>CM031239.1:320442033-320867359 GCA_018340775.1 Taxus wallichiana var. yunnanensis
TAATCTTGCATATGGTTCTAGTTCTACATCTGGTTTATGTTATGTAATATACTTGATTATCTATTATGGATCTATAATATATTTATGATCATGTTAACTTTTGGAACAAGCTGACATAAAAGATGAACTCGGTACCCTTGCGTGCTTGGTGAGCGCTCGGTTTAAGGGTGAGTGATGTGCTAATGCACCTTGGGGTGTCGGTGATAAAATCTAGGCTACATTTTGGTTCCATTTCCGGGACCTCTTTTTTAGTTATTTGTCAGGATGTTGCATGATGAAGACGTACTAGTTGACCTTGGCCAATATTAAAGAGTGGTTAGATGATTTGGAGGAAGAGTATGCTCACATATTTAGCATTGGACCTGATTTTAATGCATGTGCATGGGTTGAACAGAATTTGTATCATGAGTTGTATGAGACGTTCTTCTCTATTTTCCCTATAGAGCTGTACGAGTGGTTGGTTACTTATGCATCAAAGAGAAATTGGAGGTTTCATACACTTGTTTGGACACAGGAAGAATTCCAGGATTTGTATGATGCATATCTGACTTGGACACGCGTTGTAGATCATTGGTTCCATGGTGTTATGAATAGCTATATTTTGGAGTACGTAGTTTCTAATTATTCCCATCTAGAGGATGTTAAGTTCGAGTTTAGGCACAAACCTAGAGGATCTTATTTACGTGGTATTACTTTAGCAATTAAGATCGTGATTGTGACCACCGGATTTGGAACATCGTCTTATGGAAAGCTAAACTCCACCACCCACGAGGTTGGAGCAGGTGTGGTGAAAGATGGTGGACCGAGGTATGCGTAAAGGAAAAGAGAAGAAATGTGGCTTAATTTTAATGAGGCACACGAGAGGTATTTAAAGAAGCTATGTGAAGTTTCTGAACAAATGGAATTGTGGAGAGAGATGGCTCGTGAAGGATTTCGAGCTTACGTAGAGGACATGATGCCAAAGCATCTAGAACTCCTCCATTTGGGAAAACATGGAAGAGAACTCTCTTTTACCTTAGATAAAAGTGTGTCGGTGGAAACTACATCGATCGCGAGTGTGTATTTGATCCCTCCTAGGGACCTATCCCTTGCGCTTGGTTTTCCAATTTCTAGGGAATTCATCAATAAGAAAGCTAGTGTCATGCAGTATAGTAGTGACAGAGATAGAGTTGATTTACCATCAATTTCAAGAGTTAATTAAGTACATAATCACTATGGCAAGGAAAGTGTATTATACGTTATTTGGAGGTCCAGTTGGAGGTATCTTTTCCTGGCATGTCTTCAACATAGAACTTGGGAATGTAGAACGTTGGCATCACATTTTGAAGTAAAACAACTTCACAGACTATGAGAGTTTAGTTTAGCATAACTATTGGAACACAAGGAAGTGCATCCTCTAGTCTAGTACCTACTATAGGAAGAGTATCGAAGGATTAGGTGGCTCAGAAACTAGCGAGATCTGGTGGTTCTAGGGCAAAGAAAACACAGGAGGTAATACAGTTCTGGATATGGTGTGTACAAGATCTCACGCCAAAGCCCCAACAGATCTATATGGAGATGTATCTTCATCTCATAGAATGTAGAGGCATTGAATATGTGGTTGGGCACGTGCATATGTGTGAGATACTATGGCGCACAAAGGGGATTATAGCTCTAAAGTGTGAGGCAATTCAATTTGCAACTACATTGCAAGGGTGCGCGCATAGTTGGTATAAGAAATATTATTGAACCAGACTTGTGTAGAGTATACGCATTTTGTGATGCTTTTTTAGTAGAGTTTCACATACTTGAGTTTGAAAGCAGAAAATCATCATGCACCGAAGGACATCAAGTAGGGTATGACTCGAGACTGTTTAGGAGTATAATGCATGATTCAAAATCCTTTTATCAAATCTATCTTATGACATTCATCGACTCAAAATGCTCAATGGTTCGTTGGAGGACTGATCATGCCTTTTATAAGGGAACTATCACACAAGACTTATACAAATCCACATGAAGTAGTGGAGGAAGATCTACGTCTTTGAGGTAGTTGGGAGTGTAGACACTGGTGTTAGCCCATTCTTGGAAGCTCAGATTGCATAGATGGTAAAACAGTTAGATAAATTATCAACTAATTGACACATGAGACGTGCGGTGGTATTTGGTGCACAGATTGTGAAGTAGAAGGACATACTAAGGATATTTTTCCTCATAAATCAGTGTGTGCCATGTTGCTAGATTATGAGATCTATCACTTGGATCATGATTCAAGTAGGTGCCCATTGTTGTAATGTGTGATAAGGAAGAATGTGTCCTGTTACTACAATATTTTTAGGTCTACCACTCATGATACTGAGAATTATAGGTTGATTGATCAAATTCATGATGCCATTGATATGGCGGTGTATAACATACCAGTGTTGCAAATAATAATTCTAAGGAACAAGGTGAGCATCATGATCATAATCACAATGAAGGGCACTTTGATGGAGGTCGAGGTAGAGGTCAAGGTTACCATGGAGGATTCAAAGGTTGAGGTTGTAGTGGTGGAAGGAGTGAATTTCCATGAGGAACATGTTATACATGTGGATCCCCTGATCACTACAGGCACAAATTCCCTTAGAATATTATTTGTTTTTGTAGAAAGAACCACAACTATGAAGAATTCCCGAGACTTGTATGAACACTTGAGTAAGAATCACAAGTAGGATAAGGGCATGGGAATGGTTAGAGTACAACGTGATGTGAAAGATCAGTGGATGTCGAAGTTAGTGCATGATCATGAATTGGTGCTTGTGAAGATCACTACGCGCTAAGGTCACGTGCACTAGGGAAGATCCAAATTAGAAGCCTATTATTACAAAGGAGGAGGTGCTACATGTGAATTATCCAGACTATACACATAATAAGGAAGTGTATCAAGAAACCATGGAGGTGATTAGGAATTTGTAGGGTGAGATACAATGTTTGAAAGAACAGTCGCAGAAGTTAGAACAAAAGAAAATAGTTGAGCTTCCTCAGATGGATTTTGATGATCTATAGGAGGTTTGCAAGATGTTGCGATAAGAAAACATCATTCCTTTATTGGGGGAATGGTTAAGGGAAAATACACCACACGCTGGAGTTGAGCGCAAAGATAGATTTTTCATGCTAACCTACCCCCTCATAGTCTAGATTATGACAAGGAGATCACTTTGAATGTTGTTGTTGATGGATGGCTCTTGAGTAACATTTTGATTGATACATGTGCAAAAGTGAATGTAATCACTTTGGATGTGTGGATTCAGATGGGGAGACCACCATTGCAGCCATCTTCAAATGTGTTGTTTATGGAAAATAGGACTAAAGCCATGCCCATTGGAGTTTTGAAGGATGCTAGTATTACTATTCAAGGGGCCAAGTTTATTGGGGACTTTGAGGTCTTGGTGCTTATAGAGGCAGATAATTTTCCAAGCATTACTTGGGTGCCCTTGGTGTTATGTAAACAATGTTAATCTGCACTTCAATAAAGGTTACATAAGTTTTGAGAACAAGGAGGAGCACATCATCATTCCTTTGGCAGATGGAAAAGTTACACCTTATGTACAAATTTTGAGTGAGGAGGATTTGAACATAATTTATGTGTGCACCATTAGGGATCCTGAAGTGCTTGAGCCATCAAAGGAATGACTTCTCCAATGGGATCACAGTCCATGAGTGATACTACAAGTGTTACATGTGACAATTGGGCACATGGAACTTATGAAATGGTTGGATGTGAGGTAAGGAGTGTAGTTACACATGTAAGTAGGCCACGTTGTGTTAAGCTGTTTGGGCAACAACCAGTACCAAGGTATACTAGTGAAGGAAATCCTAAAGTGTTCTTGTGCGCAATGGAAGTTTAATGGATAGATCAAGTGGAAAGAAGGAATGTGCTAGTTTATTCTCTCTGCGAGGATGGAAAAGTATTGGTGGATGGTTCACAGGATAATCTTTTGGAGTGGTAAGAGGTGAGAATCACCTTCTCTGCAATATTTCTCTGCAACAATGCACCTACCAAGATATGTGAATTCCATGGGAAGGATGCTCAGCACCATGTTCAAGTAGTGTGAGAGACTCTAGATAGAGGGGCAGGAGGCCTTACCACCTCCACTACGTGTGCGTCGAGTTCTCATACACCTTGCGAGGCTACGTGCGTGCATGGTATGTCTATGTCGAGTTAAATAGAGAAATAGGGAACTGGTAGGAACTAACTATAGGTATGATTCAGACCTTTGACTATTTTTCCACTAAACCTCCAGTGAATGAAGCATTATAGGTTATAAAGCGCTTGACTATGGGAGAAAATGCAAAAGTTGAGGAACCTATTCGGGGAGTTACTAGGTGAGTCGAGACTTGGAGGCACACTTTGAAGAAGAAGAAAAATTCATAACATCTTGGGTGTGCTTGTATAGAAAGAGAAAAGGGTAAGATGATCTATATACGTGATGATGAAGAAGTGGAGAATCTAGATATTGAACATATGTAGAGGGTACATTCAAGGTCTTAAATAGTGCAGATGAGAAGGCGCATGCCTACCATGAGCCTATGAAAATTAAGAAGGTCAACATTATGTGGATATTAAACCTAAGGAGGCCATCATTGAAGATTATTTGTATGATTATGAGGTTGCTAAAATAATTGAGTTGTTGCAGACTACCGGACATGTTCCCTAGAGGATACCATGAATTTAAAGGGTGCATGAATCATTGGGTGAGATGAGAATTAATTTAAAGGAAGGCGCAAGCCTAGAGTTAGGAAGAGGCCTTATAGGATGTATCCTAACCTGTGCGTCAAAGTTAAAGAAGAAATTGATAAGATGTTGAAATTTGGAATCATTGAGCCCATAGAGGAATCAAAATGGGTTAGCCCTATGGTGATAAGTATAAAGAAAGATGGAAGAATCAGAATTTGTGTGGATTATAGGGATTTGAATGTTGCATGTGTAATAGATCCTTTTCCCACACCTTTATTGAAGAAATCTTGGAAGGCGTTGTAGGGTGTGAGATCTACTCCTTCACTGATGGATTTTCTGGATATCATTAGGTAAGGATAGCTGAAGAAGATCGGAAAAGACAAATTTCACCACTAAGTGGGGAATTTTTTTATATAAGGTTATGCATTTTGGATTGGAGAATGCACCTACAGTATTTTTGTGCATTATTGTTCAAGAATTACATAATTTCATTAATAAGTTCTTACAGATTTACTTGGATGATTGGATAGTGTATGGGCTAGTGAAAGATCATCGTGATAATTTAAGGCTTATGTTTGAGAGGTGTTGGCGATTGTGCATCTCAATGAACATTAAGAAGTACATTTTTGTTACACCTTTGGGACTTTTCTAGGACACATCATTTGTAAGGAAGGTTTGTTAGTAGATCATGCTAACGTCGCTATCATTTTGGGCTTATAGGAACCTACTAACCATTGCGAGGTGCGCAGATTATTGGGGCACACATACTATTACAGTAAGTTTATCAAAGGTTATACTAATGTTTCCACACCCTTAGAATAATTATTGAAGAGAAAAGGTGAGTTCCATTCGGGTGAAGCACAACAACACACGTTTGAGACATTGAAGGAAAGGCTTACTATAACACCCATTGTAGGCTTTCCTTCATGGACTAAAACATTTCATGTGCATGTGGATGGCTCTGGCATAGCCATTGGCAAGGTATTAGCCCAACCTAGAGAAGCTATTGTTTATCATCCTATTTTCTTTGCAAGTATGAAGTTGACACCAACTAAACAAAACTATACAACTACAGAGCACTAGGCATTTTCCATTATCTATGTGTTGCATAATTTTCAACAAAGTGCTTATTAGCAATACATTTTATTTTCTATACAGATCAGATGGCATTGAAGTACTTGGTGAACAATCTCGTTTTGTAGGGATTATATGTCATTGGATTCTATGATTTCAAGAATTTGACTTCATGGTGGTGGTTAAGCGAGGCAAGAGTAATTATGGACTGGATCATTTGTCAAGGATTAATTCGGGTGAGGAAACAGAGAGAATTGAGGATACAATTCTAAATGCACAATAGTTTAGATTAAACCACATGCCATCTAACTTAGAAGATATTGGTATATTCTTGTAAACAGTGTGGTGCCTTAAGGAATGAAGAGGTTGGAGAAGAAACATTTTTTTATACGCTTCGCTCCTTATATGTTGATCGATTGGGACTTAATAAAACTAGGCGAGGATAAAGTTGTGTCGGTGTGTACTTGAGCATGAGCAGAAATATATTATAGAGGAGGCTCATGGTGGTATTGCAAGTGGACATTATGCGGGAGATGCCATCGTGTGCAAGATTATAATCACTATTTTGTGGTGGGAAACACTTGTATATGGATTGCGAAATAATATTACAAGGCATGTGATCATTTTCAATGCCTTGGAAAATCTGGACACAAAGATGAAATGCCTTTGAAGCCTATTGCTAGTGAAAAACCTTTTGAGAAGTGGGCAATCGAATTTTTGCATCCTATTTCTGCACCCGCACGTAGGACTAGATCGCATTATATTATAACTTTTACATACTATCTTACAAAGTGGGTGGAAGTAGTGCCTACAAAGGATTGCACAAAAGCTATAGCAACAAGGTTTATGTAGGAAACAATTATCGGTAGGTATGGATGTCCTTTGAGTTTGATAAGTGATAGGTGTACTCATTTCTTAAATGAGACCATTAGGATACTCTTGGCAGAATTTATGGTTGCACACCATAAAATAACACCCTATCACCCTCTAGGCTAATGGAATTGCTAAGGCTTTTAACAAGATATTGAGCCACACCTTGACTAAAATTTGTGATGTTGGAAGGAAGGAATGGGATGATAAAGTCTCTATTGTACTTTGGGCATACATGACAACCTATAAGAGGTTGAATAAGGCCACACCCTTTCAGTTGGTGTTTGGCATGGAGGTTATTCTACTAGTGGAATTAATGTTACCTTCTCTGCATATTGTGTGCGTAGGAGGTTTGGCTGATGAAAAATCACTTGAAGAGTGTATTGAAAAACTAATGTAGTTAGATGAAAGGCGTGCTATAACACGATGGATTCAGAAGACAAAAAGGCCAAGTAGAAGGCATGACATGATAGGCATATCAAGGATAAGAAGATTGAAGTTGGACAAATGGTTCTTTTGTATGATTCAAAGTTTTACACCACCTCGCAAAGCTTAAATTACATTGGTTGGAATTGTATATTTTGACTTACATACTTGATTCGGGCACTTTTCAATTAGAGGCGTTGGATGGGACCCGATTGCCTAGTTACTTAAACGGGAGTTGGCTGAAGCCCTACAATAAATAAGTCTTCTTGGTGTTTGTAATAAGGTCGTATCGCCATTTACCTTAGATTTCCTTAATGTAATTTATTTATATGTGTTTCCTTTCATCATTGATATGCTTTGTCAATTTAGTTCAGTGTTATGTGTAATAAGTGCGTTTGCACACCACAAGATAATTATTGTTTAGTGATTTCATGTGTAGAGGACCACACATACCCTTAGTGTGGGGTGGAGTACAAATAGAGGTAAGCGTATGCATTGATGTTTATAATGGCCCAAGAAAAATAAGATCACTCGTAAGGAGTCCTAAGTACCGAAAGGGCACGTATAATGGTGATGATAATGGTTAGATAATAATGTTTTATAAGGAAGATGGTGATAGTAAAATACAATGCCAAAGGAAAAATCCATGTATAGGAATGAACACGCAAAGGAATGTGAGGTAGGAAGCGACAAGGAGAACTACTTGAAATAGGACATAGTGGTTGATGTACTTTGGCATTGGGGAGCGTGCAAGGAGGTGCGTGGTTAGGGTAGTTTTGCATGCCGAATGTTGCGTAAGGGTTATACACGGTTGGGCATGGGAAGAAAATGCGCTTGGAAAATCTAAATTTATTAAAACAATACGATGGTAGGTGGCATGGTAATTAATGTGGTAAAAAGTGAAAACCTATAAATACAAGGTCATGGTAGATCATTTTTACCTTGTGAAAATTGCGAATGGGCTTGTACGAACTAAGAAATCTGTAAGAGTATTAGCGAAGGATCGATTGCAAAGGGAAGATTTTCACACCATATTATGGAAAATAACATAGTGGTGCGAACAACAAGTTAGGAAATAATTTTTTTGAGTTTGAATGATTCGGCATGATGAAGAAAAGGTTTTCTAGTTAGGGTTTGAAGAGCTAGGGCACGGTTCACAAATTTTCATAGAGGAGTTGTAGTTATGGTTTGAAGCAGCAAGTACCCAACAAAAATGACACCAAAGAGGGGAACAACCGTTTCACCAAAGAAAAGGGGAAATGGAAAGGAAATACCAAGTGAGCCAACAAATTTCAATGAGGAGTGGTATTTATAAATGCAATACCCATATGGGGTATTGATGGGGATGGAGTGGGTGTCCCATGTGTGAAGAATGGTTATAAGTGATTATAACCATCGAACCGATGCAACTAAGATGGAAATGACTTTGGAGCTAGTTCAACCTACGCTGGGAAAAGGATGGTGATGACCAACCAAGTCTAAGATGATTGGGTAAAGAAGACCTTCGAGAAGGTTGGACTTCTATAGATGTATGTGCTATTTTTGAGGCCGAGAGATTGTACCAGTGGCTTATGTCATGCGTACATGAAGATTATTTTACTTCACTGGAAGGAGAATGCGCATAACTCCACAATTAATCTCAAAGTTCACTAGACTCATCTACACTGGGGAGTCATTTGATGATGACTTGGGTGATAATGAGGTTGTTAAGGAAACAACTAAGGAATATGGGTATAAGAAAGGTGGGTGCACCTTTGATATTTCAAATATCAATAACCTAGTGATGAAGATGGCCACATGCCTACTTACAAAATTGAGTGGATAGGAAAGGTGGACCCAAGTTAACAAGAGATGGTTGAATGTATGTAAGAAGATGACTCAGGGAACCATCTAGAACATCTTGACCTTCATTACAGAAGATATCATTGATGCAATGCGAGATGGAGAGAAGATAATGTATGGAAACATCTTCATCTTGATCATTTTTTGAAATTGGAGTGCTGATGGGATGAAGAGAAACATATGGGTGTACCCAAAAGAGGACCCCTCTCCGGCTAAGATATTTTTGGCCTATACTTGTGACATTATGACATCATCTTACAAAGCGTGCTTGGATAAATGGTACAAGTGGATGTGCGATGCCTTTGGTGATGAATGGAGGATCCTAAAGTAACTACTAGCTTTGGTGAAGGATGAAGCTGAATTTGTTGTTTACCGTAGTTTTTCATTAGAATTTGTTGTTTACCAATAGTTTTTCATTAGAATATTTATCGACTCATGGCACCAAGAGCAGTGGTGTAAATTACCACTTATTTTTATGGCGTGATACTTTCAATTTAAAGTGAGCAGATTTAAAGAATTAAAAAAGTTAAGTTTTGATCTAAATCTTGTGGATCATGAACATCACGAGCTATGCATAACACTTGTTTATCCAAAGAAGTGCATGTATGTAGAAAAATATGTGTCTCATGGCTTAAATTTTCCTAAACCAATTACAATCTGGTTGTAGGGTTTTTCACCAATAAGTTGTGTACATATGAGAAATAGATAAGGTAAAGGTGAGGAGGAATACTTGTGAAATGAAGGTGGAAGGTAGAATGTGCATGTTCTGATTTCCCAATCCAATGTTGATTACAAGAACTTCCTTTTGGCTAGGAGGAACTACCTTTGAATACAAAATAAGACTACAAGAGGAATATTAAACAATATATGGCTTGGAGTTCTTGTATGCGATTTTGGGATGGGTTTTGGTTGAATAATATGGCTTGGGTTACTGTCACTTGTGACCGATGACGGTATGGGGATGACCGATGTCGGTCAAGGGTGACCAATATCGGTCACTGTGGAAAAGGAATGAACATGGAAATGGAGGTTTTTGTGTTCTTTATGGTTACACAGAGGACCTTAGAGGGGTTGAATGTAGTTGCAGGGAATAAGTGAGGTCTCAAAGGTTGAATGGCAAGGGTTTTAGGGAGGTGAGAAGGAAAATGGGTAGCTTGTTTGGAAAATGAAGGCATGAGATAATTGGGAGATGAGTAACATAGAGAAATAATGAATGGAAATACTAGTATTTGAATAAATGAGAGTAAAATGGAATTCTACTTACTCGATGTCCCGTGCTTGCAGGTTTTGAACAGACGATGGTGAAGTGCTAAGGATTTTTGGTAGAGCCCAAATATTCTGTGAATGAAAGTGCTTCCTAGAATGCTCCTGTGAATGCCAACACTTTCATATGAGACTCCAATGCTTTCTTGGGCCTCTAGCTAGGTATACTTCTATCTTCTGGATACGTGAGAAAACCCTGGTTCAAGATTACCATTGTTGCTTACGGTGGGAAATCCTAGGTTTTCCAAAATGACAGATCTTGGAAATCTTTTGGTGAGTTCTTCCCATTGGTCTAGGTCTAAAATGGTATTTTCTGCTTAAGTAAGTGGGCATGTTGTTAGAGAAAGAATAGGCATCTAATGTTAGGGTTAAACTAAGTCTTAGTTAGTTTAGGTAAGTAGAGATTGAGTTTTAGTTAAAATGAACATGCTAAGAATAGGTTCATGATGAGGTGTCTAGGTGATGTGGCTGGGTGAGGTGGTCAAGTGAGGATGTTAATTAAATTAATTAAAGTAATTAATTCAATTAATCATGTGCACTATGGGATATGAATATGTAAGGTATGGTTAATTTAATTAACGGGGTTATAAGGGTGGTATGACCTAATTTTAGTGTCTACATTTTACCCATTTTTGCCACATATCTTGTATTGGTAAGCGATGTTGAAAAAAACATGAAGTGATTGCCCCATGTGTGGATGAAGGTGATCCCCCTCAAACCAAGAACTGATGAAGTGTTATATGGAATCGGTGAGTGGTTTGATAAATGTGTAGTTGGTGTGAGTTAAGGTAGGTGGGGAAGAGTATGGGTACTTTGGGAAAGGGTAATGGTCAACTCGAGGTAATAGGTAATAGGCCAGGGTCAAATTGGGTAATGGGTAATGGCAATCGAATACACGCACGTGTATAGAATGTAACACAAGTACTAGGTTGAGGAGATTACAAACTCTACATCATTCGGGATCGATAGGTTTATCCAAACAAGGGTGAAGTGATTCAGGTATCAAGGGATAGGAAATGATCTAGAAACATAACTTAGATCAAGTGCATGAACGTTTAGGTATGTTCCAAAGTACACCAAAGGTTTGGTCGGGATAAATGACGGGATAATAGGCAAGGTAAGGTAATTAGGTTGAACAACACAGTAAATGAGAATCACAAGGTATAATGAGTACATAAGTTCAAAAGGTCCCAAAAAGTGGTTCAGGTCAAGGTATATGGGTCATGGCATGGGTAAGGCCAACACATAGGTAATTTCTAGGGATATCCGGGGTAAAGTGGGGTATAGGTTATTAGGGCGGTGGCCAAAGAATGCCAGGAATCATACAGCCACGAACAATAATAAGGTTAGGTGGGAGGTAATGAGGGCATTAGAGTAGGAAAAATGAAGAGGGGAGTCCAAATGGGGTGTAGGCAACATGACCAATATCGGTCATGTGAAACCGATAACGGTCTATGTGAACCAATATCGATACACTAGGGCATGGAACCGATGTCGGTTAGGTTGGAGTGATATCGAGTTCACTGTCGATGGGTTAAAATGTAAAACCCGTGGTAAAAGTGCTCATTTGAGCATTTTAACGTGGTGAAAATGGCTCTGGAGGAAGAATAGTCAAATGAGTTGTCGAGGAAAATGGGATCAGGTGTGAGTTGAGGCTGATTGGGTGAGAGGTGAGTGGTTGTTGGAGTGAGGAAGACGGGTCCATGTGATTGTGTGGAACGAATTGATTCACCTGGGAGAATCGAGAGTTCGGTTGTAAACATGGTAGCGAGTGGGAGGGAGTGGCGAGAGGCCCACCGGTGTAGAGGCCGGAGGTGCGGGGAGGAGGAGGTAGCGGGATGAGGTAGGTTCCAACCCCTATTGCATATTTTGAATTGGTTTTTGTGGTAAAATGAACAAATGGGGGGGAATTAAAAATTCAAAAATGCGGGTAAAATGAACTGATTTGGGTATGGGGAGGGTGGAATGTAGGCTAATTAGGTTGGGAAATGAATTTGGGTGAGGTGTGGGTAGAATGGGGGTAGTTTAGGCTTATTTTGGTCAATTTTAGAATTTTAGGGCCGTGGGGTTTAGCTTTGGGGTTAACCGAAGAGACCGATGTTGGTTTGGCATCGATCGGCGTAGGTTATGTATTATCGGTGTCGATGGGGAAAACATGACCAATGGCAGTCATAGGGGACCGACATCGGTCAAGAGTGACCGATGACGGTCATGGGTGACTAGCATCGATCACTGTAAAAGGTGTTAGTTCCAAAATAGGTTAGATCAGAAGGGCGAAGATGGGGTGGAAAAGAGAGGGTAGGATAAACAGATAAGAAATGAAGGGAATAGGGATCGAGGAGGGAGAAAAGTAGGTGGGCAAAGGTGAGGGTAGGTAAATGTAGGTAGGGGATAGGTGGGACTTAGGTCACGGTGGGTACAGGGTTCGGGTAAGTGGGAATGGGATAAATAAGTAGTTGGGGATAAAGTAGGAACATGATAAATGTGTATGGGGTAGTAGGGTGTAGAATTATGTTGTTGAAAAAAAATGAATTCAGGCCCTGACATTATTGAGTTGGTTGGTTGTAGCCACGGCGATGAGTTGACACTACAAGATAGAGTACCGCCCCTACTAGGGGAGTTGAGGCGTAGTGTGACAAAGGAGGAGTGGGCCCACATGCGGGAGGTAGGGATGATCGGTTTCGAGGTGGTATAACATGGATGCATTGACCAACATATTCCACCTTCCTACCGAGCGAGATGACGATCACACTGGAGGATGTCTACAGGATTCTATGGCTATCAATTTTTGGGAGCTAGTTTATAGTGTATCTACGAGATGGTGCCTTCGAGGTGATGATTGGAGTGTTCGGGAGATGGCTAGTGAGCTAACCGAGCACAACATGAGCTTGGTGTACGGGGAAATGTATGCCACACACCCATAAGAGACGTGACTAGCTGTGTTGATGATGGTGACAGTAGGGTGCTATGCACTTCCTGATTCAGAGGGCAGTCATTTTCCTAGGGGTCTGATGGGAGTATTACGAGACATGATTAAGGAGTGGGTCTGCTTTACATGGGCACTAGCTTATTTGGTACAACTATACATGGAGTTATGGGGCTATCAGAGGATGTGCTTGATATGGCGTGTGTTATACCTTCCTTTTACATTGTTGGGCCTATGAGCACATTGTGGTAGTGCGGCCACAAGGACTTTCGGTAGTAGACTAGCATCGTGGGGGGTAGAGGGTAGGATTCAGGTGATGGGTGGTCCCAGGAGGTCGGCCACGAGCAGCAGAGGTGTTATATGATGCACCACATTACATGTGAGAGTTGGAGGGGCTATATGTGAGAGACATAGTATGGCGGCCTTATGTTAGATTTCTAGCATTTAGAGGCATGAGGCGAGAGCTATAGGGGTTGTAGCTGGTGCGATGGATATAGGGGAGACATTTCGGCAAGCACGAGATGATCCCAGTAGATAGAGTCTGATGGCAGTTCAAACTAGCACAAGATGTGCCACCACCATTTTCACAGTATCGGCGGGAGGATGTGGAGATGCCTTTGTCTTCGCCTCACCCCACAGAGAAAGTAGGTTAGGAGGAGTTATCTATAGATGGCACGATAGATGATGCAAGGGTATTTGATGGATATAAATGCTTGGTGGGAAGCGAGTTATAGTTAGCACCACCATGGCCAAGGCAACCCATTTTGGTAGTTTGTTATAGTGTAGAAAGATGCACTACAGGGGCAGGTGGTAGCGTTGGTAGTGTAGTTGACAGTAGCGCATGTAGAGATAGCCACCTTGACTGGGTAGGTGACTATACTACAGGGGTCATTGACTATTGGCCATGCACGGCAGTGCAGTGCAGTGGAGGGTTAGGATCTTGTACGAGGTGGAGGACGAGATAGCCACCTTACAGGCACATGTCACGAGGGTTGCGGGGCATCTAGCCACATCCCAAAACAAAGGTGATGGCTTTATAGGCTTAGGTGGTAGTAGGGATGCTGACACAGGCATCAAGATAAGGTCCCGTCATATAGGGGTCGTCATCGGGATAGGGTCCTGTGGTATAAGTGGCACATGGGTTGGTGGCCATGAGGCCGATGGTAGACACAGCCAAAGTGGACAGTGGTCATGAGGCCGATGGCATCATGTCAAAGCTAATCATGGCGAGGTTCAAGTATTCCTTGAACAAGCCATGGTATTACTGAGATCATCTAAAAACAATAGGAATAGGCGTACCATCCTATGATGAGTACGAGGGAACAACAAGCGCGAGTGAGAGAGGACTAGCTCTCGCACTCATGCTTCGAGAGATCATAGGGTTTTGGTGAGCCCGAGACAGGGGTCAAGATGAGGCTACAATATCACGTAAGCGAGAACTAGCTGCGGGTAAGGCGGAGACTAGACCGAGACCCATGCGAGGTGGGGAGATGTTGGCAGGGTGCAGATAGGTAGAGAGGAGGAGACAGATGAGACCAGCCCTAAGGGTCTCAGGTGGGGTGATGATTAGCCACTTGGTATGATTTTTTGTTGATATTTTGATATATATCACGGCCTATGTGCCGAAGATAGCGAGGATCTACGTGAGATTTTTGACATTTTGTTCTTATACTAGCCTGCATGCCGAAGAAAGTGAGGATGTACATGAGGGTTTTGAGATTTTGATCTTATCTTGGCTGCGCATGCCAAAGATGGTGAGGATGTATCTAAGAGTTTTGAGATTTTGATAATTATACGTATCTGTATATATATGTATTGATACACTGGCTGACTCTCCTATTTACATAGTTGATGATGTTTATTGGATGGATAATTTAAATATGTTTTTAATTTCCATTGTTATTGTGTATTGATGGAAACTAGGTGAATTAGGCATGATTGATTTAAGGTCATGTAGGTATGATTGAGTTTAGGTCACTTAGGCATGGTTGAGTTTAGGTCATTTAGGCATGGTTGAGTTAGGTATAGGCATGGTGGAGTCTTGTTCATTTAAGCATGGTTTGGTCATGGTGTTGCGTTTGATTTAATTTCCAAGTTGTTATTTTTATGGAAAATAAATGATGATGTATGGTATGGTGATGTTATAAAATGGTAGGTATGTATGTTTTTATGATTGTTTAATTTCCAATCTTTGTGTAAAATGGAAACTAACTAAGGTAGAATGTGAATAGAAAAATGGGGGAAAGTTGGTTAGGGTAAAGAGTGGCCAAGCTAACCTTTAAGGGGCCCATGCCCTCTAAGTCTTTGCCTACATAGCCCGGTGAAAATGGGACTCGAGGCTGATGTAGTTCTCTCATAAGCTAGGGAAGAATATGGTGAGGTAGAGGAATGGGTTGGTAGGTTTTAGGGATGATTGAGTCTAGGTCATAGGCATGGTTGATTTTAGGTTTATTTTGGTGAAAGAGGAAATTCGCAAAATGTAAATGTCGATGGTCTAGTTACGTATAGGATAATCAAAAAATAATGAAAAGGTGAATGGTAATAGGTGACAAAAGAGCCGCCTAATTGATAAGAACCATACGAGTCTACCATATCATGACTTTGGCTTATGAACGTAAGACCCTAAAGGCATTGCATGATCGATTATTCTATGGGGTTGAGAAAGTCACATGCTCGCGAAATGTCGAATTCAAAGAAATTCCCTTGAGGATGTAGGAAATTAGGGTGAAAAAGGTGATGAGGTGTAGGCGAGATCGGTTTATAGTGTAACTCGGTGTAAAATGGAAAGAGACACAAGATCAATATAAGCAAGTCCATGGCGAAAATGTTCTCTTTTTCTTCTTTTCACTATTGTTTTTGATAGACTGATCAATGCAGGAAGTCTATGTGGGATGAGTATATTATCTCCTTGAGGTCTTTATGAATCGATCGATGCGGGAAGCTTACGAATATTTTATTGTGTTTTTGCAAGAATAGTCTTCTTTTGTGGTAGACTATATGCAGTATGGCTAGCTTTGCATAGTATTCCTTGGAGGGAGCAGTCTATTTATAGTGGAGAGACAGAGAGGAGAGATTTCCTTTTGAGGGAGTCATATTTTTGCTAGAAGTTTGAATCAAGGAGTTGAATCCCATTTTTCTTTTCAAATTATTATTTTGGTACTTTTTGTCATGGACAAGACTATAGAGGAAATGAAGTTCTTGTTTAGAAGAAAAAACTAGAGCATGAAGAGGTTAAGCATGATGGAGAGGTTTTAGCTGATGAATGAACATGGGATTCCATCTTTGAAAAGATGAAAAATATCCATGAGATTCATGTCATGAGTAGATATGTGGTACTCATATTGAAGATAAGGCTGAAAGGTGATGGGTAGTCACATGATTCTTGGTTATACGTTGATCCAGAGAATAGGTAATAAAATTAGAAAATTTTGAAAAGTATTACTTTGCGTGGTTCATTGGACTCATTGCGATCGTCTTATTTTTGTGATCGTTTCGGTCTTCGTTTCGTGATTTTCGGGCAAGAACTCTTCCCGCCAGGCTATAAAATGCATTAAAATACATTAAAATAATTAATTAATATTTAATTAATTAATTGCTCCTTGTTTGATTAAATTAATTTTTAAAAAATCACTTAAGGAGTATTTAATTAAATAAATATAAATTAAAGTTCATTCGACAAGTTTTAGTGCTGGGGAAGTAAGCTTTTGTTTCCAACTGCCGGGTTGGCTTCCCGAACCCAGATTTCCACTTTCCTGGCAATTTCCTTCAAATTTCCCGCACGTGGGTTTTTCTCGCCAATTGCCAAAATCATGGATTGGCAAGGCGGGCATAAAATTCCCCAATTTCCCACATGGGGAAATTGGCGAGATGCTAACCCATTTTGCCATTCCATTGGCAATTGTCCGTTACTTTTCCCATTTCCCCTGGCACTTAAGCCACTACCCGGGATGAGAGGAAGTTGAATTAATCCTCGTAACTTCCTCCATCAAACCCGTTGGAAAAAGTCAGAAGCTTCTTTTTCTTCAGGAAGACATAATATTTTGTTGGCATTATGCAAGAGAAACTCACGCCATTGTGAGCGAAGAAATATCAGTTGTGCATCCAAAGGAGGTTTTATCAATAACAAAAAAAAAAGAATACGCAGCTGTGAAAGGAGGACAGCGCATGAAGGAGTTTTCCATGCGCTGAGGGACAAAGAATCCTTTCCCACATGCCTTGGGGAAAGAAGCGGTTTTAAAAACAAAACAAAATTGTTTTTCAATTAAAAGGCCACGCCTGGTAAAGAGAAAGGAAAAGTTTTTAAAACAAATAATAAAAAATTTGTCCACACACATTGGATAGTTAAAGAAATAAAAAAAAAGCAAGAACGCATTTTCCATGCATCTCCACCACAGAAAGGAAAAGGAGCAGCTCAGGCCACGCACCAACTAGAGGAAAGAACTTTCCACGCGCCAGGAAGAGAAGGCGCCAGGATAGACAAGACAGCATCCCACATGCATCTGAAGGAGAAGAACACCAGAAGCTTTCCATGCATGCAAAGGATGAGAATGTAGAAAGCAATTTTAAATCCCAGGCCAGAGCACTTTCCAAATAATGGGGAGCAGCCTCCAGCAATGCCTGAATGTTTCACACCAAATTTTATCGACCATCTTCATAGGAGTTTCAATGATCCACTGACTAGCCCACAATTCAATGGGATGCTTATGCATCTGACACAAAGTACAAATGGAGTTGGAGTCTGCTAGACGGTAGGAACCTGGCCCTTCACTTTGGTGCGAGGTCCACCAGGGAGACAGAACACACACGGATCGAGGAATGTTGAATGTTATTCATCTTGTTCAATATCCCAGCACTATTATGGTGCACTTGCTTAGAAACTTGCTCACGAAAGCTACAGGCAATCCTATAATAATGCAAATAGTATTGCATGATGTGCAGGATCAATCGATGATGTTCTTGAGTATGGATCGCACACTTTATTCCGTATGCTTCCTAAACTTTCCCTAAACCACGAATGCTTGTTTGCGCTCCATCAAATGTTGCAGCAGATGAATTGATACGGCGTGTTACGGATCGTGGATTCATTGATGGTGAAATGAAGTGCATCGCCCGATGTTGCGAGGGTGGGTGTGGATTCTCAAAAATCGTTTGCACTGGCGATATCGGTGAAGCGTAGAACTGAAATTCTCCTAGGAAGGTGCCGTGAGGAAGTAGTTGACTATATGCGGCAGCTACAGGGAAGAAGGAGTCGGTTTCAAGCGAATCTGCGAGAGTCTTCCTTTTTCTGTTAGGAGGGTCCCGATGGGCCCCCGCTGATTAAAGCACAGTATTTGGGTGAGTACCACTCGTTTACTCCCACTCAGATTCTTGCGATGATTTTGTCGAATATTAAGCAAATTGCCAAGAATAATTTAAAAAAGGAGATTGTGGATTGCTGTATTGGAATACCCGTATATTTCACGGATCTTGAGCGTAGGGCAGTTCTGGATGCGGCCGCTATTGTCAACCTGAACCCACTTTGTTTGTTACATGAGACCACAGCCACGGCCCTGGCTTATGGTATTTATAAAACGGATTTGTCTGAAATGGATCCATTGAATGTCATTTTTGTTGATATTGGACATGCCAGCTTGCATCATTTCGGCAATCCAAGGTTTGAGATGATAAGGCATGATGTTGTCGAGCCGCTGTTGTTGGAGGTCGATCTGATCTACCATTTGGCCTGTCCTACTTCGCCTGTTCCTTACAAGTTTAATCCTGGCAAGACTATCAAAACCAATGTGGTGGGAACCTTGAACATACTTGGCCTGGCCAAACGAGTTGGGGCAAAGTTTTTTCTCACAAGCACTAGTGAGGTATATGGAGATCCTCTTCAACATCCTCAGGTTGAAACATATTGGGGCAATGTTAATCTGATTGGAGTCCGCACTTGCTACGATGAGGACATGCGTACCGCGGAGACTATGGCAATGGATTACCAAAGGGGAGCAAATGTTGAGGTTCGAGTCGCTAGAATCTTCAATACATACGGTCCACGGATGTGTATTGATGATGGACGGGTTGTAAGCAACTTTGTTGCTCAGGGTTTGCGTAGGGAACCTTTAATTGTCTATGGAGATGGTTGTCCAAGACGATGAAGTCTCACGGATGCTTCTCGGGAAATCAACACTATAAATTAACATGGAACATGCTCGAGAGTCACTTGATGTCGTACTTCAACGGATGGAAAGGTATAAGGCACACTCATCTCAGCTCAAAGTGAAGAATCGGTAGCTCGTGGCATACATACAACATTTGATCAACTTGATCACCTCCGATGTCCAACTTCTAGTCCGGTGGCTATTCCTAATCAGGAGGCGCTTGTTGCATCTTTGCATCAAAAAAAATGACATCATTGGCCATACGATAAGGGGTTGGATAGATCAAATTTTGTGCCAAGGTCGAGGGTCGTTGATGAGGCGGCATGAATCTATGATCGGGTGCAAACCCATCTGGATTCGATTTTCTATTTTGGAGAGGCTCTTGATGTCGAATTGGTCACTCTTGACAAACAAACTCCCAGACATTCGTGAACTTGCCAAGATCGTCTTCGTGTCACTTGTTCATGAGGGAATACTTGAGTTCACACATCACAGGGTCCATATAGAGTGGCTCAATTCGGCCAAGTTCAGGAAGATGACGCTGGAGGAGATAGATCGCACTAACAATTACCCATGAGATGAAGGTGAACTACAATTTTGGCTCTTGGAGATCTTCTCAATGGCGAAAGACCAGAAGTTGGATTCTGATAAACCAAGGTGGCGTAATGACTACGGTCTCGTGACAAATGAACAAATGAATAATTCACCATGGAAAGGTACTCGGAGCATGTGGATGAATTGCTCAAGTTTCTCGGATAGAGGGTGGATGAATTGCTCAAGTTTCAAGCTCAGCACTCTTGTCATTTGGAGGATTGCAGAGCATAGTCAATGAGTTCATTCCCGTACGATCGGGATAGGCGGACTCTTGGCCCAATGGATAAGGCACTGATCCTAGGTGTCTTGATCTAGGTGGCACATTGCTGACTAGGATGTCTACGTGTGCATACAAGTCATTTAAGTGGGGTCCACATGTACCCATTTCTTTTATTTATGTATTTTTCCTTAAATGACCTTTTAACTTAAGTGGTTTCTATTTTTAGTCACTTTTTAAAAGTTGGTTGAAAAAGTCAAAGTCACTTAAGTGCCCTATTTAATGTGCATTTAAAACCCTAACTACTTTGTAACCAACTTTTGGGTTATAAAAGGAAGTGAGGGGCTCATTTGTAAGGGTGACTTTGAGAGAGGAGAAGAAGATACTTTTGTGCAAGCTTTGTTTCAAGAAGAAACTTTGTGTTCTTTGTGAAAAACATTTTGGAGTTAATAGAATAAGAACTTTGTGTCTCATTCATTGTCTCTTGTAACATTTGGTGTTCTTATGTTCATTAGATGTTAGGTGTTTGAATCTTGCATGCAAATATTATCTTTGATCTTATTGTCAACATTAGTAATCAGTTGTTCTAGTTCACAGTGATCAAGCTCTGATTATCTACTTGCTCATGTGTGTTCCCTTTTGCATGTTCTTGTTTGGCTAACTCAAACTCCATTTTATTTGTGTTGGTTATTCATCTTTCCTCTTCATGCAATATTAGGCTCTGTTTTTACCTAACTCTTGCATGTTCTTTTAGTTCATTCCATTCCACTCCTTTCCTTCATTTCATTCTATCTCCTTCATTCACTTTTCTTCCATTGATGTTCCAAAACACCCCCCACATACAATTTTGAATGTACAGATGTAAATAGAGTTTTGGTTTTCAATAAAGGCAGCCTCACCTTCATTGAGGAGGGACTTCGTTCCCACACTGTTGCATGTCATTTGCATGCGTGCAAATCCATATGCTAACAGTTTTTGGCGACTCCATTGGGATTAGAAATCGTTAACCAGTGCTTGGTTAAATCTTTATGACTATCCCCTCTGCACAAGCTCCAGTTCTTCAACCGAACCTTGTGCCCGACGAAGATTTCCAAGGAGACATTGCTGCCAACCTTCGAATAGTAGCTTGGGAAAACCGTGAAAGCTTGCAGCAATTTGTGGCTATTGATAGAGCCATTGACAGAGAAATCTACATCGAAGACCTTAGAAGAAGAGCACCCGCACTTGTGGCCAGAAGACCTCTTGGGCACGTGTTGATAGTTGTTCACCGACGCGGTCCTCTTCCACCAGGTAATAAGTTGTATGACTATTACAGGTAACCCACCTATCTTGCAACCAAATCTTGTTTTTGTAGATACTCAAGAAGACATATCATCAGATTTGAGGCAAGCTATTTGGGAAAAGTGCACAAGTAACCATCATTTTCATCTCGCCGCATCAGTACTAGATAATGAAGAAGAGAAAGCTGCGAGAGTTGTTAGAGTTATTCAGGCGCAAATAGCTCAAGAAAGAGAGCAAAGAGAAAAGGCTAGAGCTGGTCGGAACACGCCAGTGATCTCTTCACCATAAATATTCCAAACTGGAAGGAAAGAGGTTTACGCGAGGAGAAAAAGCTAAAGGTCGATCTGACCCCACTTTTGACTTTCAAGGAAAATTTGGTTTCAAGTTATCTCCTCCCAAGAAGAACACACCTCGTAGATCTGCAAGCCTTGCATCAAGTCCTGAAAGAGCAAGCAAGGAAGGAATCACTACCAGTCAAGCACTTGTCCTTGCTCACATTGTTTTACCTTCGCATACCACCTTTTCTCCAATGGCAGCCAATGTACCATGGGGAAATGCCATAGGCCCATTGGCCTTACCTGCTCGACATGAACTCCCACGAGGATCAAGAAAGATTCTTCCCAAGTTCGACGGAGATGGGAAGACGTCACCAGATGATCATATTTCTACCTTCTTTGCTGCATGTGTTGTTTTGTCAGTAGAATACGAAGATGTTGCTATTCGTCTCTTCGTCGAGACATTGCATGATATTGCTGCAGATTGGTTTCATCATCTACCCAATGGATGTATTACAAGTTGGGATGATATGAAAACTAAGTTTGAAAATCGATTCAAAATAGCGGAAGATGAACATGCTCTTCTTGCCCAACTATCTCAGGCAAAGAAAGAGCCTACAGAACCCATGAGGAATTTCGTGGCCAAATTCAACAAGATGGTAAACAAAGTTCCCACCGGGATTCGTCCCAACCTTGATGGACAAAAATGTTTCTTTATTAATGCACAACAACCAGAAGTGTGCTATCAGCTAAGAAGGGCCAGGGTGGCTACTTTGGAACTTGCTCAATCTTTGGCCATAGAAATTGAAGATGACTTAATCATGGCAGGAAAATTCAAGAAAAATTCCCTCAAAGGAAAGAGTCAAGAAACTCCCAACGTTTCAGAAACTATACTCACTAAGTTGGCTAATGATGCTAGCTTTGAAGAAGCAAGTTGCTCAAAGTAGTAAACCTGCTCCTTACAAAGATATCCCGCGAAAAGGATACGTTCCCAACAAAGCTAGGATTGCAGGTGCTCCAACGAGGCTTGCTATTGAAGCAGCTCCCGCAACTAATTCCAAATGTGATGTCATTGAAGAAAGTGATGATGAGATTGAGGTCGTCGAGGTTGATGAGGAAGAGCCTGATTTTGAGACATCTGAACCTACAGTTGAAGATCCTGAGGAAGAAAGTAATAATCATTTCTTTGAGTACCATTCCGATGAAGAAGATGAATATGAAGAAATTATAGAAGATATGAATAGTCAATCCTTCGCATTGTCTTCACACGCTCTCAGAAAAAGGACCAAGATACCACCAAGGTGGGAGATAAAGAGGTTTCCAAGGAAAATATCAAAGAATCCAAGATAAAGGAGGCTCCTAAAGAGTCCAGAGATACTGAGGTTTCAAAGGTCAAGACTATCTTAAAGAAAGGAGATCCTTTGTTAGATCAATCAGTTAGTAAACCAATTACGAAGAAAACTTCTTCTTCCACATCCGTATCAACCAAGCCCGAGACCAAGGTCAAAAGTGTGCCATCATCAAGTTGAAAGAACTCATATCTGAGACTTCAAGTGTAATTACTTTGCCTAAATTTGATATCATTGATCATATCAATAAAACAAAAATTTCCATGTCACAGGCAGAGTACTTGAAGTCCAACAAGGATCAGCTCGAGAAGTTGGTCCAGTTTATCAAAGGTGACTCTACTGTTCATTCCTCTAAAGGAATTCTAAAAACTCCCAAAGATGGGAAAACTCAAAATATTGTGGCGGCCACTACACCTTCAAATGAAAAGATCGAACCTTTCTTTGTGTCTTTTCTGATCAACGGATGCAAGTTAAGTAATTGCATTATAGACTCTGGAGCCTCGGATAATGTGATGCCGGAAAAAGTAGCACATGCTCTTGGTTTGACTTGTACGAGAACATTCGGATCATGTTACTCTATGGAAACCAAGCAAGTTCCTCTGATCGGGCAGATTAAGGACGCCCAAATGGTTTTAGCCCAATTCCCTCAAAAGCGAGTTAAGGTAACTATTTTAGTTGCTGATATCCCGCCTCGTATGGAATGTTGTTGAGTAGGAAATTTTGTAGGGATTTGGGTGGTGAGATTCAAATGGACTGGTCTCATGCCATGATTCCTATCAATGGAGAAATGAAGAAACTTATGCCGGAAGCTCAGGAAAAGTTCACGGTAACTAAAACTGAAGATCCTCGCACACAGATCCTTTTCCAAGGCTCAAGTATGGGTAATTATATGATGACTACAGAAGTTCATACCCCTGAGATCACTTGCCAAGATTCCAATGAGATCTGGACTCTTGAGTTCGATGGAAGTTGTTGCTCAACGGGCTCTGGTGCAGGAGTGGTGCTCATATCTCCAAATGGTAAAATTTTCCTTTTTCCTATAAACTCGAATTTTCAAATACTAATAACACTGCAGAGTACGAGGCATTAATCCTTGGCCTCCAAGTTGCAGAAGAGAAAGGGATCAAAAATATGAAAGTCTTTGGAGATGCGGAATTGATCGTGAAACAAGTAAGAAATCAGTTCCAGGTAAAGAACGATCGTCTGAGACACTACAGAAATAAAGTTTGGGATGCCATAGAAGTTTTCGACGCTTTTTCCATTAAATCTGTCCCTCGTGAAAAGAATGACAAAGTGGATTCTCTAGCAGTCTCAGCGTCATTAATGATTCCTCATTCAGAATTTGATCAAGACAAATACACCATTGAAATGGTTTTTAGGCCAAGTGTTCCTGACAATGCAGAAAATTGGCAAGTATTTAATGATGATCAACAAATTATTGCCTTCTTGGAAAAGAGAGAAAATTTTGAACAGTTGTACTTTGAAGGAAGTGATTCGGCATTTCGCGAATCAACTACCTCACCCATTCAGGAAGGAGTTGAGAACGAAGATCCTGGTGATGGCATCATTCAACTCAAAGGAAATAAAATTCCCAAAGGATTGGTTTCACTTGAAGAACTTTTTGACAAACATGACAGGTTTATTAAAGAGAAAGAGTAGGCAGGACCTGCAAATTCTGCTGACTATGAGCAAATTAATATCGGCACCAAGGATAAACCTCACTTGATCAATATTGGTAAATGTTGCTCACCTGAGGAGCGTAGGAAATTCATAAATCTCCTTACCAAATACTCTGACGTCTTGGCATATTCATACGAAGACTTGAAGTCTTTCCAACCCAGGGAAATGGAGCATGCCATACCCTTGAAGCTGGCAGCGTAGTTCCATTCAGGCAAAAGCAAAGACAATATAATCCCAAGATTGCAGGGACAATATTTCATGAAGTTCAAAAGATGCTAGATGCACGAATAGTTTTTCCTATTCGACATTCAACTTGGATAGCTAATATTGTACCGGTTCGCAAGAAAAATGGAGAAATTAGGATTTGCGTGGATTTCCGCAATCTTAATCAGGCTTCCTTGAAGGATAACTACCCACTGCCAGTCATGGACCATATTCTGCAGGCAGTAACTGGATCGGAAATGCTATCTATGCTAGATGGTTTCTCTGGCTATAATCAGATTGAAGTGGCTAGAGAAGATCAACATAAAACCGCATTCACTACCCCCTGGGGTACGTTCGCATATAGAAGAATGCCCTTCGGTTTGATCAATGCTGGTGCAACTTTTCAAAGGGCCATGGATATGGCGTTTGTAGATTATAAAGACAAGATCATTGTGATATACCTAGATGACTTGACAGTGTTCTCAAAGAAGCGAGAAGATCACTTAAGAGATTTAGAGAAAATTTTGCAAAGGTGTAAACTTCATAAGATTTCTCTGAATCCAAAAAAATCTATGTTTGGAGTTACAGAAGGTAAACTCCTAGGTCATATTATTTCTAAGGAAGGAACTAAGATCGATCCTAAATGTGTTCAAGCTATAAAGAATCTTTCCTTGCCTACAAGTAAACCTGGAGTCCACTCCTTCTTTGGAAAGGTGAACTTTTTGAGAAGGTTCGTGCCAGATTTCACCGAGCTGACTAAAGAAATCGCTGATATGATGAAAGGAAAAGAATCTTTCAAATGGTCAAAGGAAGGTAGAGAGGCATTTGAGAAAATCAAGGGTGCTATTGCAAAAGCTCCTACATTGGTGTGTCCCGATTTTAAGAAGGATTTTATAATTTATTGTTATGCTTCGCCACACACAATCTCTGCCATTTTGACTCAGCACAATCAAGAGGGGATTGAATCTCCTATCGCATTCATGAGTTCGGGATTCAAGAAACATGAACTTAATTACACTCCTCTTGAGAGACATGCGTACGTGGTGGTAAGAGCCCTGAAACACTTCAGGTATTACGTGTTGAATTCTCACACCAAAGTCTTAGTTCCGGACACCGCGGTGAAATCAATGTTGACACAACAGGAACCAGGATCTAAAAGAGGTAATTGGGTCTCCAAGATCCAAGAATATGATCTGGACATCAAGCCTACCAAGTTGGTTCGAGGGAGAGGACTCTGCCAACTCATTGCAGAGAATGAACCACGAGATAACTCTGAAGAAGAACTAGTTGAAGGAAATTTACCATTGGTAGTTTTTGTCAGTACCACGGATGAATGGTATTCTGATATTGCCTACTTCCTCACATATGGCGAGTGTCAGAAAATCTGACAGCTAAAGAGAAATGAGCAATCAAACTAAGAGCTGCCAGATACGTCATTTGGGATAACACGTTGTTCAAGAAAGGAATTGATGGCATGTTCCTCAGATGTGTTGATAAAGAACAACAGCCTAGGTTGTTGGAAGCCTTCCACAATCATGCTTGCGGCGGTCATTTTTCTGGCCCGGTAACAGCCCATAAAATTCTGAGAGCACATTATTACTGGCCCACTATGTTTTCTGATGCTCAGAAATGGGTGACCAAATGTGAGGCTGTCAACAATTTGTTGGAAGACCAAAGTTGGCAGCACTGCCTTTGAAGCCAGTTGTCATTGAAGAACCCTTTCAACAATGGGGTTTAGATTTCATCGGGGTCTTGAACCCTAATTCTAGTAGCTGGTCATACCCACGTGCTCACTGCCACTGATTACTTTACAAAATGGGTAGAAGCTATACCGGTGAAACAAACATCTACTGCAAGTAATCTGTGATTTCATCAAAGAAAACATATTGGTTCGTTATGGAATTCCTCACAAGATCGTGACTGACAATGCCTCAAATTTTTCTTCTGCAGAGATGATAGGTTTTTGTTATGGATATGGGATATCTTTGTCTCATTCATCAGATTACTACCCGCAGGGAAACGGTCAGGCTGAATCCAGCAACAAAAACCTCATTACCATTGTGCGCAAGTTAGTCGAAGAAAATCAAAGAACTTGGCACAAAAAGTTATACGATGCATTGTGGGCTGACCGCATAACTCCCAAAAGGGCAATTGGGATGTCTCCATTTCAACTTCTGTATGGAACTGATGCTCAAATTCCCGTCACATTGGAGCTACCAGCGTTAAAATTAGCTCAGGCAGTTGATGATGAATGCTTCACCAATGCATTAGATAAAAGGGTCATGTTCCTAAGCAAGCTCGAGGAACAAAGAAGTCAAGTGGCCAACAGGATCGAGGAACATCAATCCAAGGTAAAGAAGTTGTTTGATAGGAAAACTAGAGAGAGACAGTTTCAAATCAATGACTTAGTTCTTCTCTGGGATAAAAGACGTGAGCCGAAGGGAAAGCATGGGAAGTTTGACTCACTGTGGCTGGGACCGTTCAAAATAAGACATTTTGTGGAGATAGTACCTACTACTTGGCATATCCTGATGGAACTCATTTGCCTTTGCCCTACAGTGGGCAGTATCTCAAATATTACCAGAATTGAAAACGGGTTGTTCCCGTATGTACATAGGTAATTAGGATTTTGGTTTGTTTGTTTCCCTGTTTTTCGGTCTCCTCTCTTGTGTCGCCCCATTTTTGTGCCCCATCATTTATGTGATCATGTTCATGACTATTTTGGTCTGGGTCCGTTGCTGCGTCCATGAAGTCCTTGTCCCCAATCAGAGCCAGCTGTTATCAGCCAATTTTGACTTCGCAAAATTGTTAAAAAATAATTAAAAAATTAAAAATTAGAAAATTTTGAAAAGTGTTACTTTGCGTGGTTCATTGGACTCATTGCGATCGTCTTATTTTTGTGATCGTTTCGGTCTTCGTTTCGTGATTTTCGGGCAAGAACTCTTCCTGCCAGGCTATAAAACGCATTAAAATACATTAAAATAATTAATTAATATTTAATTAATTAATTGCTCCTTGTTTGATTAAATTAATTTTTAAAAAATCACTTAAGGAGTATTTAATTAAATAAATATAAATTAAAGTTCATTCGACAAGTTTTAGTGCCGGGGAAGTAAGCTTTTGTTTCCAACTGCCGGGTTGGCTTCCCGAACCCGGATTTCCACTTTCCTGGCAATTTCCTTCAAATTTCCCGCACGTGGGTTTTTCTCTGCCAATTGCCAAATCATGGATTGGCAAACGGGCATAAAATTCCCCAATTTCCCACATGGGGAAATTGGACGGGGATTGCCAACCCATTTTGCCATTCCCGTTGGCAATTGCCCGTTACTTTTCCCATTTCCCCTGGCACTTAAGCCACTACCGGGATGAGAGGAAGTTGAATTAATCCTCGTAACTTCCTCCATCAAACCCGTTGGAAAAATTCAGAAGCTTCTTTTTCTTCAGGAAGACATAATATTTTGTCAGCATTATGCAAGAGAAACTAACGCCATTGTGAAGCGAAGAAATAAGTTGTGCATCAAAGGAGGTTTTATCAAAAATAAAAAAAAGAATACGCAGCTTGTGAAAGGAGGGACAACGCATGAAGGAGTTTTCCATGCCTTTGAGCCGGACAAAAGAATCCTTTCCCACACGCCTTGGGAAAGAGTAGTTTTTTTAAAAAAACAAAACAAAATTCTTTTTTCAATTAAAAGGCCACGCATGCACAGTAAAGAGAAAGGAAAACCACAAGAAAAAACAAATAATAAAAAAATCTTGTCCACACGCAGCTGGATAGCTAAAAAGGAGCTTTCGAGCAATAAAAAAAGAACATGCTTCAACATTTCCATGCATGCGTAAAGGAAAGGAGCAGCTCAGGCCACGCACCAACTAGAGGAAAGAACTTTCCACGCGCCAGGAAGAGAAGGTGCCAGGATAGACAAGACAACATCCCACGCATCTGAAGGAGAAGAACACCAGAAGCTTTCCATGCATGCAAAGGATGAGAATGCAGAAAGCAATTTTAAATCCCAGGCCAGAGCACTTTCCAAATAATGAGGAGCAGCCTCCAGCAATGCCTGAATGTTTCACACCAAATTTTATCGACCATCTTCATAGGAGTTTCAATGATCCACAGCTAGCCGCAATTCAGTGGGCTGCTATGCATACAACACCTGGTACAAATGGAGTTGGGTCTGCTAGACGGCAGGAACCCTGGCCCTTCACTTTGGTGCAAGGTCCACCAGGGACAGAACACACACAGTCTGAGGAATGTTGAATGTTATTCATCTTGTTCAATATCAGCACTATTATGGTGCACTTTGCAAGCTTAAGAAACTTGCTCTGAAAGCTACGAGGCAATCCTATAATAATGCAAGCGAGTATTGTGATATTGGCACAAGATCAATCGATGATGTTCTTGAGTATGGATCGCACTTTGCTTTATTCCGTATGCTTCCTAAACTTTTCCCTAAACCACGAATGCTTGTTTGCGCTCCATCAAATGCTGCAACAGATGAATTGATACAGCGTGTTCTGGATCATGGATTCATTGATGGTGAAATGAAGGTCTGTCGCCCTGATGTTGCGAGGGTGGGTGTGGATTCTCAAAATCGTGCTGCACAGGCAGTATCAGTGAAGCGTAGAACTGAAATTCTCCTAGGAAGGTGCCGTGAGGAAGTAGTTGACTATATGCGGTAGCTACAGGGAAGAAGGAGTCGGTTTCAACGAATCTGCAGAGTCTTCCTTTTTCTGTTAGGAGGGTCCCGATGGGCCCCCGCTGATTAAAGCGTCGGTATTTGGGCGAGTACCACTCGTTTACTCCCACTCAGATTCTTGCGATGATTTTGTCGAATATTAAGCAAATTGCCAAGAATAATTTAAAAACGGAGATTGTGGATTGTTGTATTGGAATACCCGTATATTTCACGGATCTTGAGCGTAGGGCAGTTCTAGATGCGGCCGCTATTGTCAACTGAACCCACTTTGTTTGTTACATGAGACCACAGCCACGGCCATGGCTTATGGTATTTATAAAATGGATTTGTCTGAAATGGATCCATTGAATGTCATTTTTGTTGATATTGGACATGCCAGCTTGCATCATTTCGGCAATCCAAGGTTTGAGATGATAAGGCATGATGTTGTCGAGCCGCTATTGTTGGAGGTCGATCTGATCTACCATTTGGCTGTCCTGCTTCGCCTATTCCTTACAAGTTTAATCCTGGCAAGACTATCAAAACCAATGTGGTGGGAACCTTGAACATACTTGGCCTGGCCAAACGAGTTGGGGCAAAGTTTTTGTTACTAGTGAGGTATATGGAGATCCTCTTAACATCCTCGAGTTGAAACATATTTGGAAATGTTAATCGATTGGAGTCGCACTGCTTCTCTGATGAGGACATGCGTACTGCATGAGAGACTATGGATGGATTACAAAGGGGAAAATGTTGAGGTTGAATGCTTTAGAATCTTCAATACATACGGTCCACGGATGTGTATTGATGATGGACGGGTTGTAAGCAACTTTGTTGCTCAGGGTTTGCGTAGGGAACCTTTAATTGTCTATGGAGATGGTTGTCCAAGACGATGAAGTCTCACGGATGCTTCTCGGGAAATCAACACTATAAATTAACATGGAACATGCTCGAGAGTCACTTGATGTCGTACTTGAACAGATGGAAAGGTATAAGGCGCAGTCATCTCAGCTCAAAGTGAAGAATCGGTAGCTCGTGGCATACATACAACATTTGATCAACTTGATCACCTCGATGTCCAACTTCTAGTCCCGGTGGCTATTCCTAATCAGGAGGCGCTTGTTGCATCAAAAGAAAATGACATCATTGGCCATACGATAAGGGGTTGGATAGATCAAATTTTGTGCCAAGGTCTGAGGGTCGTTGATGAGGCAACATGAATCTATGATCGGGTGCAAACCCATCTGGATTCGATTTTCTATTTTGGAGAGGCTCTTGATGTCGAATTGGTCACTCTTGACAAACAAACTCCCAGACATTCGTGAACTTGCCAAGATCGTCTTCGTGTCACTTGTTCATGAGGGAATACTTGAGTTTGCACATCACAGGGTCCATATAGAGTGGCTCAATTCGGCCAAGTTCAGGAAGATGACACTGGAGGAGATAGATCGCACTAACAATTACCCATGAGATGAAGGTGAACTACAATTTTGGCTCTTGGAGATCTTCTCAATGGCGAAAGACCAGAAGCTGGATTCTGATAAACCAAGGTGGCGTAACGACTACGGTCTCGCGACAAATGAATAATTCACCATGGAAAGGTACTCGGAGCATGTGGATGAATTGCTCAAGTTTCAAGCTCAGCACTCTTGTCATTTGGAGGATTGCAGAGCACAGTCAATGAGTTCATTCCCGTACGATCGGGATAGGTGGACTCTTGGCCCAATGGATAAGGCACTGATCCTAGGTGTCTTGATCTGGGTGGCACATTGTTGACTAGGATGTCTACGTGTGCATACAAGTCATTTAAGTGGGGTCCACATGTACCCATTTCTTTTATTTATGTATTTTTCCTTAAATGACCTTTTAACTTAAGTGGTTTCTATTTTTAGTCACTTTTTAAAAGTTGGTTGAAAAAGTCAAAGTCACTTAAGTGCCCTATTTAATGTGCATTTAAAACCCTAACTACTTTGTAACCAACTTTTGGGTTATAAAAGGAAGTGAGGGGCTCATTTGTAAGGGTGACTTTGAGAGGAGAAGAAGAATACTTTTGTGCAAGCTTTGTTTCAAGAAGAAACTTTGTGTTCTTTGTGAAAAACATTTTGGAGTTAATAGAATAAGAACTTTGTGTCTCATTCATTGTCTCTTGTAACATTTGGTGTTCTTATGTTCATTAGATGTTAGGTGTTTGAATCTTGCATGCAAATATTATCTTTGATCTTATTGTCAACATTAGTAATCAGTTGTTCTAGTTCACAGTGATCAAGCTCTGATTGTCTACTTGCTCATATGTGTTCCCTTTTACATGTTCTTGTTTAACTAACTCAAACTCCGTTTTATTTGTGTTGGTTATTCAGCTTTCCTCTTCATGCAATATTAGGCTCTGTTTTTACCTAACTCTTGCATGTTCTTTCAGTTCATTCCATTCCACTCCTTTCCTTCTTTCTATTCCATTTCCTTCATTCACTTTTCTTCCATTGATGTTCCAAAACACCCCCCACATACAATTTTGAATTACAGATGTAAATACCTTTGAGTGAAGACAAATGATAAGCACGAAACCCATAATGAGTCACGATGATATGAGTGTCTAAGCCAATTAGAAGCAAATTTTCCTCGTTTACTTTTTTTTCTTAGCAAAAACATGTTGATTTTCCTTCAGGATGAGATCCGACTGGAAGGTTCATCATGAACACATTTTTCATAGGCATGTTTGATACGTTTTTGGTAATTTGAAGATGGTTCTATATGTGAGATGATTATATTATCTAATAATTCAAGTTAGTGAATCGGTTGATGAGGAAGTCAGATATTTTTATGCGCATGTATTTAAGGGAAATGATAGAGAGATGGAATCTGAACTTGAGAGGTAAAATCTATTTATGGTGGTAGAAAAAGAGAAAGATGTCCCTTTTGAAGGAATCATCTTTTACAAAGTTTAAAGTTTTATCCCTTTTTGGACATTAATGTGTGTATGACAATCCTTTCTAGTATCGGTTCAAATAATTCCATAAGAATTTTGTTCAAGGTTTTTTTGTTTGATTCTTCTTGGCCATCTGTTTGAGGGTAGTAAGGTGAAGAGAAACTAAGTTAAATGACCATGGCATCACAAAGTTTGTGTAAATTTTGTTTTTGAATTGTTTTCATTATTAGTAGAGACGTGTGAGGAACACCAAAGATAAAATAATGTCATGATTAATGAATGCATTCTTGTTTTCGTGGGTCCTCAAAATGAGATATGGAAGGTGGAAATGGATTTAACCCATTTAGTATAATATGATATAGAACTTGATGTAATGATCCATTGATGTCATTGTGAAGCAATGAAGATTGATCTCTCCATCAAAATCCAAACCCCATTAAGAGAAATACCAAAGGTCTCATGGGTGACCTATAAGGCATAACTAGTGTGTGATGAAGATTATCATGTTGTTGGAATTTCACATAATGTTGATTTTTGACATAATAAAAGTCACGGTTGAGGGTGGGCCAATAATAGTAGAGGTGAAGGATGCAGTTTTAGATAGCTAAACCACTAAAGTGGACCACAAATTTCCATCGTGAACTTCCTTGATGGTGTAGAGAATTTTAGAACTTGTAATACATCGTAAGAGAATACCATCAAATCCGCATTTATAAAGAAGACCACCCATGATGACATAGTGAGAAACACTTTTAAGAAAGGACACGTTATCATTTGTGAGTAATTTCTAAAGGTAGAATTGAAAGGGAAAGGTAATGCAAATTTCTTATACCAAAGGTCATGGATCAGGTTTGAAGGTTCCAACGAAGTAGATTCTGAAATAAATAAGAAGGTGATTATAACATTTGTATTGTGATAAATATTTTTGAGTCGCAGGTGGGGAAAGTATCCGAGATGTGAGATAGGCCATGGTATCTACAAATTTATTGGTAGAACGTGTGAAGTGGTGTGAAGTTCGAGTGGTCAAAAGTGGTCAAAATTATATCGACATGGTGTTTATACTTTTGAAGTATTTCATTATGAAATTAGTATATACCATTGACTTGTTTTATGACCGATTGAGATTCATCAAATATATTAATTGATTAACATTTAATGCGAATTGCAGCCTTGGAGGCCTAATACTGAGTGTTTTGTATTGGTGATGTTATTAGTATAACTAAAATTAGTTTGAAAGACAAAGGAATAGGTTCACCATCAAGAGGAATGAAGATAACACCTCACCACCCCATGCGAACATTTTGAACCATTGAAGAATAAGTGTCATCTAGTAAATGGTATCATCTAAAGAGAGGGTAGAAATGGATTCATCTAGAAAATCAAAGTTAGAGGGTTGATTTCTAGAGAGGGGTGCATCTACAAGTTGGTCAGCGATGGTTTGGCCTTTGATAGATTTTTTATGAATGAATTCAAGGTCAAGGTCTGTGAGAAGCATGAGCCAATGTGTAGCACGTTGATATTGGTAGGGTTTGGCATACATGTAATGTAAGGGGTCAGTATTGGTGATAAAAAAGGTTTTTGGTTGAGTAGGTAATGATGAGTTTAGTGGTGACAAAAATAAGGCTAAGTAGAGTTTTTCGGCATGGGTGTATCTAGTTTCATAGTATAAAGGGTATGGCTTATGTAATAAACCACTTTCTCTCAATGTTTATCGTCGATGAGCGAGCATGGAACCCAAGGAATGATCAACGGAAAAAATATAGAAAAAAGGGTTTGTAATCTTTAGGAGGAATGAGCACTAGTGGTGGAGAAGGTATTATTTTAAGGTGTCAAAGGCTTTTTGGCATTCATCATCCCATTTGAAGGAGACATCATTTTTTAGAAGATGATGAAATGGTGGCATGGTATCGGAGAGTTGTGAAATAAACCGACAAATACATTATAACTTGCCTTGTAACTTCAAAGTTGATGGAGATTAGTAGGTGGATGAATTTCAAGAATAGCCTTTAATTTAGCAAGAATTGACTTATATGCCAGAAAAGAAATGATGAAGACAAGGAGTTTTCCGAGAGAACATAAGAAGACACACTTCTTGGGCTAAAGGAAAACACAATACTTGATGAGACAATCAAAGATGACCTTCATTATTGTGAGATGTTCGGCCTGATGTTTGGATTTGGTGTGAATTTCATCTACATAATCTTATAATATATGATGCATGATGTCATGGAAGATATAATTCATAGCTCATTGGTATGTAGCACTAGCATTTTAAGGCCAAAAGGCATGACGAAAGCAAGATGAAGATCCCCTAAGGAGTGATGAAGGAAGTTTTGTGTTGATCTTCTAGAGAAAGTAATATTTGATTATAACCCAAGAAACCATCCATGATTGATAGCATCTCATGCCGACGATGAAATCAACTAGTTGGTCAATACAGTAGAGAAAAATTATCTTTGGGGCAAGCTAGGTTGAGGTCATGAGAAGTCTCGTGCAAACAGAGAGTCAGCTTTTTCCTTTGTGATATGAACGATGTTAGAAATCTATTGGGGATAGTCAATGGGTAGGATGAACAAAATTGAGAGAAGGCATTGAAATTCTTCTTTGACAGAAGAGCAATGCGAGGTGCATTTTCACATCTTTTTTATTTTATGTTTTTGGCTTTAGGAATGGTTACGATATTGTGGACCACAATGTTTGGGTCAATACCAAGCATATCTGCATAGGACCAAGTAAAATCATTGCTATGATCCAAGAGGAAAGAAGTAATGGCTTCTTATTTTAATAGCATCTAAATATTGGCCTATCTTTAGACATGTGGGTCATCCTTGAGTGTGAATGTTGATTTCAATAGTTGACTCATTTAACATGGTTTTTGTCTCAGAAGGCAATGACCAATGAATATAAGAATCTTCCACACCAAAGTAGGTGAGGATAGACTCATTGTCCTGACATTGAACGATGTTAATAGAAGGTGTATCATCATCATTCATGTTAGGATACAAGAAGGGAAGAGAAGAGGGAGCCTCGCCATCACATTGATAAGTCAAAGGTACTAAGGAAATGGTTTTTATGAAATAAAAAAGTTAGGAGGAAGGGATTATCGATCATCGACTCCGTGGGTGAAGGTGGTGAATTTGGTAAATGGGGTGAAGAAGGTTTTTATCCTCAATGAGTTTTCAACATGAATTTTTGGAAGATAGTTCGGCAAAGCCGATACCACGTGGTCCTTGTGTTTACTAGTGGTACACGTGATGGCGGCCTTTTTGTAAAGCCCTTGAAAACAAACCCTTCCATGCACATAGGTATAGGAAAGTATGAAGAAGTGGTTAGTTGGGGATATGGAGGTCGATGAAAATGGTCATGTTTGAGATGGTGGTTCAGGTGAATAGTGGAAGTATCAAGTCCCCATACGTGAGGTTAGTAAAAGGTGGGGAGGACCATAAGGAAAAACATTTCACCTATGTGGTGATCATATCGAGGATGTTGGTGAAGGTTACCATACTCTTGGGGTAAGGAATGTAATGAAGTTGTATAAGCGGTACTCCACCCAAGTGAGGCATTGAAAAAATGCCTTCTAAGGGATAGTGGTTGATATGTGGGTACCAGGAATAGATGAATTACTAGGTGCTTGGGAAGAAGGGGTATTGGTGAGTTAGAAGTAGATGGGTTAGTATGGAGGCTACGGCAGGTAGGTGGGGATAGTAAGAGTTAGTGTGGAGAGGTCTTTGGTAGTCTTGGTGGATGGGGTTGTGGGTGAAGGAGAAGTGGGTGTAGTGGTATATGCCTTAACTGGTACAAGGACATCATTATGGTACAATATGTTACAAGTTTTGAATGGTGATGGGTCAGCTGGGATGGTGTAGTTATGCCCTTCATGTTAAATTTTAGACAACTTTGTAAAGTTGAAGGAACACAACCCATGATGTGATCAAGTTCCCAAGCAACAAGTTATACTGGAACTCCCCTTCTAGGATGTAGAATAGTTCTAGGATAGTACGAGGACCCACACAAATGTGAGAACGATGGTGCCAAGGGTAGAAGTCATAGCATCATTGAATGAGTGCAACATAACTGGGTTATTATGCATGTAATTGGTGGGTATGCACATTTGGTTATATGCATGGGAGGATATGATGTTGATACTAGCACCACCATCGATCATAATGTGTCGTATACATATATTATCGATATAGATGGAGATGAAAAGAGTGGGATCAGTGGTTTTCTAATTGGAGAGGTGATCTCATCATTCGAAAAGCTAAGAGTAACTACTTGGTGAGTAGGTGGAGGTGTAGAGGAAGGGGATGAGTTGGTGAGGGAGGCCAGGTGATGAGGGGTAATAATGGAGGCCACGGGTGTAGGGTCATTTGGTAAAACCTCAATAGATTGAGAGGACCTCCATGAGGGCTTGGCGATGTGACTCAGAGGTTTGGATGAGGTCATGTACAAAGACATTTTGAGAGGAGATTGGTGTAATTGTTTTATCATTATATGATGGGTGACCCCATTAGAAATGGGATACCTGGGAACTCGAATGGTGATTTTGGGTGTGGGTGAAGATGGTATATTGGGCATAGGATTGGTTGATGGGCTGGTTGCTTTCTCCTTTCCTTTGTATTTTTAGGCGGAGTGGTAACTTAATCATGTTAATCTGATGAAGATAGGTAGAAGGAGAAGGTGTGCCATGAAAGGTTTAACGTCATGAGGGAAAAACCCTAGGTGGGATAAGAACCTTGTGAAATGAGTAAACACACTTGGACATTTAGGCGGAGGTTTAGCTAGCTCTCTTATGTGGACCATGTTGATCTCAAATTTTAGAGGTGGATAAAAGGGTTGTGGGGTGGAGATACTAATCACTGAATAGGTAATGGAAGAGGATGTGGGGAGATTGGTGAAGGTGGAATAGGGTCCTCATCTAGAAGATCATCGTCATCAAAATTTTCAGGAGGACACAATTAGAGAAGAACAATTTTTAGAGCCTTATAATTCTCTACATCATGCCCTAACACACGATGGTAGGTGCAAATTTTGGTTTCATCAAACCCTTTTGGTTTAGGTTTGAGTGGGTCATAAGGTCTAAGAGGCGGTAATGTGATGACAAAGGTCTCTAAAAGGTTGGCTAAAATAATGGCATACGACCCTGCCAATGGATCACAATGTGAAGTGAGTGTGGGTTTGGGTTGAATGGTGGGTGATTACGATGGGAGAGGTGCCATAGGAGGTGGAATTTGAGGAGGGTAAGTTGGACCACCGTTTTGGGGGTGGTACTATCTTAGGCTTAGATTGCACCTTCTTGAGTAAAGGTGTAGTAGATGAACTAGAAACAAAAGGGGTTATAGGTCTAACCACTTCTTTGGAGGGTAGTGGGTTTTTCAATTTTGGCTGCACTTTCTTGGGTAGAGGTGAGGAAGGAGTGCGTGATGTAGAAGAGAAGGAAGATGGTGGAAGAGGATGAGTTATCCAAGGGGATAATGGAGGTGTGGTGAAATTCTCTAGTAGAGGTCAAGTGGAAGGTATAAGTAAGAGAAAAGAAAGCTTCATAGGCAGTGATGAAGTTATGGTAGTTGGTGGGGGTATAGGTGGTAAGAAAGGACATGGGTGATGGAGAGGACTATGTGGTTGATTGGGAATAGTAGAGATCGTGATGAAGAGGTGGGCTACTACATTTTGACTTTACTTTGGGTAAGGAGGTTCTTGACTGTGGTTGATGGGTGAGGTCCTAGGATGGACGGAAGGGGCAAAGGTGAGAAAGGTGTGGTGGGAGAGGCGAGTGTATGCATCCTAGAAGGTTGGGTCTTCCTTTTAGGCGGAGGAATGATTTTTGTGTGGGTTTTGGGAAGATGTGGCTAAATCCAATTTGACGAGTGGATGGAAAAGGCTTGATGTCGGCATGACACCCAAGGTAGTGATGGGTCTAGATATGGGAGAAGATGTAGGTGTGGGTAGGTTCTTAGGCATAGGTGTGTGTTTAGTTATGGGAAAGGTTTGGATGTAGGAAAGGATGATGAAGAAGAAGCCATTCCAACAGGCATAGTTATGGTTGATTTGGTCACTTGAAATAATTTGGATAGATCATGGAGGTATCAAGTGAGGGACATTTGCATTTGGGTTGAAAAGGGGAGTCGAAGGTGTCCCCAAAGCATGGAATTATCAACGTAATCAAGTGGTCAGCCACATGAAAAATGATACTATTGTAAGAGGGATTGATGTTGATTTAGTAGCAATCCCTATAAAATATGTCTATGAGATAGGGAAATGGTTGGATTCAGACTCGTGGGTAAGAGAGCCAAGAGAAGATCAACATGATCTTGGAAGGCCGATGGAGAATGGTCACCTATAGGTAGTGGTGCTTCTAAAGGATCTCTATGGGTAGGGGAGATGATGGGTGAAATGAGGTAGGATCTCCTTGCAATGGAGAGGAAGGTGAGCATGATCTCCCATGGGTAGGAGAGTTAATATTGTTGATTGTTCGTTAGTTTGAGAGGTGAGTGGTGAAATGGGATTGGTAGAAATTATGGGTTCCTCCATGGGTGAAGGAGGAGATGAAGGGGACTCCTCTGTGGGTGAAGGAGTAGATGAGGTAGGCTCCTCTGTGGGTAGGGATCTCGTGCTAGGATCTCCTCGATAGAGGGACAAGAGGAAATTGGGGAATGATTGGTATGTCATAAAAAAATAGCATGGACTTCACAGACATTACTATCATTGGTTGAAGATTCACCGGTTTGATTAGAAGATGGGGTATGATTAGGGAATGAATTTTTTGAAGATATGCAGGTTCTAGTTAGTTGGTGTGTTGGGTTGTCCAAGACTAGATCTCCATTATCTAACATTTCTTGGATGATGTTTTTGAAGGTGATACAATTACCATCGCTATGGCCTTTGACATGATGATAGTTGTAAAATTCATGTTCTTTATACCATGCAGGCATGGGATGAGCAGGGTCAAAACCAGTATGTGGTTTTATGGGTGGAAGGGTAATGGCACCAGCCTTAAGAAGTTTTTCTAAGACTAAAGAATAAGGTTCCCTATTGGGGTGTACTTTTGTTGTTCTATCGAACTGAAAATTTTGAACGGGAGAAAGATTAGGAGGAAGGTTTTTCTTGGTTAGATGGGTGAGATGGGCCACTTTGAGAACTACCGTGTTGGCAGATCCCTTGGCTTTCAATAATTACTTTAGGGTTTTTAAGATGAAGAGGCATCATTTGATTTAAAGGTGACATTTTTATTACACAACTAAATTTTCTGCTCTTGATGGCACAAATTTCTAGTTTTTCACCATGGTAAATGCTTCATCAAAGGTACAAAAGGTTTGTACTTGCAGAGTTGGTGAGATGTGCCTTGTGCAAGCCTGAGTAAACAACTCTATAAGCTCAGCTTGGGGTAACTGGAATGTTAGTTGGTTAATGAGGTTGCGCCAACAAGTGACAAAATCAGTGATATACTCATCTTCGTATTGTCGTGTTGAATAGAGGTCGGTCATGGTGACTTTCTTGACAATGTTGATTGAGAAGTGGTCAGAAGGCTTGGATCCACTTGATTAAATGAGTAAATGGAATGTCTGGGTAATCCATTGTACCAATCTAATGTGGTCATGTCAAGGACATTGGGAAGGTTCTTAGGAGTAAAGCATCATCATGGGAGATTAGAGTAACACCCATGTTTGAATGACCACAAATGTTGTTGTGGGTCTTCTTTATTGTTGAAACGATTGAACTTGGGCATTTCCCAATGCACAAGGTATGGGTGAATAGGAATAGATGGATGAATAAGATCATTACAGATTTTTCATAAGTTAAGGAGTTATAAGAGCCAGAAACTGATGCTTCTAATGTTTGCATCTTTTCCATCATCATCTTAATGAGGTCATTGGTGGGTTGTGATGAATGGGCACCTTTAGTATAAAGGGGTTGATGATGAATATATGATGTGGATGGCATTCTAGTATATGGTGATGTTGAATAGGAGGACTATGAAAGGGGAATAGATGTAGGTGGCACATATCCGAATAAGTGATAAAACAAGATCGGGGTTTTGGTGATAGGTGTAAGGTAGGTGGGGTAGTCGTAATGAACTTGAATAGTAATTGGGGTTAATGATTGTGGGATGGAGAGGACAAGGTTTTGGAATGGGGTATGAGTTGTCAACACCATGGGTGGTTATGATGTAATAGGTACATATGAGGTAGGGTGCATATGGGGCTATGCTCAATGATGAAGGTCATTTGAAGGGATGGTTGATACGACGGGTGCGATAGATTTTGATGATAGTAGTTATAAGCATTGTGGATGTGGGCCTAGCGAGACACCACAAGTGGTAAAGTGGATAAAGGTAACATTGAGCTAGTGGTAGCTGAAGTGGGAAGTGGGGAGGAAGGAGGGATAGATATGGGCATGTCGTATACTAACTATCCTGAGGAGTCTTGGGTAGATGAGTGGGCAAGATAGTATTGTAGGGCAGTGGGATTCTAGTCAAGGAGTCTTATGAACTCCTCATCACCGATGGTAGTAATGGTGATGGGATGAGTTGGATCCATAGGTGACAGGATGGAAGGCAGAGATGGGATGGGTAGGAGTGGTTGAAGGATAGCGTGAAATACAAGGGCGTTGGTTTGGTTGCGAGTCAACACCATGTGAATTAGCGTTGACCTAGTAAAATTGTACTCTATAAATGACATAAAACAACATAAATGGAGAAGGATGGATTCGGGAGGTAAATCTGGTTGGTGTTTTAATTAAAAATCAAACAGGGAAACCAACAATAATCGTTATGGTTAAAGGGTGATGAAGGTTAAATGAACCGATGATGGTTATGATAATTGATATTGGTATCGTGGGGAATCAACAATTTTACAAATGAGGTTAAAAATGATGAAAATAAAATAATGGAAATTGTACTTGAGGACCTGTGATATGAAAATTTGGGGATATGATGATGTTTTGAGAATTAAAATAGAAAAAAAGATGTGATGAATTCTATTTTTGGGTAAAATGACCAAAAGATATCTAAACTGACACTGGTTAGGTAAACTGATGATGGTCAGATGTAAACGATGATGATCGTTGACCGATGCTGAATTATTATGAAATTAGAAGAAGTGAAGAAAAATTGGATTTTTGTGAATTAAGTTAGATGGAATATCAACCCAAAAATATGAGTATGATAAAAATGGGTCCTAACACACTCAAAAATAGTTATAATACACCAACTATGATGGCGGAGTGTGAAAGGAAGAAGAAAATGAAACATGTAACCTCACAACTCAAAACAATTAAAGAAAAAGATAAGAAAAACAAAAATCCTATAAGTGAATTTGTATGTTTAGCTTATGCTATTTAAGATTGACTTGTGAATTCAGAATAGATTTTTTTGGTTAGGAAGGCGTCCTATGAAGAGGTAAATTCTAAAGGGTGGTTTCAGGTTATGTTTTAGTGCAATGGTGGTCATTTTTCTCGAGGTAATGACTGGACATAGAAACCATTTGGGTGCCCATTGTTAATCCTCCGATCATGTGATCATTGAAAATCTCTTTAGGGTAAGATGTTTTTAAGAAGATGTGTAAATTTTGTATTTGTGTAGTTTGAAAAGAGAGAGAGAGAAGAGAAATTTTTTCTACGATTCAATTGTGTCAACCATCAGCTGGGCATGACTCCCAACATATAGGTTTCCCTCTTAGTTTTAAATGTGAGCTAATAATGCAACATACAAGGATGAAATGCAACAAATTTTAGAACCCAAATCGACAATTATATTCAATGTAGAAAATGATGAATAGGTCAAGAACGTGCTCTTTCACTACTATGCAAATGTAGGAAGAAAGAAATGATTCATTTTAAACACCAAATCACAAATGTCATTTAGACAATTAGAAGAAGAGAATGTTACCAGGAGAAGATTAAATGTGTATTTTTCAAAAAGAAAGAGACACACAATATTTCCCTATATGAAGAAAATGCAATGAACCCAAGAGAGGGTCCCACTGGGCATGCCAAAATGTTTCACCAATAAGTTGCGTACATATGAGAAAAACATATAAGGTAAAGGTGAGGAGGAATACCTATGAAATGAAGGTGGAAGGTAGAATGTGCGCATTTTAATTTCCGATCCAATGTTGATTGTGAGAACTTCCTTTTTGCTAGGAGGAACTACTGTGAATGCAAAACAAGACCACAAGAGGAATATTAAACAATATATGTCAGTGGATTGCCTAGCATGTGCTAGATCCAGAAGTGTGATACTTCCTAGATGGTTTTCAATCCATTGTTTATCAAATAAATGAATAGAAATGTGAGAAATAGAGGTCCTATTGCTAACAAGTTGATTTCGTATCTCAAGTTATTAACAATACATTAGATAAAGTCGAATATTGCAATACAAAATTAAATCTAACTGAGGTTGGTTTTTTTTAGGTTGGGTAGGTAGCAAGGTGGTTGGAACAGGTCAGGGTCATATTTTGGGTGGTTTAGGTTATTTGGGTGAAGGTTATTAGGTCATTGTTATAGGCAAGATTACAGTTACAGAGACCGATGTCGGTGTGGGTATGACCGATTTGGTCAAGGGTGCCGATATCGGTCACCGTAGAAAAATAACGAGAAGGTAAAAATAGGTTTTCAAGCCTTTTATAACTTCACAGAACCAAAAGAGTGTGTCTAGGATTAATAGGTGTAGGAAAAGGGTCAAGAAGGTTTGAATGGAGTTTGGTAAGGATTTTGTAAGATTTTGGGATGGGTTTTGGTTGACTAATATGGCTTGGGTTACTGTCATCATGGTCGATGACAGTATGGGGATAACCGATGCTAGTCAAGGGTGACCGATATCAATCACTAGTGGAAAAGGACTGAACATGGCAATGGAGGTTTTTGTGTTCTTTATGGTTATGAGAGGAGCTTAAAGGGGTTGAATCTAGTTATATGGAATAAGTGAGGTCTGAGGTTGAATGGAAAGGGTTTTAGGGAGGTGAGAAGGAAAATGGTAGCTTGTTTGGAAAATGAAGGTGTGAGATAATTGGGAGATGAGTAACACAGAGAAAGAATGAATGGAAATACAAGTATTTGAACAAATGAGAGTAAAAGGGAATTCTACTTACTCGATGTCCCGTGCTTGTAGGTTCTAAATGGATGATGGTGAAGTGTTGAGGATTTTAGTAGAGCCCAAATATTCTGTGAATGGCAGTGCTTCCTAGAATGCTCTTGTGAATGCCAACACTTTTAGATGAGACTCCAATGCTTTGCTTGGGCCTCTGGCTGGGTATACTTCTGTCTTCTGGATACGTGAGAGAACCCTGGTTCAAGCTTGCATGCAGATATTTCTCCTAGAACTCAAAATCCTCACCCTGGAACAAGGTTTCCAAAATGAATATATGGTAACCGATGATAGTTAGGGTGACCGCGTCAATTTAGGGTTACTTGGCGTCGGTTACGGTAGGAAATCCTAGGTTTTCCAAAATGACATATCTTGGAAATATTTTGGCGAGTTCTACCCGTTGGTCTGGGTCTAAAATGGTATTTTCTACTTAAGTAAGTGGGCATGTTGTTAGAGAAAGAATAGGCATCTAATGTTAGGGTTAAACTAAGTCTTAGTTAGTTTAGGTTTAGGTAAGTAGAGATTGAGTTTTAGTTAAAAGGAACATGACCTAATTTTTGTGTCTACAAGATAATAGGTTCATGATAAGAGGTGTGTAGAAGATGATATGGACCCTTCAGAAGTGAGGTGGTAAAGAAGAAGTGAGATGTTAATTAAAGTGCACATGTAATGCCACAAGGAAAAAAATGTGTAGGTACGAATTAATCATGTGCACTATGAAGGATAAGTCTCTGAATAAGTAAGGTATGGTTAATTTAAGAAAGGGTGCGCACATAGGTGACAAACGTGCATCCACCCAATAGAGACCTACTATGTCATATAATGCATATCCCAACAAGGTATTATGTGCTTGATACAGAGTACAATACCAGTGAGACCAAATTTTCCATTTCTCATCTTTGGATAAATAAAGTTTGTACCCAAGCACAAGGAAGATGTTGTCTGGATGTTTGAGTCCCATGTTGATGAGCCTGAGTTTGAAGTCAATGCCTAGAGCATTGTTGGATACGCATGCTTTCCCGAGCTTCAAGGAATTAAATCCAATTGTGGATTTACAACAATTAAGTGATGAAAAGGCATGTAAAGCGTTGAATAAGATATCGGTTGAAGTGGAGGCTAGGATTTTTGGGTAAAATAATAAGATCATAGCACTAGAAAAGGAGCTGGAAGAAAAGAATAAAGAAATTATTATGAGGGATAAGGAAATAAAGGGGAAGGAACAGAGATGATTGCACAATCGAAAGATGAATCAAGGGAGGAAAATGGAGGTGTGTGAAGTATATAAAAAGGCAGAGACGATAGCACACTCAATTATAATAGTGCACCCGAAATTGACCCCTCTCCCGCATAGAAGTATGAATCAACTTTCCACTATTTAGAAGATTTGACATGCCTAATAACAATGTAGAAGTAACCCCTAGTACTAGATTTGGCATAAGAAGTTATGGCGGAAAAAGAGCAGGAGAAGGCGCAGATCGAGGCGACCATAACTCGGACATTCGAGCTTCTCACATTAGTGAAAACCACGAATCACATGGCCAAGTTATCTTTGACAACTATGAAGACAGAGATAAAGTGGTAAGTGTGTTGGTTGCCACTCATGAGGCAGATTTGAAGGAGTTCCAGACCAAAAACAAAGGAAATCGAGCGAGAATGTGACAAAATCATGGCGAAGTAGAAAAGAAGATTGAGGCAATTGAATCTTTCGTGGCCTCTACAAAGAATACGATAAAGGAATCAGATCCCTAGGTAACGCGCGGAATGGACACACTTGTGAGGCCTTAAGCAAACAACCTGGAAAACATTGTTCACGCATTTAAAGAAAAGGGTGAAGAGATGACATTTAAGGAAGTTAGTGCGATGATGGGGGTTTGTTCAAGCAAGCAAAAAATGAGGTAGAGGCATGGAATGAGGTAGAGGCATGGAATGAGATTGAATCCTCATTAAATAAGTATTTCTAAATCCTCATTCAACAAGTAGTAGAATTATTTCATTCTTTGGTGCAAGCCTGTAATGGTTTCATTATTATTCTATTCTTTATTCTTTCTTTAAGGAGCCGAATGTTTCGAGGATGGACAACACTTTTAGTGTGGGGTAATGTTGAGCATGTAAAATGAATAAGTCCCCTGAGAGAAAAGGTTAGCTTGCGCGTAAGAGGAATTGAAGAAGAAAGGCACTTGAGGAAACGTGTGCGAGGATATCGGGGTTTGCGCGCTAAAGGAAGACAAAGAAGGATTGAGCGCAAAGGAGACAACACTTAGCTAGTTTTGGGATACGAGATCTAAGCAAAGTCTTAGAGTAGCGGTCAAGCAAGGTTTTGAAGATAAGATCAAAACATGAAGACTTGCGGTTTAAAAAAGGCTATTTTGGGATATAGGGAAGACCAAATGACATGCATAGCCCAGAGCTAATAATAGGATCTGAACTAAGAGTTAATTGTAGTAGATCTATTGTTAGAGATCTTGCATGCTTTTTGTACTTAGCTTGTAAAGACACATGGCTATTATTAGCATGTAGTCTATTTTTGAAAGGTGCATGGGCGGTGAAGGGAAAGTCCCCACCCCTATATATATGTATTGATTTTCATGGTTTAGGTGATCCATGTTTTGTTAGAGTTATGTTGTTGATTTATGGGCGCGTATGACTATGGTGACTATGTTATGAATGTATGAAGCTTCGTGTTTTACAAAAATTAATATAATGGATCTTTATGGTTAGATATTGGTGTTTGACATAACTGAGTAAGGATCTTGTATGGTAAATCTGATTATGGTTCTTGTTTAATTAATCTTGGATGTGGTTCTAGTTCTACATCTAGTTTATGTTATGCAATATACTTGATTATATGTTATGGATCTATAATATATGTACGATCATGTTAACTTTTGGAACAAGCTTACATAAAACATGAACCCAATACCCTTTTTCACTTTGGGTGAGCGCTCAATTCAAGATGAGTGATGTGGCAGTGCACCTTGGGTTGTTGGTGATAAAATCTAGGCTACATTGTTATATGGAGTAATCTTGAAAATTTGTACAAATTATTGAATGAGCTTCAAAATTAAATAAATCTTCAATATCTTCACTAAATCTCACAAACCAATATAATCTAGAAATATCTTGCAACTATTCAACATAAATATAACCTCTATAAGAAATCACCAAGCAGAGATTGAGAGTTTTTGTCCCCAAAATCATTTATAACTATGATGGTTTTTGTCCTTATGTTGATAACCAATGAACTGGAAGGCTCAATCAATTGAGAAATATTGATGAAAAAAATTCACACATTACAATGAGAACTCTCAATATATAGAACTCAATTGCATCTTTTAGGGTTAGGGTTACACTTTTAGGTTTTACCCTTTTATTTTATTTTAATTTTTCCCTTTTCTCACCTTTTTCTTTTATTTCTAATAATAATAAAATAATATTAAGTTGTCGTTTAAAATAATAATAAGTAAGTCTCTTAGACAACTTAAACTATTAATTATAAAATCACTTTTGGGTAAAGCTGTGTGAGAATTTTTAATTTTTTAATTTAAAATATTAACTTTACTTTTACAATAAGGACATGACAACATTTTATATGATATAGATATTGCTTTTACTAATATGACTTGATTTCCAAATATTCATGGACATTATATGCCTTAAAAGCACACCAAAGGTCATAAAACAAAAAAAAACATTAGTATAACACCAATAAATCCTAGATATCCATATGTCATGATGTCATGCACATCATATTAATCCATACAATTATAATTTAAGAAATGTAAGACCATAAAATCATATCAAGTTCCAAATATGAATGCAATACAAATATTTAAATAACATAGAATGCAATGCAATGCCATATATGCATACAATGTCAAACAAGTGTGCATTCCCATAAAGGCATACAAAAAAATGTCCACTAAAAAAGGCACTCCTTCGAATGTAAATGGAGATAAGTGAGATGACTTAAGATCCTCCAAGATTTGACTACGAGTCCTCTTATGCTCAAAGCTCACCTATAGTTGAACTTTTGCATACATAAACTTATTGTTAAAACTTTACATACTTGACATGTATAGTCATGGTAATGAAACTATTTACAAGCATGCAATTACCGAAATCTCCCAGTCCACGCTCAATTCGCTTCTCACACTTAGCGGGGTGAACAGGAGGTAGTGGATCACAATCAAGGCTATCAAAATGAGAAGCTCAAGGAGTCGATGCCCTCAAATGGAAAATGGAATGGGTTGGACCTTATACATATACAAAATCAAACTTCAAAATTATCTCATAGAGCTATTAACAATTAAATTTTCAAATGCATCTAAACATTTACACCAACCGAGTACATAATGACAATATTATAACTAAATTATCAATAAAATTATTTTCTACGGCCCCACGCCTATTGATCATCTATACTAGGTTCTACTTGTCACAGTAGGGAAAATCCTACATACAAAATGCATTCACATCAACTATCTACATTATGCTACAATGAGGAAAATTATGAAAATAATTCCATAATATGAATAACACTAATACAAATTATTATATTCAGTCGTATACCTTAGTGAGTTGATGTGTAGACAAAATCACAGTAAAAACACCTTTGTGTTCTCCTGCGCATAGAGATGGTGGAGTGTCATGTGTGGTCATCAAATTTACAAATAATATATCTTGTTGTTAGTTGAATGATGCAGGGGCATCTCCAAGGAACATTCAAATTGACAAATCATCATTCTAACTATAGATGTGGGCTCAAAAGTTAAAACAAGTGTGTGGGAGCATGAGAAAGGCATAAGAGAGATTTTTAGTGTTGGGAATTCATATTTATTAGTGCTCCATTTGGGTTAGTAAATAATTAAGTTAATTAGATATTTTTGAGAGCCAATTGTTACTTGAGTAACAAATATTTGTAATAGAGGTTTGTTAGGAGCTAATACTGTGTTGGTAAACTAATTTGTATTTGTAGGAGATACAACACTTATATAATGTTTGTATGAGACTCGGATGTTCAATATGGAGTAATATAGCATAATTATTCCTGCATAAATCTGTTGTTGCCCTTTTATTTGGTTTTAAAGCGATATTATGGAATTTTATTATTACGAAAGGGCAACTTTGATAATGTGTGATTTCTCTGTTGATGATAGTCTTCATTTCAAAATGCTTTGCAGGATATTCTTTATTGTGAGTATTAGTATATGATTTTTGGATTGATTGCGCCCAGCTAAAGAAACCATTTATACTAGGTGTGAATGTGTTGGTCTTTCTTCCGTAAAACTGATGCGTTGTAATCAGACCAGAAGTCAGTATTTATATAGGAGCTTGTTCAATCTGTCGAAGATGGTGACTAACAAACCAAGGTGCACATAAAGATCAAGAGTCGTCGCCTCTGTCTTGGTATATTTACAAAAGAATATGCATTTATTCAATCTTACCAAATTGTCCCCATCTGAATCGATGACGCCTTGATCCGCTGGCATTTGATTAGTTGGTACTAATATCTCACTGTGGCACCTGCAGATATCACTTGGTTAGCATTGAAAGAATGGTTTCGTAACATACAGTAGAAAGAATGTGACGAAAGTTTGAGGGTGAGTTGATGCGCGAGACCGGTGGACATTAATACTACATTCTTATCGTGTTCTTCATGTGGAGCAGGCAGTACATGATGTGTTGGGAACTTGGAGTTGGGATGATACACAGTACACTTTCCCTGCTTCTGGCTACAAACATCCTTCTTAGCCTTGCAGACTGCTATTCATTTCCATATGCCACACAGACCTGTGTTATATGTCAGTAAACGAGGTATGAACTGGTATAACATCATATGTGTAAGGCGTCTAATAGCCTTGTCCAGAACAACGTGGGTTAGTTTGTTGGAGGTCTATTGTATTTGGTTAAAAAGTTTGGTGTAGTTTTTATATGTCCACATCTATTGTCAAAAGAGTCCTTTTATTAAAATATACGTTGTTTTGTTTTATTATCCAAATAATCACCAAAGTGTCGTATATTGTAGTGTCGAAAAATAAGATTCCTTGTTATAATTTTATGGTCATTAGATAATTGTGATAAAAAGTAATTAAATATTAATTTTTAATTGTCGTCTTGTGTTTTCTTTTAGGTGTTTGTGTCAATGTAGTTTAGTTGTCAAAATTGAAAAAATAAAAATAAATTCCTCACGAGATGCATTTTCGGTGGAATCGACTTCCATAATCAAGCTTCATGATCAAATCCAGTCACCAACACCTCTTTCCCTGCAACCATGGGCCACATTTTTGTATGGTGGCGTCTCTTTTTGATTGTGTGGTGTGTGCGAGAATAAAATGGTGTGTGGTTTCCTTCCTGTTAAGATTGAAGCAAGGATAATGTGCATTTTATATTATGAGAACAGTTGTATAGGAGGGAAGTTGAACTAGAGTGATCCCTCCGACAACTAAGAATTTTTAGTATTGTACTTCTAACGTCGATTGGCCGATGAAAGAGCGTCACTGAAGTGAAAGCGAGAACAATTGAGTTCACGTATGTAGGTGAATCGGTGGAAGTTTGATCATTCGCTATGGGATTCATTGTGGTGAAACAGATTGGACATATGCGGAAGATCCAAACCAAGAGTAGCATGCGAGACCTAAAAGTATGCGGAGGCATATGATTCTATTTCCGTGATCTTGAGATGTGTTTTCTTTCCATGTTCACACTAAGGCGGGAATGTTGGGAATTCGTATTTAATAGTTCTCCACTTCAGTTAGTAAATAATTAAGTTAATTAGATATTTTAGAGAGTGAGTTGTTACGTGAGTAACAACACACTTGTAATAGAGATTTGTTAGGAGCTAATAATGTGTTGGTAAACTAATCTCCTTATTTGTAGGAGATACAACACCTATATAATGTTTGTATGAGACTCAGATGTTTAATATGGAGTAATATAGCATAAATATGTTGTTTCCTTTTTTTAGATGTTAAAGAATTTGAATTTTCAAATTGGAGATTTTCCCTCCAAAAATGTAATTCAATTATAAAGGCATGTTAAAGAGTCCTATGGGTTTGTCAAGGGTTTGTAAGTGTCTTGTTGTGTTGTAGGATGTGTAATGAGTCTTCAAGTGAGAGTGTGAGTCATGAAATGTGTGAAAATAATACAAAAATTCCCAAATGTGATGAGGGGCATATAATGAGTCATTATGGAATTTGGAAAAGTTGGTTATGAATCAAGAAGTTACATGCAAAGAGAAAATTTGAATATAAGAGAGGAGGTGAGTTAGTGAGATGGTATTCCTCGAGGAACTCTTCCTTGTATATGAAATCTATGTGCTTGTTTTGTATTTCTCAAGGTTCATACATTTGTATAGGGAATACTTGATTTATTGTGTTTAAGAAATTCAATCCGAGTGATTAAGAGGAAGACTCTATCACTTTTATAGTAGGGTCATGATATACTCTGTTTTGTCATAGTATATGAACTATGGACTGTGTTTTATTGGGATGTTTGTGTGCTTTGTAGGCCCCAAGGAAGTAGAGACATGGAATTCATTTGCATGAAAGTATCCATGTGAAGGTAATGTAATAGATTTAGTTTGAAGATTGAATAGCCATCATTCTCTTTACATACATAAACCCTCAACCCCGAACCGAGATAGTGATAAGGGCATGGTAGATTGTGTTTGCTCCTGTAGTAAAGAAAATGAGATTTAAGGTTGTTCAAGAAGGTGCATGTGAGATTCATAAGTTTATCAAAGATAATAATGAATTTTTAATTCAATGTAGAACTTGGATCATTTATTGTGTACTTCAAAGGTTTTTTCAACACACCTGCTTACACGTACAAGCATCAAGGATAACATGGATCATGATAATGCAATTTTTTTCATAGGCCATTGGTAGCTCACGACCCTAGAAAAAGGTTAAGATAAACCTGCATGTCAAGTAAGAAGCTCTGAAAATCAACCTTAAAGAGGTTCAAAAGGAATTTTAATTTTTCATTGGATAGGATTTGAGAAAATTTTGACAATCTTGGAGAAGGGTAAGAACACATTGAGAGGGCTAATAGATTGGGTCAATTAATAAAGGAACTAGGGTTTACCTTTTGATTTCAATCATGAAACTTTTCCGACATATAGAAACCTCAAAATGGGTGCCTAAACATGCATTTTTATGTTTAAAACTTCACACAAAGAGAGTTATGAAGGTAAATGGACTGTCTCGGGGCTAGTTAGGCCTTTGAGAGCTAAAAGAGTAAAAGGGTGATAAGGAGAGAAGTTCAAAGAGTTAGGTATTTAAAATTGACATGCACTATAGAGGTGATGAAAGGATTATAATGAAGTTTACAACTTATTATGGGTACCTCTAAATCACTCCAAGCATAAAAGTAGCAATGACATTGTCTTAAGGGCACAAAGGCGAGTCCTAAGAGCTAGTTTGGTGAAATTTGATGCTTGAGATCTTTTTGAGACAAATTAATGATGGATCTAACATGGTTTGAAGTGTACAATAGGGTACAAGGAAATGGAGAGGTCATTTATGGCTATAAATCAATAATTTGCTAGTTGGAGAAAAAAAGAAGCTAGTGTGGACGAGGAAGGGCAATTTGGTCTAAATAAGTAAGATTAATGTTTATTTGGTTATGAATGATTGATAAAGGTGTTGTTAGCATGGAATAAGGTTTGTATGCAGGGTATAGATAGAGGAAATGATTTTTGAAGGTCATTTAGAGTGGAATTTGAGCAAATATTACAATTTAAGCCATTTTGGGCTTGGGTAAGATCTTCATATGCGAGAGATTAGGTGAAGTAGTGGGTTGAAACCTTCTTGATTTTTGTATGCATGATTAAATTTTGAACTTATTTGAATCATTGAACATATACATATACAAGAACATACATACATATACATGAACTATATAACATTATTAATACATATGTGCAAACAAGTCAAAACATTCTAAATTACCTCTGTGAATGTAAACATTGGCATGGTAGCACAAACATATAGTTGGGATGAAGACATGCCTCTCTCATGCTATAATATTAGTGCATATATATGTGTAAATTAATAAATTTGACCAAGTTCAAATACAAATATTTTGAATTTAACATACACGTTAGTCATTTTTTTTTGTAACATACATAACAAATACGAAATGGCTATGAAGGTTCCGTCAAGGTGTGCAATCTAAATGTATCGCTCAAAAAATCATCACACATAGCCACACCATGTACACCACCAAAACCAATCTCCATGAAATTGTCATCCTCATCAAGTCCAATACATATGCCACCACAAGATGTGAAAATGTGTGGTCTCGTGTTAGTGCTACCTAGAGCACTCCCCTTTCCACCTCCACCAACATCAATATGGGAAACTTGTCTCGTATGTTGAACGAGGGTATCAGTTAGTGCCTCCTTCATTGCTACAAGGACCGTCTCAAGATGAGGGGGATTTTGGATGGGGACTCTAACATGCTGAATAAAGGATGAAATGCACTTGATCTATCTTGTGCATAACCTTTTCCTCGGACTTAAAACTAGGAGTAGTCAAAATAGTTTGGGATCTCGTTGAGGATAAACTCGCAATAGATTTTATTAAAAAGTATAATGAAACCTTGTTGTTGTTGCAAGGCGGGATATCAAATACCATCCACCGCATGTCCTAAAACATATCTTTTATCAAATTATGGTTGCATTAGTGGATTGGGAAAGTGTTTGTATGCAAAAGGAATAAGCACATTGGTTTAAGGGTTGATGAATTGTGCATAAATGAGGTATTTTATAATTTATTTATCTTTTATTGTTGATGTTGATAATTTATTGGCATAATAATCCCTAACACTCTCTTTATAGGATGTCCACCAATCAATTTGACTCGTTGTCAAGTCAACTTGACCCAATAATGACTCCAATGTGTTTGTAAGGGAGGTACGTGGAGGTTGGTGGAATGGGTATCCCTCATTAATCTAATCAATTCCTCAATTTGTAGCTTTTTCTCCACTATATGTGCAACTAAATCCACTAGACTACCTAGAGGGTCTAGAACAAATATAGGGAGCTATGAGGGCTAGAAAGATTTGCGGGGGTTTTGTTCTACTTGTGAAGGAATTGTAATAATCATAAAATATGTTTTTAAACATTACCAAATGTTATTGCAATCGAAAGAAAACGATTTTTCCTACCTTTTCTCTCGAGTGGCATTGTTGAATCCACCACAATGCAACATTTACAGTGATTTGGAGATAATTTTTTTAGTTGAAAGGGGGTGACGGCTAAAGGAGGGTTCAAGGCAAAAATACAGCTTTTGGGGAAGAAATATATATTGGAAACTAGAATGTTTTTTATAATGATTACTAAATATGTACGCGTTATAGTACATACACGTCTTAGTTTGTAATTACCAAACCAAAAACACTTAGACTACGTACAAATTTTTCGTTCATTTCACATTTTTTCCCACTTTTGCCCACCCCACCTCTATGCACTTACCCTATTGTTGTTTTTGTGGAGTGAAATTAAGGTTGTAAGTAAGATATTAAGATTGATAAAAATGATTTTGGGTTTGTGTTACATTAAAAAAATTATTAATGTATGTACTTTGTAATTTTAAGTGATACACGGGAATGGAGGCTAAAGGGAAAAGGATGGAAAGTAAGGAAGAATAGTTGAACGTAATTTTTATTGTTGGTCTATTTGTACCCTACATTAAATTTTTCCTGGGAAAATTTTGAGGTCCCTTTGAAAACAAACATTATAAAATATTTGACAAATCAGGAAAATTATCTTTCAAACGAATGGTGACTATAAAGATCACATCATGACATCACTATTAAATGCTACTAGATGGTATCTTTTTTATATGCTACTAGTGGTAGCATATTTTATGCCTACCGGACCAATAGCATATAGTATGTTCTCGATCGGGTAGAATAAAAATGCTACCGGCCTACAACATTTTATGCTACCATCCGACAACATAACTATATGCTTTAGGACGGTAGCATAAAAATGTTGTCGGATGGTAACATAAAAATATGCTACCGACTGACTATATTCAAGTGAATTTTGTAAATTTCTATTTCGCAGAATGGCGAATTGACCCCTAAAATTAACTTGTACCCAGAAAAATTTGGTGAACTAGTCCTAACTTATACCCTAAAAATTTCCAATTTCAAATTTCAAAAACTAAAATATTCGTGAATTAACGAATATTCACCACTAAAATTTTCCCCATTTTTTTAAATTGGTAGAGGAAGCGAAATGGAAGTTGATGATGTTGAAGTTTTGTATATTTTTTTATTGAGAAGTAATGATGAGTGGAGGATAAGAACATGAAGGAGGAATGTTATTTTTATTTGTGAAAATGTATGATATTATGGATTTGCAATTGCATTCTTTTTCTTAGTTGTGCATTTGATATTTGTTTTTTTAATGAGAAGAAATCTGTCTTTTTTCTCTTTTGATTTATATGTGTTTGGTTGGAGTAATATGGGGCATGGGAAAACAATGGTTGACCCTTTTAGTAAAGAATAAAATTATCGAAGTTAAGAGAAGATCATGTATTAAAAAAATAATGTGTTTTTATAGTTCATATTTATTTGGTAGTTTTCTATAATATATGTTCACATTTTAATGTTATTAAATATTAATATTGTATGTTCCGAGTTCCATCAATTTGTTTGATTAATTTATGTACTTGATTATAAACATGGAGTAATATTGAATAATGGAGGTTAGAAGGAGAAGGGTGGAGGAGAGGTAGAAAATATTATTACACACAATTTCTTTTGATTGTCCATTTGCACTTTGTATCAACTTTAAAAACTTAATTTTTATGGTGTTTCGTTGAAATGGAGAAATTTGGAGGAAGACATTAATTATTGATAAAAATTATCTTGTATCATTTTTATCTTTGGTTGTAGTTTTATCACTACAAAAATTTAGTGATCAAAAATTGGTGTATTATCCTTGAATTTTAATGTTTTCTTGTGATGACATAGTAGTTAAATTTGCATATTAGGTTCTACAACTCTTTGTGTTAATCCTACAATTGATACATGAGCTTTGTAAAATACTAAACTGTCTCCACATTTTTCAAACATGTCTATCGTGATATTCATAGTTATGATATATAAGATATATATGTAACATATGTTTCAAAGGTTTCATTAAGACATATATGGGGTCGTTGTTCACAAAGGCTCGACGCTTTAGCTATAAAACAGACCATTTCAACTTATATTGTATTGGATGATTGCTAAAATAAAACTAGGTGGTACAAACATTTCTTCCTAATCTTTTTGTTGTGGTTGTGTAGTCTATTGAAAGGGATATTTAGAATTATGCATGCCATTAATCCATCATAGAACTTTGCAGATATTTGATGATTTGTGAGATGCATAGTAGATTATTGGCTTTTAATGTGGATACAAAATCTCAATTGTGATTAGATATTGTAAAAAAATATGTAAGGACCGGTTGATTCTAATACAATCCATTTTGTGCATATTCAGTAATGATTGTAGTCTACTAGTACCAAATCTCACTAAGGATTTTTTAAAAGGCTCAGAAAAATGTCATTGTGTGTGTATCCTTCATTCCTAACAATCTGTGAGATGATATTTATATGAGAATTGTCGTTCTTTCTTGATTTTTCACATTCGCAAATATGTTTATGAGGATTGAACATAGCTACCTACTTTATGAGAATTGTGACCAAAGCGAGAACTATAACCATATAAATCTATATATTTGCATAAAAACACCAAAATCAACCCCAAACAAACAATTGTTATCAAGAGAATCTGTTTTTAATTTCGAGGATAAAATTACATCGTTTTGTTACCATGGAGTTAAAAATCAGTAATGATGCTAAAAAATGTCAAAGTGGTGCTACTAATAACACTCTTAATTTTCAAGGTTAAAATTGTAAGATTTTTGAAACCATGGCCTTAACAATTGGTAATTTGCCTCCAAATAAAAATTCATAATAAACTCTCAAATTTAAAATTGGTTCTTCCAATTACATTGTTTTTTTCAAAGTTAAAGTTGGAACATTTTTTTAAAAATGTACTTAACAATTGTTAATGTTACAACCAAACTTTTAAAAGTGACCCCATAATCCAAATGACTACAAATGAAACAAAATTTGTCTTGAAATAACCAATATAATCATACCAAACACTAAATAAATAATAACATAGTAATAGAAGCACATAACTTAAAATTTTAACATTACTTCAAAATATATTATTTACTTACTAACAAATATATATATATATATATATATATATATATATATATATATATATATATATATATATATATATATATATATAATATTGAATTAACTATACATTATTAGATAAAAATAAATATATATATAAAAGAAAAATATTTTTAAAATATACAAACTATTAAAAATTTAGAAATCATAATCAACAAAATAAAAATTAATAAAACAATAAAAATCAAAACTCAAACTAACATAATAACAAAAATAAAAAAACAAACTAAAATAAATATTAAATTAAAATAAAATATAATTATTAAAAACAAAATTAGGAATTAAACATTAAAAATGGTGGGTAAAATGGTGGGGAGAGGAGTCGTAATGTTTCTTTTTAAAATGTTAATTTTTAAATTAATACATATTATTTGTTATTATTACTTATGTTTATAATATTTTTGAAAATATATTTGATTTGATATATTATTAATAGATTATATTTATAATGTTTAGAATTTTAAATTTTTATATTAAGTAAATGTCTGTATATGAATTTTTATATAGAACATTACATATTGTCTTTTTATATGTGAAATATGTAAAAATGTATTAAAATTATCTTCTTTTTTTTAAAACATTGATTTTAACTATAAAAATATTTTTATATAAAATATAGAATTTTTAATAATACAAGTTAAAATTTTGAAAACATGAATGACATAGAATTTTAAATAATATTAAAACTAGTATAGATATCTTAAATACATCTATATAAATTACACGAGAGATATAATCACGAGGTACATATCTAATTATGTAACCGTAACATAAGTATACCAAAAAAAGTAACAATTAAAAATAAATATAACATAATATGTATATTATAATAAACGTATCTATATGAAATACATCAATAATATCAATTTCAAAGTTTTTACATTTGATTTTTTACATACCTCTTTAATCAACAACTTCATTAAATTCTCTATCAATTTCCCGTTGATTTGTGGCAAATAGAATCATTTAGCTACATGATTGTGTCGGTCTTAAAAATATATATTCAAGAAAAAAGACCCAAACATATTACTACATGGCCAAGATATTACTATTTTTATTGACTTTTCCAAAAAAAAAAAAGTTATCGACAATCTAATAGAAGTCAAATGTATGAATGAAGCGTGACATGATGGTGAAATGAATGTCAAATTTAATGTCGAGAATAAAAGTGAACAACGCACTCCATTATGGCCTTGTCGCCATTGCGAACGCTCTCAACGTAAATATCAAATTTCAAGTTTTAATATAAAATTAAATAACACATTGAATGATGTATTTTGAAAAAATAGAAAAAACAAGATTAAAAAATTAAATAATAGACATCTTAATAAAAATGTAAAAAATTGAGAAACAAAATAAGAAAATAAATTGTTGATACTTTATAACTAAGAAGATTGAATTTCAAAAACTACCTAAAAAAAAAAAAACAAGCACCACTTTTTGAAACATGGGTAAAACTAGCATATCTTTCTTAGATGAACCTATGTAAAATATGATGAGTATCATTGTCAAGGCACCTATTGTTTGTGACATAAGTGGAATAGCGCCTCAAGAATGACACCTCTTGGTATATTTTACATAGATTCGAAATCTAAGATAGGTATGCTAGAAAGCATCTACAAGAGTTGCATTTTACATAAGATGATACCAAAAATAAAGTCAGAACTATTCATTTTGTTGATATTATTTTGTCACACATGATTTCTAGAAAAATGATAACTCAAAAGAGTATCGTCAAATAGGTGACTATGTTATTGTCACAATTATAACTTTTGACAAAAATAAAGTAAAAACTATTCATTTTGTTCATATTATTTTGCCAAATAGTTCACTTGCTTTCTCTATGCTGCCACATTTTACATGCCTGTCTTCTAAGGAAGCTACCCCATTACCAAAGAACAAAAGCACTCAAGTGTGAGAAAAAAATGCAGTTGAAGCTATGTTCATAGAGTTATAATGCTCGAAAACAAATCATATTTAGGGGTATAAGGATATGAATGTAAACTGTCAAGGAATTTAGAAAATCAATTTAATCCCTCAATCAAATTTCCAAAATTAGAGCAAGGTCTAAATTTATGGGCTTCATGTACATGATGGAACTGATTTATTTATTTTCATTAAAAAGTCAGTCTTATAGTGAGGAGAACAATGTAATGTGCAATCACTACTTCTGCCCTGGTGCTACTGTATGAAAAGATCGAATACTTAGGCAAGTGTTATCGAATTGTCTACTTCCTCCAGATTTGACCATAAATTTTCATTTGCTAGACTTGGTATATCATCCACTCCAAGGACAACAAAGGACCAAAAATATGAATTGTAACTTTGTGACAGCTGGAACAACCGCTACTACAAAAACTTCTTTCAATGTCGATACCTAAGAAATATAAAACAAAGTTTCTAAATCCTCGTTAGAAAATAAATCCAATAGAAAAGTTATCAGCAGAAGAGGATTGAAAAAGTAATTGTGTGGGGAAAAATTCAAATGAAGAAAACCTTTTGCAATGAAATGCTCTTCCTCAAAAAGTAACTCTAACAATGCAATATTAGGAGTGACAACAATCTTGACAATCTGATAAAAACCCACACTGTGACCTCGATAATAAGAAGTTCAAATGTTGTGTTAAGGCTGGAATTTACATATCAAATAAAAAGAAACTAAAATACAACACCTTTTTACCTTAAAATGACATTTACAAGGCCATTGGAAAATGCTACTATCACACCCAAAGCAATTAGAGTTGAAAATGGTGTTGCCCTTGTTAGAGGTGTTATAAGAAGTAGTGCATAGTTCCATAAGATGGAATAATTAAATCCTACACTCTAGTACAACTGCAAGCATGATAAAAATAGACAAACATGGCCTCACTCTCTTGTACCAATTTATAAATAAACAATACGAAAAATATCACATCCATTAGGCAATTTCGCATTAAATAATGTGCCTAATAATATAAAAATTTGGAAGGCATCTCCTATCATAGAATGACAAAATTATCAACAAAAAATATAGAAATCGATACCTAGAAATTTTTCATCATGATAAAGCTAGGAGCAATCATGAAGTTGAAAGTCATTGCTATTGTTGGAGTGTAAAATCTTTGTTGATGGCATTTTGTTCCTCAACAAGCATGGATCTCACTTGATAAAGATGACTACAACTCCTCCAATGCATGTCTTGCCAAAGTCATATCATTACAATATGTTAACATGGATAAAATCTAATGGGCATGAACACATCTTCAATGAGAATTGTTTAACTAAAAATTAGCCTTACCTTGCATGATCAAGTATGATGTAGACTTTAAATATACAATTGAAATAGTTAAGGGTAGAAGGAATCTCCAATGTCTAATCAAGATATCAATATATAATAGCTTTCTGAAAACATCTTCCAATTTAAATTCATTAACATTAAAGCTCATTCAATATCACAAAATTTAGCAAACTTGTTTTTGATTAAAAATGCATTTTTATTGATAAAACTGGTAATTACAACATTGATTGTATAAAAGATGGGTGGACACAATCACACCCCATAATACCAATCATATCGAGCCACCAAGCCTCGAGAAGGAGGCCAATCAAAACATTATAAAAGTGCGGACCTCAAACAAAAAAGAGGGCGAACAAAACAAAGAACCAAAAACAAGGCCGAGCTAGAAACCTATGCCGCGACAATGAACATGGCAGCATGAGGCGGAAAAGGAGGAATGTCTCGACTTATCTCCCGGCCAAGGTGAGCCCCTCGGTCTTGGCCCTCCTCCCCGCTCGGGGTGGGATTTTCAACCACCTTGGCAGATCTGGGTGGTCTACCCCACAACAATACAAATTTATGCGGCTTTCTCTTTCCATTTTTCCTACTTGTAGTTTGATAATTCAAATTTAGCAAACTTTAACTATGCACATCCTTAAAATTCTTAAAAATCTCTCTTGCTGTGTAAGGAATGTTCTTGACATATCTAATTATCAATGCGGGGTTACACTATATCCCATAAAATCCGCTCTTAGATACAACAAGCTAACTTGTTTTTAATTTTCATTTCTTTCTTCTAGAGAATAAGAACTTAGACAATATTCTTCATTTACAAAATCTAAATTATACTAATCATATACATTAGTCGCGATTGAGAGAATATAATCCTTATTTTAAAAAATCAGGAGCATAATATGAGATATTTCACATGTCAGCAACCTCTCTAACTGCAATAGAGAGATATGCTACAAGCATTTCCTAGTTACAAATCCAATTAAAAAGGAAGGGGGATAAATCATAAAAAAAAGCAGCTAGTGAAGTATTTCCATCCTTAAGAGTTCGAATGGGTTCGTTTTAGAAAATTTATTTGAGAATGCATTTGAAAACTTGATTTTGAAGATGAAATCTAGGTCCCTAGATCAACAACAAATAAAAATAGGAGTCCAAATCGATAATGTTAGTGCAAGAGAAGCTAGAGGAATAGTTAATAAGCATAGAAGATAGGTTGTGAAGATGGCTTCTTGTCTCTCTTTAGAAATAATTCAAGGGAAAAGATTTATAACATAGTACAAGAGCTTTTCAAAAAGTACAGGAGCTATGAGCAATCAAGATAAAACTTTGGTCATCTGTGTTACAAGGTTCGTCCCCCACCCTCTTGTACCCCTGGATACGTACCCGGTAGTGACGGATACGTCTCGGTGCAGATGATGCATCTCGGGTATGTCTAGGTATGTACCAAGTACATCTAGGTACTCGACGTACTTGGACATACCGAGAGACATACATGGACGTACCTAGGACATACCAACAGGATTGGACAATGGGGGCTCTAAATAAAGTTTCTTATTTTGTTTTAACTCACAAACTTCAGTTTTATCAAGGACTAGACTAGGAGGGCATGGCAACCACAAGGAAACCTGAAGATTGTTTAAAATCCCTCTAGTTTATTGAAGAGAAAATATTCAAAGGATATCAAGAATGTTTGAGGTAATTATTTGGGATCATCACAATTGGCCAAGGAAAGAAGCTATTCATGGAAATTTGGACATATATCTCAGCCTCTATATAAGTTATTTATGAGATCAAATCTCAGGTGATCTTCAATTCTAATAGAAAAATTGTAACCACAAATTGCATAGCTTAAAGTTTCAAAGAGCATCCTTTCCCAGAAACTATGAAGGCACAACATTGACTCTTTCCCATTCATTAAGGAGGAATAGAAGGTAATTTTGGATAATATGAATGCAAGAACCAACCTTTGGCTGACCTCTTTAGTTATCATTGGCAAGTTAGAGTCAATTTCATTGAATAGGTCCTTTAGGAGCTCCCTATATACATCTTTTATGGCCACCATCGCAACACAAAAATTAATCTCAAAGGAAATGGATGAAATACAAAGGAATACAATATTCGTATATCATAGAAAATGGCAAATCTCAAGTATATTGAATGTTTTGAACATTGATCATACTATATTTTTCAAGTTTGTATTTCTTATGGATGGACTAAAAAATGAGTAAATGATTGTGTGTGTGTGTGTACGAACGTATCAATATGTATTGTACCCAAGGGTTTTTTTAAATCAATGTATCCACGTATCAAAACCATACCCGTACCCATATCTTGGCAACATAGCCAGTCATTGATAATATTGAGAGTTTACATGAGGAATTCAAATAGTATCTCCTTGGTTATTCATGGTCAAAGCATGTAGAGATGCAACCAATAATATGTTTCCTAGGACAGTGTTTTGAACATTGATCATACTATATTTTTCAAATTTTGTATTTCATGGATGGACTAAAAAATGAGTAAAATGAGTGAGTGTGTGTATGTGTGTGTGTACGGACGTATCCAAGATGTATCGTACCCAAGGATTTTTTAAAAACGACGTATATGTGTCTCGAACCCATACATGTACCCATATCTTGGCAACATTCCTGGTAATTGATAATATTGAGATTTTACATGAGGAATTCAAATAGTATCTCCGTGGTTATTCATGGTCAAAGCATGCGCTCATGTAGAAGCCATGCAACCAATAATATGTTTCCTAGGACAGTGTTTGAGTTTTACAAGTTACAATATGCACTAAATTGTGTCAATTCAAAGTATCATATTGTGGAGGATTTGAAGACGCATTAAAATTAGATGTAGGTTGATAGAAGGCAATACTAGTAATTTCAATTTTACTGTAAAATCCATTTCAACCCAGATCCAGACCAAACACAGCCAACTTCTGGTAATTGTGCATGTCAGCATGGGGTACATAGGAGGAAGATTCAGAAACAAACACATTCTGATAGGGAAAACATCACAAAAACTCTAGGATTTGGGACAATTGAGACAATCAAGGTAGACAATGAGCGTGAGATACAAATCATTACAGTTTTAATATTTAAAGTGTTGTTTGTATGCTACATATTTCTTTTACAATGGGCTTAATCCTACAGCATAAATATATTTGTATAATTCATAAACATCATTTAGATTAAGGAATCCATAAAATTCAATCAGAGTACAGAAAATCGAAACACATGAACATCTAAATAAGCGTACCACAATTGAAAACATTGTTTAGAAGCACATAAAAGTTTCCTTTAAACTTTTGTAGGCAAGCTACCAAAGATATCATTATGACAGAGTTAAACATAGCTCAAATCCAATGAAGGATATGAATACAAAATAAGCAAAAACAATTTAGATTGCTATATGAAGTTGAAACATAATTTCACTTACACATTGCCAAGTCTTTCAATTCATAATAAGAGATGGAGATCTATAACCCATGTCAAGCTTCATTCTTTCCACCACTACTAATTTATTATAAAATGTTCTCCCATCCTTCATATATACATCAATAAGAATATGAAAATGTCACCTGCTTTCAATTATGCCTTGATGGATTCCCATTCCCTGTTTGACAAAGCTTCCATTTTGGCACAGGCAAGAAGGATGCCGGTAAAGGTTGTGGGGTTTGGTTTTAAACTTGCCAACTACATTTGCTTAAAATTCTACACGGCCTTTTCAACAAGTCTATTTTTGGCATATCGTACAATCATCACATTCTTCAAGACTACACATCAGGTTGAGGCATTTGTTTGAATAGCTTTAAAGAACATCATTTTGTGCATACCAGCAATCATCGCATTCCACGAGACTACTTTTTGTTAAGATATTTTGTCAAACAGTTCATGTGCCTAGTGCATCCTTCCACATTTTGAATACATGTCTGCTAGGACATTTGTAATTGTAATATCTGGGAAAACTCATTTTCATTACATTTTGATGGATATACATGCCCTATTTCAAAGTACCCATTTTGGCACAAGCTGGGAGGATGCTAGTAAAGGTAAAATGATTGGGCTGGACATCTGTTCCTTGCATTTGATGAAACATTGTCATGCCTACTCAGGAAACCCATATCTTCAGTAATCTGCATTCATCACATTCCATCAAAAGCTTTGTCATTCTGTTATTTCATAAAATACGTCATAAACATCAGCGAAACTGCCACATTTGACATACATGTTGATAAACTTATTTTGAAAAAATTGCAAATGCCATTGAATGGGTGAGGGAATGAAATGTTTCCATGACATCCACAAGACCAAGTATCACATTCCATCAAAAGCTTTGTCATTCTGTTATTTCGTAAAATACGTCATAAACATCAGTGAAACTGCCACATTTGACATACATGTTGATAAACTTATTTTGAAAAAATTGCAAATGCCATTGAATGGATGAGGGAATGAAAGATTTCCATGACATCCACAAGACCAAGTAGTCTATGGGACCAAAAGCCATATCAAAATGAAAACAACTGTTTGACAAAATGAAAATAAATCCACATGGCATTCAAATTTTGACTGTGCATGTCAAGACTCAAGAGTATGAACATTCTAAATTTAATTGTGAATGTCAAAAGTCTGCCTAATTTAAAGGAATCGCAAATATTATTAAGCACTCTTATCTACGTGGAGTTGAAAACTTCAAAAACAAAGATTGGTAGAAAGAAATTTTATTGAATATACTAACAATGCTACACTAAAAGCTCCAGAAAGGTCATAATCATTAATAAATTTACAATTTTATGGAGGCTTTTATGTGTTCTATTAGCAGTTTTGAGAAATGCCTAGAAACAATATATTTTTGGATAACAATAGCTACAAACTTTCCCCTGACTAGAGATAGCAGTGTTGTACATGAAAACTAAAAAAAAATTTTGGTTATATGGGTTTTTTTTTGTGAATATGAGAAAAATAGGATGAATGTGTTTGAAGAGTGAAAAGGTTTATACCCTGAAAGACTGAAACATATTCCTTCCCTACCGTCAGATATTCTTGGGACTTCCCTTTTTTAACTAATTATCCCTTTTTCTATGTTATGGGTTGTGGAGCTCTCCATTTTAAACAAACCCCCCAAAACTCAACTAGAATATTAGCTAACCTACATGATCATCATTCCTGTTCCCAAGAACAATCATGAAAATGCACGTTCAATAGATGGAAAATATAATGTCCCTTTTTAGTATTTTACTGCATCCTACAATTTTTTTTCGGTTCCTAGCTAGGATAGGGTCAGGAACTTGCCACTTTCTGATCACCACGATTCCGTGAGGGTGAGGTGAGAGCAAATGGTGAACAAGCCACAGGATTACTCACTACAAATTTACTGAATATAATGGAAACACTGTATTTTTCAATGTAAACAACAATGATGATTAACATCCAAAACTGGCACTTAATATATGCAACTGCTGTTTTATGCCTTACAAGATCAAACATATATGCAAGAATGTTTACTAAACAAGAGCTGCAAAGCGGCCAGTTCCTGCCATGGATGCCACAAGTTGTACAAAGCTTTGTTTGATTTTTCTGCAATATTTGAGTTGTGTATTCATGTCTGAAAGGCATGTCATGACAATGAAATTAGACTCAAATCCATGCCTTACTAATGTTGCCATGAACTGTTTGACAAAATGTTTCAGTTTACATATGAAAATTATTCCCATGAATTATTTGATAGAATGTCTAAGTAAATTACTAGAGTTATATATTACAGTTGTGCAATAGTGAATCGCAAGATATACAGATGGATGTTTGGCCAAAAAAGCCACCAAGAAGTCATACTGTGATAAGCAAATGAGAAAAAAATCAGGGGATGCACTATAGCGGCATTCAAAAATGCAGAATGGATTGCCATACGTCTGATATCATCGAGGCTTGAACTGTAGTGTACTTTGCTTGCCTCAAGCTATACAGATAAATCACTGCCATATTGATAAGCGTGTATAAACTGGTCCTCAATTTCCTTCATGACCTGCAACATATTTACTTCCTCCAGTGCCTTCTCAGCTGCTGGCTGTGCAGTCCCTTTTGCACTTTTTGAAGGAATTTCCACCGCTGCATTTGTATCTCTGGTCTCAGTCACTGTTTCTACAGCTAGCTGAGACAGGGTTCGAGAATAGTGGATCGGCGTTTGCCTCCACAGAAGGCTCACTATCGCTAGGTTGTTCTGTGGCAGCTAGCAGCAAACAAGTTATCCATAACGTAATCGCAACATAAAAAACTGAGATTTATGTAAATGTAAATGGTATGTTGATAATTTCAGAAGAGTTGTTATGCAAGATGGTTTCTTTAGATCTTGAAGCTATTATGCAGTGGTCAAAGAACTTTTTCCATAGTTACCAAAGACTCCGGGACGGGGACGTAGGGATGGGGGGTTCCCGAGACGGCAATTTTTTTTTAAAAAAATTGGGGACGGCGGGGACGGCAAGGGAACGCTAATAAAAAAATATATATAATTTATTAATTTTACAAATATAACATGAATAATTCAATAAACTAAGACTTAAAATTGAAAGTTTGAAGATTGAAACCATTAATGATTAATCAAGTTATTCATCGCATCATTTTTCAAAAGATTTCGACGGGGATTTAAGAGGTAAGAGTCTTTATTTGAGGTTTTTCATTTTACTTTTTTTTGTTTCCCATTTAAGTAGATCTATATGTTTTGAAAATATATATATCCATTTTTTCTTTCTTTCACAGGCTGCTAGGATTTTTAATTCAAAAGGTAACCTTTGTTTTATAGGTGTTATGGTTTGCAGTTTGCATATGGCAATTCAAAGTGAAAACAAGAATGGCAATTATTGAGAGTATTGCTTAGACATATGGAGAGCCCCAAAACATAAAGTGGTACTGGCAAGGCAGAATAAATGTGGTCTGCTTGTCTTTCCCTAATGAAGTTTGAATTTCTGTGCAAGTGACATGTCGAAAATGGTCACCTCAGAATATTATTCCAGTACAGTGACAGTGCTTACTTGAGTAGAACAGTGAGATATATTGGGAATTTTCATCATTCACAAGGATGGTACTTACTACAGGCCTTCATCTTTCTCTGACCATTTTCCATTTAGTTCGTCATTATTGACAGATAATCAGTTACTCTGCTTTCAGGCAAACCAAAATAATAAACTGCAGTTTATGGCAATTATGAGAACTTTGCATGTTGTTTTTTATTAGAATGTATTAAAAGTTTAAAAAAATATTTAAAAAGTATTATAAAACTGAAATTCGACATGTTTTAATGTTGGAAAAGTGCAGATTTTGTTGGGGACGTCGTGAAGTCCCCGGGGACGTCCGGGGACATCACGAAGTCCCCAAAGGCCCTTTGCACCCGGGACGTCCCAGGTGCGTTCTTGGTTTGTGGGGGACGTCCCCTTTTTTCTGGAAATTAGGGACGGCAGGGAAACATCCCGTCCCGTCCCCAAGTCCCGGGATGTCCCGGACGTCCGGGATGTGAGGAAAATGGCCGGGACATGTCCCCACGTAACACTGATTTTTTCTCTATTTTGAAATTTTGGTACACAACATATATGTATCCATCCATTTATATATTAGAGCCAACAATCAGCGCTTGATTTTTTTGGGAATATCTCGTGTTGTCATCTTAAAGTTTGCAATTGTAATAAATGACGAGGTTTATCATTGGATGTACACTTGGCAGATACCTCTGGGGTAAATATTAAGAAAGCAATCCATGTATGTGGTGTATTGATCATAATAAAAGCACAGGAAAAACATAGTCATCTGCCAAACCATGTTAAAGTAAAATTATCCTAGATCTTACACATTTAGAAATAGAATAGCTGAGGATAAAGCGGAGATGGATAGGAATAGAATAAATATTAGAACATAAAACAAACATGTACTATTTATGACAAGTATTTCTCTCTAAAATGGAAATAAAGAACTTCAAACAGAGTAAAAAATACAAATGAAAAGTGACTTGTTTAAAAATTAGTTTGTGCTTATAGGCAGGTTCTTAAAATCTAACGCAGTCCAAGGTCAACTGTTGCAGATGAGTGACCTTATGTAAACAATATTTATGAATAAGAATATTGACAATGAAATATGGTTTTTCAATTGCAATAGGCTTGTATTGACAAGAAACGGATATCTATAGAGATTTAGATTGTTAAACGGATATCAGTAGTTGTGTTTAACGTTTCTTTTAAGTCTTGTAGTGCTTTTTCCATCCTCAAGGGTGTGATGAATGTAGATTGAGTAGTCTTCAAGGCTTTTTCATTATCATCTCCGCTACGCCTTCAATGGCCACCATCATGTGCCATGGCTATAACAGCATCATGTCGATTGAGCTTATAAACAAAACATTTCACGATCATCATGACGATCAAAGTCAGTTGCCTGCCGAGGAAGTTGAGCCAAACCAAGATTACAGAATTAGCTTTAATGGGTCTGACGGGTTTCAATACCAGGAAGAGGATGTTGAAAAATCAGAATCTGCATTTCTTCATGAGAGGGAGAAACACCCATCTACATGTGCCACAGTAGATGAACTGGGTGCTGCCTTTGCAGGCCAGGAAGAAGAAGAAGCTAGCCTCAGAATCAGGAGAATGATTCACAATCACTTTTTCAACATGTTATGTATGCTGCTATAATCAATCTCTGTATGTTCCATTTGTTTTATCATCAATGCATAAACAATACAGACTATTTTTTCCCTGTTTATGGATGCAGCCTTATTGTGGGATCCTAGGTTCAAATGTAAGTTCCTGCTCTGTGAAGTGTCTTATCATTTGGTAAATCAGGACACCCATGCTCTGAAGAGTGTATTGTCTTGTCTATTTACTCATGAATACGATTGGTTTCCATACTGCTCAAAATTTTGTTATACCCTGAAAGCTTAACTTACTCTTGGGTGCAGAGTTCAGGATACAACCCATTTTTCTTGTCTTTCACGTAGGCTATTATATTTATGTATCAATGGGCACAAATCAAGATTTCTATAAACAAGACGATTGATCCCACATTGCTGAATTTTTTTCAACCCTAAATGTATAATCTACTCTTTGCTGTTAGAATATTTATTAGAATTTTCGAAAGTTCAGGTGAAAGAACCACTTTTTCCTTTCACACATTCCACTGGTCTGATTTGGAGAATGGCCCCAGTCAGTGGGTCACCGAGACTATAAACATGTCAGATTTAGGGCCTTGAGGGCCAGTGCACAGACATCTAAGTACTGTAGGTTTTGATTTGGACCGAGTCTCGGCAACAAGGACTCAAAATCAAGGTCTTTGCTTAATATTTAGTCAAAATAAAGGTCTTTGCTCACAGGTTTTGGTTCTCGTGGCAGGTGCAGCAAGAGCGAGAGAGCTTCCTGCAGGGCAATTTTGTAGGCAAAATTTTGTGTTTGGCAGATCACCAGAAGTTGGATTTGGCAATGAGACGTACAAAATACTAACAGCAGCAGCGTTGAGTCTGCTATTGAACCGACCTTTAATTATCATATTTTGTTATCACACACACAAACAGTCAAACTCTACAGAGAGAAATTCCAGGTTATATGCATTTTCAATAGTATAATATTTATCCCCATGGGTTGAGTAGTTCCTTCATTCTCACTTATGAAGTGACTGAGTGCTCCCACGTTTTCTGAGTTTACCAGATGTTTGCCAAAGAGGACAGCATAAATATGTGTCCAACAAGTAGGCGTCAAAACCTTTTTAGAGCTAGAAATACGTAAGGGCAGTAGAAATTTACCGGACACACTTTCAGCTAAAGATTTGTTGTTAGGCCGTAGGTAAAGCAGTTTCCTAAACATTTGCAGAGCAAGATATCCATTTAAATTATGGGCAGATGTATTGGGTGATGCAGGAAAATCCATAGGGCAGAGTTTCAAAGCAGGACATGCATGTGGGTTATAGACATAAAGCATTAGCATCTGCTGGGCCATGGGTAAAACACTGTAGGAACATTTGCAGAGCAAGATATCCACATCAGTTATAGACCCAATGCAACAAATCTAAAAAGCAAGAAAACATAACTTGCCTGTAACTCAGAGAACATGCATGGAATCAAGCTATTTTTTTCCACCAAAAAGTCTAGTTGCTGTGCTTTGAGAAGAAAAGGTTCTTCGCTCCAATATTTAAATGATTGGCTGTAGAGTTCCAACCTTCTGTTTCCTGGCAAAATAATCCAACCTTCCACTGCTTTAAAATGACCAAACTTCTGTTTCTTGCAGGAATGTCAACAGTCTGCTTCAGTCTTTCATTAAAGCCTAGTTCTACCAATTCAAAAAAATAGAAAAATGTAGAAGACAGATTTGACATTCATTTAATTCATATCAATAAACATTGAAGGAAAAATATAGACAGCTGCAAATAAATGCATTTACAGCTACAATATTAATTATGGCCTATGTTGCCAGAAACGGAAACGAAACGTGTACGAAAGCGTGGAAACGGCAATTTTCAAAAACCTTGTATACGTAAACGTTACGGAAACGTCTGTACAATATATTATTAAAATATATATGTGTGTGTGCATAGTACTCATTTTAAAATTGTACTCCATACACCATAAGTGATAAGAATAACTGATAAAACACTCAAAATATTTTGTATTCATTGAAATTATACATTATTATCATGTATACTTATCTCTAGGAGACTAGGACGTTTCGAAGGAGTTTCCGTTTCCGAAAGCGTTTTGAAACGGAAACGGGGGCCCTAGCGTTTCTGGTACAGAGATTATGGCAGGACACTTGGCCATGTATTTTCTTTTGCCAAATATAGAGAATTATAGCTTAATAAGGCACAAAAAATAGTCAAATCAGGCATCTTACACCAACCACAATGACTAAAAACAAATTATTTCATAATTTTTAGTATGTCAATATGCCAACTCATTGTTCGTATATTTGAAATCTTGGCATCACAAAAACAATTCTATAATGTAATTGGCTAACAAAGTGATAAGTTTAATTGATTGACACTGAAAAGTATATATCTGCCTTGGCAGAACTAATAATATATACCTCACTCGAGTTTATTAACATCAATAAAACGAAGAAGGAAATCAATGTACAGTGATGTGCCCAATTCTCAGAGACTTTAAATACACAACAAATGATTATTTGTAGAATGCAGTTTTTAATGACATTGATTTGATTATTATCTATGTAGCCGGTATATGGGGGGCAGCCCTCAGATCGGGTATGGATACGTACCTAAGAGAAGCCGAGGTACGGCCGGGACCCCCAGTGCACGTCTGCGGATGTACCCGGATGTACCCAAGGGTCGACCATACCCACAGCCGCTCTCGAGTACGTATCCAACACTAAAAGGTTTTTTTTCTCACTCATTTTTATATATAAAATAATATTTAAAACATAACATTTTATTATTTGTAACCCTAAAAGTTAATTAGAATGAATAAAACAAAAGTAAAACATAAAAGCAAAGAAACTTACCTCTCATTCCCTCATTACATACTTGCCTCTCTAAGCTTTCATTTTGCTTATTTAGGGTTTGATACTTCATCAACAAGCATTGCAATCATTTTCCTAAGCTAGTACAAGTGCCTATTTGTTGCCAAGGTCATTGAGGAGCTTCAAAGGAGGAGGATTTGTGGATTATTCATTGAAGGTAAGGTTTTAAGTTTTAACTTTCAAGTTTGATTTTTTTTTAATCTTTCACACACTTCATGCTTCTTTTTATGTTTTACTATTTTCATTTTGAAATTTTTATTTTTAAACCTTTTTTCATTTTAAATTTTCAATACATGGTATGCCCTAGGGCATAGGGTTTAAGTTTTATTTTTAACCATTGTTTTCTTTGTTTATGCTATTAGTTTTTAAACTTGTAGGTAGAAGAACAATGGCAACAAGTTCCACCTCCTCTGAGCAATCTCTGATCAAAGAATTTGACCTGAATTCACCATTATGGAGGCATGTCACAATACTAGAGCAACTTCCATGTGGTGGGTGTTATGTTTTTAGATGCAATGACTATGAAATAGTATTCAAAGACTCATATAATCGGGTGAAAGGCCACTTGTGTGTAATATGGGGTCATGGTATAAGAACGTGCGAGGGGAAAATAATGTATGGGTGCCAACAACAAATGTTTTGGAATATATTAAAGAGCAAGAAAATGAAGAACGAGAAGATGCATTGATGTAGACCCAATGTCAAAAAATAAAATTCATCTTGATTAGTGAGGACTCTTGTAGCCCCATTTATTATTGGCTCCCTAGTTGTGACCATGTCACATCCATTTGTGACGGCTACCTTCATGCATGATGAGAATTCATGTCTTTCATGAAAGAGTAGGAAAAAGGACCATTGGAAAAGGGTTTTCAAAATGAGAATAGAGATATTGCGGATGAGCAAATCATAAGATTTGTTTATACAAATGGATTGTCATTCAATGTTGTGAGGTCACCATATTGGCAAGAGATGGTTGGTGAAAGTAATCAACGAGGTCCCAAAAGGATACAAAGAGCCATGCTCTGAGAAGATTTGCACTACCCTATTAGAAAAGCAAAAAAATGTGGAAACCTCATTGCAACAAATTAGAGACTCATGGGCCAAAACGAATGTGTCCATGATTTTTGATGTACATAAAGATACAAGAAACTTCCCTTTGATCAATGTGGTTGTAGTATGCCCTAAAGGGCAATGTTTTTAAAGCAATTGATTGTGAGAGGCAAGTGAAGGATGCCCAATTCATTGCCAACATCCTCTTTGAAGCCATTGAGGTGGTGGGGCCTCAAAATGTTGTCCAAGTCATAATGGACAACACCAAAATGCAAAGTCGTAGGGATGTTAGTTGAGGCAAGGTATGGGCATAGTTTTTGGACACCATTCACTTAATTTAATGCTAAAAAAGTTGGCCAATAAAATAGAATGGATTCAACAAGTGTATGCAGGCGTGAAAAGATTGAAATGTTTGTGACCAACCATCGTCGGTCACAAGGCATTTTTAGATACTTCTCGCATTTGGAGTTGTTGAAGGTAAGAAAAGCTACCTTTCTTTTATTTATAAATAATGTAAGTTTTTTGTATTCAAATGTTTTCAAATTTTTTTTTAATTTTTGTTTCTCATTTCTTATTAGGTTGACACAAAATCTTTTTGAGACGACTTGTGAAGGTGTGAGAGGCACTTAGCAGGATGGTAACTTCCAACCTATGGGCAATCAAACATTGTATGAGCTCAAAAAGTTAAGGCAATCAAACATTGTATGAGCTCAAAAAGTGAAAGCAATGATCTTTGATGACACTTGGTGGGATCGAGTAGAATATTTGTGGAGTATTACTAAACCCATTATGAGTATGATCCACTTTACTAACATGGATCAGCCATGTCTACAGGAGAGATATATGATGGTATCGACTCAATAATTGAGAAAATAAAATCCATAAATGCGTAACAAGATCCTGAGGAGAAATTTAATGAAATATAATCAATCCTCATTGAGCGGTGGAACAAAATGACCACCCTGTTACATCTCCTTGTCTTTGCATTGACTACTAGATTTTATAGCACAAAGATCCATTCTTTGTCGAGAATAATGAAAGCATATAGAGATACGTGAAGTTAGTGAGGGAGATATGTTGGCATTGTCTAGTCTCTTCCCGATCCCGAGGCCAAGAACATGGTTATGCTAGAGTTCGCCAATTTCATAGTAACAAGATGGATCCTCATATGTGGTGGCACCTCCATGGTGTGTACTTGTAGCCTCTTAATCAAAGTCTTCAGCACATGTAAGTTTTTTTAAATTCAAGTTTGAGTATTTACGTTTGGATTGACTTTGCCTCAATATGTTGTGAGTTCATATTCCTCTGAGCGCAACTAGAGTACATATACCTTCATCCACTCACAGAAGCACAATTGGGGGCTATAAAGAACAAAGATTAGGTATATATTCATTCCAACTTGCACTTCTATCCCACAAGCATCCAAAGTACAAGGAAAGGTCAACAAAACATTGGGATATTGATCCAGAGATAGTTGACTTGGATCCTTCCATTTCCCATTTGTCATTAGATGACGAGGATGTAATGTCCCTTTTTAGGGGGACTCAAGAAATGACCAAAAGCTGAGATGTAAACTTAAAAATCAGATTAGGGAACTGTTGTAGATGGCTGATATCAACCCGCAATTTGTAAATTATGCCCTTCCTAGGGCAGCGACTTTTAGAGAAGTAAAACCACTCAAAGGTGAGTTAAACCTTGCCAACACCCTTCAAATCTTATGCCAAAATTATTAAGAAACCCTCAACAAACACAATCAACTGTTAAAAATCAGAATTGAGCTTGGAAATAATTAATTTGGAAACCCTCAACCAGCAAACTTCAACAAGCTTGGAAAAATAGCAAAACACCTCCAAAATTAATGAAACTTTAGAACTTGGCCTTTAAAAATATGAAGAATATTATTCCACCCTTAGAATCATGAAATTATTGCAATGAAGTACCAAAATGCTCCCCTAGGTGGGTCGCTCCACATAGAACCAATAAACATGCCAAAACACACCATAAAGCAAGTCGCTCCACCTCAAAAATGTCAAATATGCATTAACAAGAAGTAATACAAAGATCTTCAATTATTGATCAAATGACACCTTAGGGCAATTCACCTAGGGCTGAAATAAAAGATAATAGCAACAAAAGATCCCTCAAGGGGGTGGAGACTCCCGTGTTGAAGTCTTCCCTAGACTTGGTGAAGGGTTTCGTCCTCACACAAGACTCTCCAAGGGTTTTCGTCCTTAGGAGAGGAAGAGAGATGCTTCACAAGCAATCTTTCCAAAGAGATAATAAATTCACATGATAATCAAATGGCCAAGCAACCTCCTTTTATAACATAAGGGGTGCTACAATTCAATAATGTGGAGACCTCATAAAGTACTTTTCAATTATCTAATTTGTTTTAGAGCCTACATGCTCCAAATTACTTTATATTCTAATTAAATAAGTTCTTCTATTGGAGTGTTTGGCTTCCCAATAAGAATATATGATAATAATGAAAATATCTACTTAGAAAATATCATCCAAGTCTTCCCCTTGCTTCCTTCCTTGAACCCACGGGGAGGAAAAATGAGTTAAAGGTCTTTAATTCCACTAGTCTCAAAAAAGGGACATGACAATCCCCCCTTCTATAAATTGCTTGTCCCCAAGCAATTTACAAGTCCTTGAATCCCAAATAAACCTTAGTTGCTCCCTCTTTGATGTGCCTACAAATGAAGAAGCAATTTACAAGTACCGAATCCCAAATAACCCTTTGTTGATGATTCTTTGATGTACCTACACATGAAGCAAACTCATTAAAGAAAAAATGTGTCCCCTTCTTCCTCCACTCTTGCTTGGTGGATATGATGACCAACTCTTCTTCTTTGCTTGCCAAGGCCTCATAATTACCATCCAAACATTGGTTGTTCCCAATTTCCCTCATGCTGTCCCAAACACCAATGTAATCTTGTTTTTCCTTCAAAAATCAAAATGAAGGTGGCTGGAACTCCACTTTTACTTGCATAGAATAGTCCAAGCATGTTAGTGTGCAGAGAATACAACTCCCAACTATTAAGATGTTTTTATGCTCCAAAATCTTGAGAATATCAAACTGAAAATGCACCAAACAGCAGGCCTCCTCTGTTGGACAACCCTCAAATTGACCCTTGGGTCAAAGTATTTGCCTTCCCACTTTGCTCCTATGATTAGGCAATCAATCCTTTTAGAAAAATAGCACCAAAGTGATTGTACGGGGGCTGTATAGTGACTGCAACAGTCATGAAATGCTTGGAATTTCATCCCAAACAACAACCTCTTTGTCTTTACTAACATTTTACGGTGGAACCCTTCATGCTCAACTTTGTTGCCCTTGTCTCCACTCATGCTACAGCTGTTAGAAGGTGCTTTCTTGCTCAAAAACTGATTGAGACTGACTGGAATTGATTCTAAAGTGTGCAAACAATTTCCCCCTCTTGTTGCCTTCTTGGGTATGACCACCACCAAGATGGTAGACAAGCTGGAAGTGTCTATGACAGTCATGCAAAATTTTATGACAGCATGCTTGGAAACCCACCAATCATCATTTCTACCACCTATTATTATGCCACCCATTATTAACTAACCTCCCAAACTAAGGACATCAAGATAATCTTCGTCTTGCTTGATGTCCCATGTGAAACCCACTGTGAATTAGAAGAGAACTAAAATGACATTTTTGAATGGTATTGTAATGTACACAAACATGTAGGACTTACCCATTCACGTGTGGTTCTCAATGCTTGAGCTGAAAGTGCCTTCATGACATGGTGATTCCTTTTCGTACTTTGGGCAGCTGTCCATGCCAAAACGTTCATGGAAAATGAAGAAATTTCTATTCCCTCAACCCAAAGCTTTACTTGCTCCTCTTGTTCCAAAGCTTCAGCTGAAAGCCCATTGATGATGTGATAATTTCCTTTTAGATCTTGGGCAGCTGTCCATGCAAATGTACTCATGGGGTACAATGTTTTCCCATGTTGTCACTCCAACATATCACCTCAAGTTGTTGTGACTGAAAGATGTGGTCCTTTTGTGATAAACCATACTTAGTTAAGGTGTTAGAAAGCACCAACAACTCCATATATACCCACATGAATCCTCTTACAGACAGTATACAAAAATTGGGAATGTGAATATGTAATTGTACCTTATGAGACTCCACATCATAATCAGTTTGGATTAAATTCCAATCAGCTCCATATTTACAGCTGGAAGTGATGATGTTTACCCCAAAGAGTTCTTCGAAACCCACCTTGTGATGATGAAGACTCTTACCTATTGTGAGTGGCTCTTTTTGTGGGAATACTACTGAATGTAAGGACACCATTTGCTGCCCAAAATCTGTTGTTACAGACTGCTCCTTGCAATTCCCCTCCATGTGACACACTATGTCCTCCTCTTGGCCCATGAGCTTCAACCATTGAACCTTGTTGTCTTCCACAATATTTTCCTTATGTTTGTCAAGGATCAATTCTGATTTTTTTCTTGCTCCTTGGAATGAGATGATGAAATTACTAATAATAATGATTTCAACATTAGTAACTACACCCCCTTTTGGCCTCAAAACATTACCGGGATCCCACACCCATGTGTACAAACCATTTTGATACAAGGGATCCAGCTTCCTTCTCTTATCTTCCATAGAGTGATGGCAAAATTGGAGTAGACCATTGTTGTTTTTATCATACCTTGAACTGAAATTATGAGGGTGTTGTCCCTCTTGCCAAGACTTTGAAAATGCCTTAGTGTGGAGCATTGAATATGGGCAATGACCATCATACCTTTGGCTGTCATGCAAATCCAACTCATAGGCAATGCTTGGGAGATGGATAGTAACTTCTTGGTCAAGATCCTCCTCCCATTTTTTCTCCTTCACCTTCTCATCTTTGTTAGAATAACCCTCATGATAACCAAAGCATTGTAATGACATAGGGTGATGCAATAGACTCTTGCTATGATCACTAAAATAATTAATTTGCTTACCCTTAGTTGTCCTGAAAATTACAGTGCACTGAAAGTGATTATGGGCACCCAAAAAGCCCTCTCTTCATGTGTATGGCTTCCAACAAGGTTAGCCAAAAGTCTTGGCCCATTGACCCTTTGCAATTCTGATTTGTCTCCATTCTTAGCATCATGAAGACTACCCATTTGCCATGATTTGCTATGGAGCATCAAACTTGCCCCAAGGTCATCTTTTCCAACAAATTGCCCATGAGTGTAAATATGAAATGGCATGATAGAAAACAACAATTCATACCTTTGGTGGTCCTCATGAGAAATTGTTGTAGTCTTTTCCTTACCCTTCGGTAATTGAGCTTCTACAACACCTTGCAAAGCTGATTTTTCTTCCTCCTTTGCCTTAGAAGGACGACCATCTTCTCTATCATGTAGCTGATCCGCCACATGCTCCTTTACCTGTTTCTTCATGAGAGAAGGGCTCCTTTACCTGTTTCTTCATGAGAGAAGGGTTTTTCCCTTCTTGGGTCGAGTGGCTCCTTGGTGTGGTTCGATTCTTAGGCCTTGTGCCAATGCCCACTCTCTTGTTGTAACACACCAAAAAATACCAACACAAGGACAACACAGTGAAATACAGGATAACTTTTTTTTTTTTTTTTTTTTACTCAACATGACACAACATGTCGTCACAAGGTTACAACCAACACTAGGAACCACTTGTTACGGGGGAGACCACAAGGTCAGCACGGAAACGTTCACACCTATCAAGGACAATGTACTCTTCTTTTGACAAGACAACATGGAAGTCCAATCCACATGACTCAGTCACAGCTAGGGCATCCCATGAGGAATTTCTTGTTAAATTTTCTTGTTTACTAAAATGTCTCTTAATTCTTAACTTACGTTCTTATAAAATTTCATGTAATGATTCACACAATTCTTTTCACAAGGGAGAACTTCTTTCTTTTCAACGGTTGACTAAATAGCTTAAGGCCAAGCTTTCTAAACTGGGATCATCAATTTGATGTCCAAATCTTTTTATTCATTTGATTTTAGAACATTTTCCATTTCTTACAAGGTTAATTAAACTTACTCAAGCCACTAACACATGTTCCACACCTCTGTTGCACAGGTGAAGGCATAAGTTCCGATTGAGGAAAGTACCGCTTAGGGTTCATAACAATAACCTTCTTGTTTAAGGATCAAATTTTGACCTTGCTTAAGAAATATCACCATGAATTAAGGCATGGGTTAACAGAACAGGACAACAGAATTTAGCTTCAGGGTCACATGGTTTACTATCCGTCTTTTATTGAGGTTAAGGGTTTATCAAGATTGGTTAAATGCTCCATCTAGACTTTACTTGATTAAGTTTGACAAAGGAAAACATTCCAAACGAGAGAGAGAGAGATTTAAGGTTTAATTAATCGATTTCCCTCCTACTTATTAAACCCTGTCATTTTCTATAATCTAACCATTGATTTCACCATGAGATCATTTAAGGTTTCACTGTAAAAGGATAGTGTTTATTAGTTTAGCTCGGAAAAAACAAGAAATCATATTTTGTTACAAAAGATAGATTCCTCTTGATTGTTCCAGGTCTCAATGCTATCGAGTAGATCACATCTACATTAATATATTCATCTATATAAATTTTAGTTTTACTTTTATAAGGACTATCCAGTTCACTTTATAGTGCTTACAAACTCATTGCTACTATGCCTCAGGAGGATTTACAACTCAACATTTTAACTCAAGAGCAAAGTTTAACAGTACTCGTTTGCGGAAACAAAACAAGGTTATATCAATTCATTCCAACATGATGCACAAAATCAAAGGGACATACCATCTCTATTGAACCATGACTAGGGAGCAAGAGAGTAACAACATGGGACACACCCCGCTACTATTCTAAGGATTAAAATTCACTAGAATATCCCATAACCAAGCGGTAATCAAATTTCATCTTTCACATGATAACCAAACAAGCCAAAGTTTCAACAGTTACAACAACAATACTCTACAATACATTTACTAGGCACTGACCCTTCTTCTAAAATGTCCAAAGGCCCTTTCCAAATTTTATAACATAATACACATTCGTACAAAGGAACAATATAACCAAGATTGATGCAATAATCTACAAGTCTTTCCATCATCTAACCACGTAAGCCATCTGCAACAATTAATAACCTGAGTCAGTTCGCGAGAACTGAGCAAGATAAGACTATACATAGCAACAATAAGCTACTAGCTAACAATACCATGAAAGGAAACATTCTATTTCAGGAAATGGATCAAAGTTCTAACCTCTAACAACCTTTTGAAACAAGATGTAATTTTCAACATATCAACTAAGAAGAAAACCATAAGTTTTAGTTATGAAAATACCTCTAAAACTACAAAAGTTTGACAACCAAATACGCAAGACTATGAAATTTAAATGATTAGACACAAGAGTTGAGAGTATTAGGATTTCAATTATATAATCCCGTAGATTACGTGATTGAAATCTAAAGTGTAACCCATCAATCCACATTCTCAAGGTGAAGTCAAAAGATAAAAACCAGACCCGATCTTAGCTGCCAAAAGAATATAGTTTTGGAATCGTTCCGTAGGGCCATAGGCCTAATAGGCTATAAACGAACAACGAGGGTAAAAACAAAGTTCCATCATGTAATCAAAAAGGTTTAAAGGATGAAAATCTTATATTCAAACCCACAACCATTATATCTTAGGTAATAAGTGACTTCATAGCTAATAAGGATAAGTGGAAAGGACGGTAAGAATGTCCGGAATAGGCATTGCCTAATGACTCTACCTCTTGAACATGACCAGGGCCGGAATAGCGACAAGCCTCATTAATACCCAAGTTGAGTAGGCAATCTAGCATTCTAAACACATCCTTGCAATTTTCATAATACCTTAGATTTATAATCCTCCCGTTTTAGAGGAACATAGCCATGAATCTAGACTTGGTTGAAATTTTCCGACATCAACTCACTTCCTAATATCATAAACGATGTATACAAAGGAAGAGGTCTCTCAACTCTCCTTAATTTACATCTCATCACTAAGTTTATGGTAACCTATGCAGTGATTAAACACATAATATACCATTGAAGATAGATATCCTCCAATAACGAACTTCTATAACGATGTAATTACAATTATTACGTTCGACACAAAACAAACTATTCCATAGCTTCTTTTCCCTTTTTGACAACAAAATATATTCACGGCCTTCCATCACAATCATTCTAAATTTGCAATGAAAGGTCACTCATCAAGGAGGAAGTACAAAACAAGTTTGACTAAATTAAGGAACTTCATGTTACCTTAAGCAGTTGATGAAAACCTTAACTTTCACGAACCGTGAAAGATATTACCTTACTCCATCAAGGCATTATGTCTATCATGATTAAATCGATCACACAAGGAATCATCAACATACCATATCTTAACACCATAAAGGTCATTAATTTTATCAAATTTTACTCATAGAAAGAGTAGAATCAAAATGGGGTTCTATCAATAATTTATTCCCTTCTATCAACCCAGGACATATTTTCGGCCCAAAACTTCCTTCTTAACAAGCATATATATATTGAACCTCTAATTTCCAAAAGCCCTAATAATTTGCACAATACACGAAGTGCATAATCACGCTTATCATAAAAATAATAATAATAATTTAACTGTATGTTTTCCTCTAGGGCAACAACATAACAGGAAACCAATACTAGTCAACGCTACAACGTTCTAGGGGCGATTACATACCCAGGTTCACAAAAGAAACAATGACATTTTTGCAGAAGGAAGTAACTTTAAAATTATATATATATATATATATATATATATATATATATATCATATGATCAATCAAAGCATACACTGAGAACCTTTGTTTGTTTTATATATATAAAAGGGTTGATCACGTCAACAAGAACAACCAACAGAGGCAAATCCAGAAGTAACAAACTGTTAACCATATACTGAACGCAAATCCACAAAATCACAGATTTAAACCAATTTCTAGAAAGAAAAAGTTTCATTTCAAGAGGTTTATTAGATACTAGCATATTATGTATATGGTTAGTCTATCTTGCCTATTTTAACGCATCAATGATCGATCACAAGATGGGCGGGGCTGCAAAGCAACCCAACCAGCGCAGCTTCTCTTCCTCGGCTTCTTGAAGGTCAGAACTCTGATACGGCCATGCTCTTGTCCTTGTCGGTGAACAAACCTGGTGCCACATCTATTACATACAATGGGGGATGAACCATACTGGTAACCATTACCATGAGCTATACTCTCGAAAGAGGCCCTTGCAGGAAGTGCGGCCGCTCTTGTGGTGCGAGTAATGAATTGTCACCACGACTATAGCATTAGCCAATACCGGATTTGCCTCTTGCCTTCGAATCTGTATCGGTAACCAAATACCCGTCATAAAGGCACGCCCTAGTAGTACTCGGCACATAAGTTAGGCAAGGCTTGCAATAAGGATGTGTACATTGGGTTTCTGACCTCATTAGGGTAAACACGCTGCCTACCAACCTGGATGAGAAAATATTCTCCGAGGAGTGATTGTATATTTATGATACTCGTTGTCAAAACCCATGACCTCCCTGAGAAAGCAAACCAAATGTATTTTCACCTGTGAAGAAGCTGCCACAAAATATCAAGTGTGTTGCTTGTGCAGCAAAACATTTCAGCTGTAGCTTGCAAGGTGCGACAAAACCAACAGAGACCTTTATGCCTACCAACTTGGTGACTCGTTGAAGCAGCTCAAATGATTGCAAAGCAAATTGTGTTTCATGAATATTCTGATCTGAAACAGATCCGCCTCCATGGGATACTCTTCCATGAGTTACATCGAGCAAGCAAGTAAGGTCTCAACAGAGAATCTACGTAATAATTTTCATCGTCTCTCTGGTAACTCTCTCACATCACAAGGTCGATTCGACAGGAATGTCTTGAAGGAGAGTCCCGACTCAGAGGATACATTGGTATTGCACAGAAAACAACATAGTTGGACAACCTGCTCGCTGGAAATGCTCACATAGGCTTCCACCCTGTAATGAAGCCCGTTTCACGGCTATTTGCTGCTGAGCGATTCTTGTGGATCTCCAACAAGAACACACCTTACAGCTCCCAAGGAAAGCGGAGGAACACGCCTACTTCCCTAGCTTGAAGCTTCATCTATAACCACCATATCAAACCCAATGGCGCAGGGAATATCGAGTGTCCCATGTGGTCAACGAAACCCTAATGCGAAACAAGAAGCCTGAGGTTGGCCCGAATCACATCAATGGAAAAGTTAACATCAACCAAAGCCCAACAATCGCCATTGCAGTCCACATACCAGTGGCGGGAGCATTCGATAAGCCCGATAAAATGCCCAAACTTTTCAACAGAAGGATATGAGAAGTTCCGCAGAGACATTCCACTAATATCCGAGCAGTTCACGCATCATGTCGCATATGAAGAACGGCCCTAGATTGCAGATGCATATGCTGCCATTATTATCTTTTTTTTTTTGAATTCTAACATACCCTGGCTTCTGCAAGATACATCCATCCTGGTGAGATAATACGGATGGATAATGGAAACGCTTGTATCCTGCACTGCTTGTGATCGAGCTTCTTCCATGTTAAATTCACCACACAGATGAGCGACTCCCAAAATGGAAAGGCAAGACAGACTCAACTAAAACTTTATCTCGCCCTTCTACTACGGCTGCAAGGTTCGTAACAACTGGTCTCCACGGTGGTCGCGTGCATCGAGAACATCGGGATCAACACCAACGGTTCCTTGGGCTCGCCACATGTAATTTATTACACTCGGCTCTCTCTGGAGCCATTGATTTTACGAGATAAGTTTACTTCTCGACCACCAGAAACTGCCGAAAATGGCCAAATGCCTCCTCACGACACTCCCGGAGGAGTTTAGTTCTGCGCGCCCGGATTCGCTGTGCAGTAGCGTTTTTGGAGACCCGCACCCACTCGCACGCATTGAAGGAGGATCGGCCACGAGATCTTCGCGAAGAAAAACGAGGCTCCACCCTCCTGTCTCCCTCACGCACGGACGAAAGGAAAAGCGCGGTGGTCATTTCAACCCGTAGGTCGGGTGGTTGGGAGGGGGCAAGTAGAGCAAAAATACGATGCCAGTGGCATTACACTTGTTCAAAGGAAAGGGTAACACAACTCTTTCGAAAGGGTTTTGTATTCTTCTCGATTTATCAACCCTTGAAACCTTTTTCTCCTTGAGCGAATCACCATCCTTGCATATTTTGGATGGTTAGGGTAAGCCTATCTAGTGTATCCACTATCCTTGTGTTTTTGCGATCCTTTCTAACTTGTTTTCCATGCTTCACAGGGTGGGAGGATGATGCTTTGATACCACTGTAATGTCCTTTTTAGGGGGACTCAGGAAATGACCAAAAATTGAGATGTAAACTTAAAAATCAGATTAGGGAACTACTGTAGATGGCTGATATCAACCCTGTAATCTGCAAATTAGGCCCTTCCTAGGGCAGCAACTTCCTTGGAGAAGTTAAACCCCTCAAAGGTGGGTTAAACCTTGCTAACACCCTTCAAATCTTATGCCAAAATTATTAAGAAACCCTCAACAAACACAATCAATTGTTAAAAATCAGAATTGAGCTTGGAAATAATTAATTTCGGAAACCTCAACCAACGAACTTCAACAAGCTTGGAAAAATAGCAAAACACCTCCAAAATTAATGAAACTTTAGAACTTGGCCTTTAAAAACATGAAGAATATTATTCCACCCTCAATATCATGAAATTATTGCAATGAAGTACTGAAATGCTCCCCTAGGTGGGTCGCTCCACATAGAACAACCAATAAACATGCCAAAACACACCATAAACAGGTCGCTCCACCTCAAAATGTCAAATATACATTAACAACAAGAAGTAATACAAAGATCTTCAATTATTGATCAAATGACACCTTAGCCTAGGGCTGAAATAAAGATAATAGCAGCAAAAGATCCCTCAAAGGGGTGGAGACTCTGTGTTGAAGTCTTCCCTAGACTTGGTGAAGGGTTTCGTCCTCACACAAGAATCTCCGAGGGTTTTCATCCTTAGGAGAGGAGAGATGCTTCACAAGCAATCTTTCCAAAGAGATAATAAATTCACATGATAATCAAATGGCCAAGCAACCTCCTTTTATAACATAAGGGGTGCTACAATTCAATAATGGCCGACCTCATAAAGTACTTTTAATTATCTAATTTGTTTTTAGAGCCTACATGCTCCAAATTACTTTATATTCTAATTAAATAAGTTCTTCTATTGGAGCGCTTGGCTTCCCAATAGGAATATATGATAATAATGAAAATATCTACTCACAAACTATCATCCAACTCTTCCCCTTGCTTCCTTCCTTGAATCCTCAAGGAGGGAAAATGGGTTAAGGTCTTTAATTCCACTAGTCTAGAAAAGGGGCATGACAAAGGGATTGGAGACTTCTTTGGGACCACGAGACCTACATGCAAACCTAGCAATGGCCCTAGTGGGATTGGTTCGAGTACATGAGGGTTTAATGAACCACATAATGATAATGATGTTGCTGCTCTTGGTGAAGAGGAATATGATGAATATTGAAAAAAAAATTGAACTTTGATCATTGGTGTAATAAATTGAATTTAATATATCATGACATTGTGTTTAATTTAACTTTTAAGCTTTTAACAAATTATAATTTGTCTTTTGCGTAGTTATTTAAGTTATAACTTATAAGTTATGTTGTCTTTAGTATGCATAATATGTGGTTAATAACTTAATTCCTATTTAGTAGGCTGAAATTTATATATTTTTTTATTTTTTTAATATTTTTCGTATGGTTGTATCAATGCCTATCCAGAGTCAATTTTTTTGGTTGTATCCGCACACCGATACTCCGTACACACATACCCCTATCCAAAACGTAATCGCTACTTAGATTATTATTGATAAAATTATAATTATTTAAAATAACACGACGCCAATTGTAACTTTTATCATCAATTCAAATTTAAATATATATCCGAGAGATTTTGCGAGAACAATAGTCTTTCCCAAGGTATACCGGAGCCAAGACCACACTCAACAACAAGGAATCATATGCGAACTCACATCACAATGTAATAACAATATTCACTAGCCCTAACTAAGACATTGAGGAGTGCACTTTTTGCCCTCTGTTAGACCCACTATGTGGACCTCATCTTGCTTCTATTTAGAGTGTTACGAGGTCCCTTCCTTCCTTTGGATCTTTTACATAATTTATTGCTTTTCTATTCATCTAATTTCCACATATTCTTTCACATCATTATATTCATGTAATTTCCACACTTACATACCCATTTGAATGACTTTACTCCCCTTTTATAGGGTTGAGAGGGTGGCTATTCACAATGAAGTATGAACACAACTTTCCATTTACACACCTTTAACTTTAATACAACATTACAACACATTATGGATTTAATAATGTTTAACACCCTTATTTTCTCGAGGTATACATATTTTATGTTACATTTTAATTTATCTTACACTTCATTCACCCACTTAGGAACTTTTAAATGCTTTTATTCTTTTTATTCAATACAAACCCTTCATGGAAATTTACTCATGTACCATGTATGATAATCCATGCCTCAACTTGAAGGCGTTTTGTGAAGCAACTCATGTGCCTACATTCTACAAAACCTTTATCCCCTTAACATGTACGATATCAAGCTAGAGAGGGAAGAGAAACCTATGCATGGTGATTACACAAGTCAATTCCGCTCTCACAACATTCATAGAGGTACAACTTGAAGGCGTTTTGTTAAGCAACACATGTGCCTCCATTCTACAAAACCCTTATCCACTTGATGCCAACAATGCATATGTACTACCACCACAAGTTTAACTCGATAGTTTAAATGGGAAGACTAATTACAATGCTAATATCAACCAGATCGATCTTTAACAGCTGAAAAATAATTACTAATTCAAACCCCAACCGCTACTTTGCAATCTTCCAAAATTATTTCCCACTTAACCATTCAAGCGAAAATTCTCAAACTTCAGATTTGGGCCACAAAATATGAAGAATAATATTCTAAAACTAGATTTCACATAGAAACACAAAACCCTAATTTTTCCCTAAAAAGTGGGGCTTTGCTACATTTAGGGCATCAAATCCACTACAAAAATTATAAAATCACCTTCTCCTTATTTCTCCTAATTTCTACTACCACATTCAATATTAAATTGACCCTAAACTACAAATTTGAATTTTATAACAGCAGTTATTCAATTAAAATACACCCAAAACACTGAAACTTCAAAAATTAATATCTTACTCAATACTTAGAGTTTTTGCATGAAATAAATTGCACAATAAAGTAGAAATAAAGAGCTTTCCAATGAACTAACAAACTGAATTTTTAGCCCACTGAAACCCACTCAAATTTGCCCCTGAAATATGAAAACCAGTCGCTAGGGTTAGGGAAAATTAATTAAATAATTTCCATCTCATGAAACCCTTCCAAAACCCTCAAACAATCAACCCTTGATCTGAAATAATTGATTAGACACAAGAACAAATAGATCTAGCATAAATAACCTCAAAACATGATAGATCAAACCCCAATACTAGTCGCTATGGCTAAATAAATTGCAGTAGCAATAATAGTCATAAAAGTACTTCAAACCCTTCACATACAATGCAGATTTACTCTCAAATAAATGCACCAACACTCTAAACCAAGTCGTCAATGCTTAGAATGAACAATGCATAGATTCATCAACAATGATTGCAAGAAAACTTCAAAGTTAGGGCTTACATCCCTTCGGCATACATCCCATTTTTCCAAACATGGAGTAATTTCAAAAGTTCAATCAACATAACCCATAAAAAAATGAGACCTTTTATAGAACTAAGGGTTTAATATCCAATGACTGACATTTTCCTTTTGGAGGAAAACATAAATTCTCATTAAAATATATAATACTAAGACTATGTGCACTATTTTTAATTTTTTAATTAAATAAATAAAAGTAACTAAACTATGTGCACATTAAACTAACTAAAGAGACTCCCACTTCTAGCGCTAGGCATCCCAAGGGGTTACAATATAAATGAAAAATAGATATTAATAATATCTCTGAAAAGGGGATATTACGAGTCCTCCCTTCTCGGAAATTGCTTTCCCTCAAGCAATAACAAGCTCATAGATCCATGCATCATGCCCCAAACAAGATGTGGGCTGGTGCATCCAAAGTCTCGATCCAGAAGGTGTCTATCAGTGGCGAAGTGTTGGAAAGAACAAGTTCTTTCCTCATGTCAACCCAAAAAGATGGGTCATCAACTCCATAACATATGTTCCACGAGATGGTGTCTTGACATGGCGTAGAGAGTCATCAAAGGGATGAGCTTGCTTTAAGCTCCAAGGTTACCCACTCAAAATGCCCTCATGAAATGAATAGGACAGTTGTCTTCCATCACATGTCTTCAATCCTACACATGAAGCAAACTCATTAGCAAAACAAGTGTTGAGAAACACTTTTCTGTTTCTTCGTCATGTCTCTAAGGCATGAGAGCTCCCAGATCTTCCTCATGTATGGATTGTCCCCAAAATCATTATGTGGCTCCCAACCTTTGTTGTAATCATGCATTCTTCCTTCAAAAATCAGAATTAGGATGGTTGGTTTTCATCCCCAAATAGTCACCCATGAGCCAAAATCAAGCATCAACAACCATGTCACCAAATGTATGTAAAAAATCTGAATTTTGGAAGTGATAGTGGAGCTGATCCTAATGATATTATCCATAAAAATGAGAGGACAACAGCTAGCATAATTCAAAAAAAAAAAAAAATCTCAACATGAATGATCATCAAGCTAGTGAATAAAAATGGCTCCCATGTAACTAAAATTTCATCCTCAACCATAACAAGCTGAAAATTATCCATAAACACAGCTGAAAATGAAGTGTCTTGAGAAGAGTTCATACCATGTTCATTCAAACTTTTCATACTTCTCATTGAAGCCCAAAAGATGGTGGCCATATAAGCAACATCAACCAAACATTCCCAATACCTATCCTTGGTTGATTTTACCCTTGGAAGCATATCAATCAAGCACCCAAATGGAAGACATAATTGTTGCTCAAAATCTGAAAATGAACTTCTTACCATGCAAGGTGTAGTCCATGTGATCCATCCTTCAAGGCTTCCAAAGAGATAGGAGTTAGCATCATGTGACAAAAGAAGTGAAATGATATCCTTGTATCCAAACCAAACTTGCAAAACTCAAATCCTTTTATTCCCATTCCACATGGAGCAATATGTGCAAGATGACACCCCAAATTTCCTCTTTTTTTATGCTCATAAGAGAAGAAAACTGAAATATAGTGCATGTATTTATGAATATTATCATGGAGAGACCAAGGAACCTTGTACCTTTCTTTGTGCCAATGACCTTCCCTTATGAGAGAGGGTAAAACATAGGAATCCATCATACCTTTGTGTCTTCTAATGATGATTTCTTCATACGGACCAGCAAGCTTATTGTTGTGGCTTTCTTTGTAGTGCCCACTTCCCTTTGACACCTTTTGATGCTTATGCTGATACTATGGATTTCATTATAGACATTACTATATTTTGATTTAGTATGTTGCAGACATTGGATTATGGATTATTGTGGATTTTGATTTGATTATGATGCATGATGATTATTAGAGACACCTGACATGTGGATGATGATATATTATTGGACATGGATATTTTATGGATGTTTCGGATATTGTGATTTGATCTGGAAAATGAATATTTTATGATGTGGATATATTTGTTGATTAAAAATGCAAATGATGTAATAAGTGACTTCGATGTTGTTGTGATTCATTGTGTAGTTGATTTTTGTATCATATTGGATGTTCGATATGGCCACGAGGCCGAAGGAGGTATTTGCATTTTGCAGGTTAAAAATATCACAACAAAACATCGGGGGATCGGAGACCAACCAAAATAGAATTCTAGGTGACTTCAACACGGTCACCATGACAACTCATTTTATTGTGTTGTGTGTTATTTTGTTAGAGATTCCCATGGGGGGAGTCATCTTTATATGTGACCATGGGTTGTGTATTTTATTTTTATGGTTAATGTTTATTTATTGTTGTATGTATTTTATTTGTAATGTGTTCTCTTCTTTTAATTAATTAATTGTGGAATATTAATATGAGAGATCATATAGTTAAACTTTAATTAAATTAAATTGGGATTTGGAAAGTGATTATTAGAGTTGTTGGCTGTTTATATTTAATGTGTAAGAGGTGTAAGAGTTTGTGTAAGTCAGATTTTAGAGTAAGAAATACTCTACCTCCATGGAAATTCGAATTTGACCTTGGGGGCTGTTTTTTTGGAAGCAAAACTTGTCCCATGCCTCTAAATTTATGTTACCAACCATACTTATGGTTGAGGATGTGATTTGTGACCTTTATAATGCATTTTTATTCTTTTGTGCATGTTTTTAATTGCACTTTCTTACATTTTTAATTAATGGTTGTCCCTTGAGGTGTGGGCTGTTTTTGAGTGTGCAAGTAACTTGTCATATTTTCACCCACCTCTTTATTGTGCTTGGGAGAATGGAACTTTGTCTTTTGTGTTTGATTTGAGGATGTGTGATGTGGCATCCTACATGGATCCACATCATCCTCTTCTTTCCCTCTTCTATATATTTGAAACTCTCTTCTTGTTTTGGGTTGTTGAATCATTTTGCATTCTTCCTTGGGGGCGCATTTTCTTGGGAGAGCTCTTGCTTTTGAAGGAAGTTTTGGAGCTGTGTTATGGTCTTGGAAAGCTTGTTGTTTGGAGCTGTGTTTTTGTCTTGGAAAGCTTGTTGTTGGGAAGCAAATTCACCATGGAGAGGTAGGAATTTAACTCTCTTTTATTTTTGTTATCTTCTTGTTGTGTTGTGTGGAAAATGCATGCTTTGTTTTAATTGTTGCTTGGTTGGGTAGACTGCCTTAGGGAAGGTGTAGGAGAAGGCTATGGGGAATTCTTGTGGGGGGGCATAAGGGAATGCCATTGGCATCAGAATTTTGTGGAGGAGTTTTGGGTTTGGGATCCACCATGGAAAAGAAATAGCTTGCATTTCTTACTTTGTGGGGGCATAAGGAAATCTGTGGGGGGCATAAGGAGAGAATGCATGGGGAGCATAAGGAGGGATTACTGTGGGGCCATAAGGAAATGTGTGTGATAATTTACTTGGCGGTGGCGGTTTGTATTTGGTGGAGGCCCGATTCCCAATTGGGAGACATAAGTAGCTTCCCCATAAACCTTGCTCCTTTGGCTTGAAAGATCAAGCTTGAGTTCTGCATTTTGATATGTTTTATATACAGTTGTGAACTGTTGTTTGCTTTTGGTGTTGCATTGTGTTTTAAAAAGGAAATGTGTATGTGAAAGAATGTTGTGTGTGGAAGCCAGTTGTTGCCATGGTTGAATTGCACCTTCTATTGTATTTTGGTTGGGGCTCAGGGGCCAATGATGAAGGAAGGCTTCTCCTTTCATTGAATGTCTTGGTTGGATGGAGAGCGTTGTCTTTCCCCCTCTTTGTTGTGATCATTTGGATAAGAAAAAAATGTGCATTTTGTTGTCCTGGAGCAAAGAAAAAGATACAATTTGTGATCCCTTGTGAAAACACATTCATTGTAACCCCTTTCCCACTTGTTGTGGATAACATTGTATCATGTATTTGTGAAACAAAGATGTATATAATTTAATTATGGAGTTAGATATTCGAATTGTAAAAGACATTTAATTTATGTTCATTCATTGGAAAGAAATGGATATCATTATTGTTTTCAAGAAATGGAGGAATGTGAAGATGTAAAAGTTTATAAATGAAGTCAATAAAGAATTGCAAGTTCATCTCTTATATTGCATTGTTGTGATGAAATGAGAATATCAAATTGTGATTTGAAGTTCTGTTATTTGCAAAGGAAAGAAAATGCGTATGAAGGAAGAATGTTGCTTATTTCTTTTAGAGAAAAAAATATATATGAAATTGAAATCAGAATTGCCTCGAGTTTAGAATAGTTGATTTAAGTCATTTAATTGCATTTGATTTGTCTAGAAACTATAAATCACACTTAAATGATAAAATTGATAAATGGATCCTTTAAAATTTGATCACTGGCATTGTGACTTTTAAAACTGGTAAATTCAAATAAAATGCATGATTGGACCTGCACATTTAAATCAACTTGGAAACCTTAAAATTAAACATGATATAATAGCAATGAACTCAATGGACAAAGAAGATTTAATAGAATAACTTGAACCATTGCAAAATTGAGCTCAATCTCTTAATCAACCGTTTGTTGTCATTTGTTGGACAAATTCAATTCGAAATCAATTGAACAAATTCACCCTCCTAAAACACTTTAAACCCTTCCCAGATCAATTCTCCATGTCTTTTTGGCATGTTGAGTGAAGGAGGAGATCCAATTCAATCAAATTTGGAAGTTAGAAATTACCAGTTTGCTAATTAAAATCCTGCAGATCTTTTTGCAAAATTGACCCCTTAAACTTTACCAAAAAGTAGAATTTGTGTTTCTGTGCAAAGAGGGCATCGAGAGCTTTCTGAAAAGTCCTCGTTTGCCCAAAACCGAGCTTTCTAGCTCAAGTTATGGCACTTTGAAGTTTTTGTGCCTTGGCGGGAAAATTTGGGAAAATTTCCCTGGCGGGCCCGCAACCCAAAAATTTCCCATCGAATTGCCCTTAGAAAAATTTTGAAAATTTGGCTCGGGAAAAAAATTTCCATTTCACTCCGCCAGCCCGCAGCCAATCAAAGACTGCCACATGTCCTCACGAGGCAGCGGCAGCGGCGCGGCAAATTTTTGCCCTTTGAGTTTTTTGAAAATTTTGGAAAAATTTCTATTTTGCTCTATCGACCACGCCCAATCGAGAGGCTGCCACATGTCCTCACGAGGCAGCGGCGGAGGCGCATTAACTTTTGCCCTAAAAGTTTTTGAAAATTTTGAAAAAAATTCCATTTCGCTCCCAACCCGAAGCCAATCGAGGCTACCACGTGTCCTCAATAGGCAAGCGGAGGCACGACAACTTTTTGCCCTTTGAGTTTTTTGAAAATTTTGGAAAAAAATACATTTCTCCCCGCCTACCCGTAGCCAATAATCGAAGGTGCCGCATGGCTTTGCCTGGGGGTGTAAAGCAGAGGTTCGGGAGAAATTTTGCTTTTGTGCCGCATGGGGAAAAATTCCAAAATCCGCCTGCATGACCCGCTTACCCGCCAAAGGAGTTTTCCCCTCCTCTTGACATGTGTCCCCTTGGGAAAATTTGATCCCGAGAACTCCATCGGACCATATCTTGAGTTTCAAGGAGTTAGGAGGACTTCTTTATATCACTGGAAAGGTGAGAAAATTTCCTATCCAATGGGAATGGTTTAGGGAATTTTGGAAGCGTTAAGTATGAGAAAAATCCAGTTGAAACTCTGAGCCTGTTAGAAAGAAAGCATGGGGGTAAATTACTCCCTGAACCTAACTAAAACATCTAACCCTAAAATATGAACCTTGTAAACTTGATATTAGTTAATAAAAGAAACTTGTGTTTTGGTAAATGGGTTTTGTTAGGAACTCGTCGGTGGCAAATTGATGTCTTGCAACCTCGGGTTGTAGATACTTCTAATCAAAAAAAAATTATTCCATAATTTTCTAACTAACCCTAGGTTGTTTCTTGGGTCTCAAGTGGTTTAAACGGGCATTACAGTTTGGTATCAGAGCGGTGGTTCAAAGGCTTGGACCATTGGGCACACTAGAAAACTTGAGACATGAAAACTTAAACCTAGTACACTTTTAAATTTAGAAAACAACTTAGTTAGAATTTGTATATTTTAGTGAACATGGAAGTTGTGTAAAAATTAACAAAATGAACTCTCGCTTTGGTGCATGCGGGAGGCTCGAGACGGAGCTAGAGAAACCTTCACAGAGACTCAGACTAACCACCACCACCACCACCACCGGATCGGGGTGTAGCGGCTATTTTACCTCGAGATTCTACGAGATCCTTCGGGATGTTAATGCCGCTCTACGCAGAGGATTAGGAGGACATACGACTAGTCATGATAGAGCCCTTCTATCGAGGGTCGGGTATCTCCTCGACACAACGAGGAGCGTAGAGGAGAGAACACCCATGCGAAGTCAATCGAGCAAAGTCACCACCTAGAGAGAGGGTGTGAGTTTCATAACATAGAGAGAGGTCTCGGAGCCCTAGGCTTAGGGATGAGCATGCAGAGAGACCTGAGGCCGACAAACCACGGCTACAGATCACATCGGGAGATCAAGCTTCGGCCCTCACATTACTCAGGTGATACGGGTGGATTTCAAGCAGAGGCTTGGTTAGTGAGCTTGAGCGGTTGCTTCAAGCTTTGTCCTTGTTCTAGCAACACAAAAGCTCGTGTTGCAATCCATCTACTGAGGGATGGAGCAGGAGTATGGTGGAGGACAGAGGAGCAGAAGCTCCATGTAGATTCAGAGACAGTGACCTGGGAGCTATTTGAGGAGAGATTCAGGAGCAGGTATTTATCACAGAGGTTCATACAGAGAGGATTGATGAGTTTATGACCTCCGATAGGCTTCTCTTTCTGTAGCAGAGTATGAGAGTAGATTTCTAGATCTACTTCAGTATGTAGAATATATGCGAGGATGAGCGGTGCGGATTCACGGAGTTCATCCAGGGCTTGAATTTGGATATTGAAGGGGTGGTGCAGATCCACCGTCCATGCAGACATTAGCAGAGGCCGTCGAGAAGGCCTATATTACATAGGAGACTTGGGGTAAGACCCAGCAAGCTAAAGACCGAGTCCGGACCCATATACAATGTGCAGATCACGGGACGGTAGATCAAGCGGTTCCGTACCTCTTCCTTGTGATGGCCAAGGTGCACAAAGCCACAGTCATCCTTTAGGCCACGCAGAATAAAGAATGCAGCAGCCATCGCGCCCACCTCATAGACCTCCACGGAGTGCATGATGAGAGAGGTCGGGAGCATGGGGCCTCTCCCAGGGTCCCATCAGACACAAGGTGGACTCCAGAGCTAAGTCGGCAGGAGCTCGCCGTGAAAGGCCACAACAAACCACAACCGGATCATCGGGATCCACACCTGGGTGCTTCAGGGCACCGACTGGAGTTCTTACTAATGGTGGGGTGGATCGGGAGGATGTTTTGGTTGTGGAGTTCTGGACACTTTTGGAGAGATTGCCCATAAAACCCTAACAAGGGTAAGGCACAAATTTGAGAGCCGATTGGTGCACATGGGACGCCACGGATTTATGCGGTGGTTGAGAACCGCCAGCAAGAGCATCGAGCACGATCATTGAGACCATAGGTAGCATTGGTGGTATTCCTACCTCTATACTATTTGATTCTGGTTCTTTTGATTCTTTCATTGCACCATCTTTAGTAGAGTGATGCAGGCTGGTGGCAGTTAGGCAGGGTCTTAATTGGGATGTCGAGATGGCTTCTGGAGCCAAGATCTCTATGGACTCCTTAGTTAAGGAGTGTGTGGTGGATTTGGGACCTTTCACCACTACCTCAGATCTTCGTATCCTTCCTTTGGGCTCATATGGAGTCATCTTAGGTATGGATTGGTTATCTACACATAGGGCCAAGATGGATTGTTATCACAAGACTATATCTTGTGCAGATGATTTGGGGAGCTGAGTTGGTGATCTTGGGGTTAGGAGACCGTTTCTATTCGCACCATCTCAACTATACGGCTTAAGCTTGGTGTGTGCGCGGGGTTGTCGGATGTATGCTATTACGATCGGTGATGAGATCGGAGGATGGGTCTAGTGGACCATCGATAGATGATCATCCCATTTTGAGAGAGTTTTCCGATGTCTTTCCAGGGGAGCTACCGGGGTTACCACCCCCACGTGAGATTGATTTTCATATAGATCTAGTTCCTGGAGCACCTTATCGGATGACCACCCCAAAGCTCTGTGAGCTCAAGTTGCAGCTTGAGGTCCTTTTGGAGAAGGGCCTTATCCGTCCTAGTGTATCCCCTTGGGGTGCACCGGTGATCTTTGTGAAAAAGAAGGATGGATCCTTGCGGTTGTTTATTGATTACCATCGATTGAACAAGGTAGCGATCAAGAATCGTTATCCTTTTCCTCGCATTGATGACTTGTTTGATCGGATGAAGGAGCCACAGTTTTCTCTAAGATTGATCTTAAGTCAAAGCTACCATCGAGTTGAGGATTTTGGAGGTGGACATTCATAAGACCGCTTCCGCACGAGATATGGGCACCTATGAGTTCACAAAGTGGTGCCTTTTGGTTTGACGAATGCCCCGCAGTGTTCATGAGTTTGATGAATGGGGTATTCAAGACCTTCTTAGATCGCTTCGTGCTCATCTTCTCAGATGACATTTTGATATACTCACGTACACGTGAGAAGCACGAGGGCACCTTGACGAGGTTCTTGATGTCTTCGTGAGCAAAGAACTTTATGGGAACTTGGAGAAGTGTGCTTTCTTCATGACAGGTGCAATATGCGTCATATCATTTCCGGGGAAGGTATCGCGATCGATCCTTCCAAGACTAGAGCCATTATGGATTGGCCGGCACCCACTATAGTGACCGAGGTGAGCGGCTTCATGGGTTTAGCAGAGTTACTACCGGAGATTTGTTCGGGACTTCTCGCGGATTGCGCACCTATCACTTCCCTTCGAGGAAAGGGAAGAAGTTTGTTTGGTCGGACAAATGCGAGCGAGGCCTTTAGGCCCTTTGAAGGAGTGCCTCACCACAGCACCTATTCTTGCAGTGCCAGATCCACAGGGTGAGTTCTTTGTTTGCACAGATGCTTCGTTGGCCGGGCTTGGAGGTGTGTTGATGCAGGAGGAGAGTTGTAGCTTTTGAGTCTCGCAAACTCAAGGATCATGAGCTTAATTATCCAACCCATGATCTTGAGCTTGGCTTGATGCCATGCATGTTATGGTTAGATGGAGACACTTTCTTCTTGGACGAAGATTCACACTCAGGACAGATCACTTGAGTCTTCGCCACCTCTTCACGCAGCCCAATCTCAATGCTCGTCAAGCGGCGTTGGATGGAGTTGCTTTGTGAGTATGACATGGAGATAAAGCATGTGAAGGGGAAGGAGAATGTGGTAGCAGATGCTCTTAGCAGATGAAGACATGTGGCTATGGCCACTTCAATGAGCACAGATTTGCGGAGTAAGATTCTTCAAGGACTTCTATTGACAAATGGCTTCTACATAGCGGTACGTGCAAAGATAGAGTCACGAGACCCCTTGAGGGGAAGTTTGATGGTTTCACCTTAGAGGCAGATGGTCTTCTCAGACACAGAGGCCGGATATATGTTCCCAGAGATGGAGGCTTGAGGCAGGACATCTTGGTAGAGGCACATCGTGCACCCTATTCAACCCATCCGGAGTGAAGAAGATGCACACCACTGCGATAGTTGTACTTTGGAGAGGACTTTGTCGAGATGTGGCTCAATTTGTGTCACGGTGTTTGGAGTGCCGGAGGGTTAAGGCCGAGCATCGGCATCCAGCGAGTCTTCATTATCCTCATGCTATACCGGAATGGAAGTGGAACACCATTTCCGTGGATTTCATTGTTGGGCTATCGATGTCGAGATATCACCATGATGCCATTATGGTCACAGTTGATAAATTGACAAAAGTGGCTAACTTTTCTCCGGTGAAGACCACTTATACAACTAGAGCGTGCTGGCACGAGTATATTTAGATGAGATCGTCGGGCCGCACGGGGATCCCGCGAAAGATCATTTGTGACCGCGATCCTTTGTACACTTCACACTTTTGGACTACCATGCGGTATGTCCTCGGGATGAGGATTAACTTCAGCACATCATATCACCCGAGACAGAGATAGACAGACCGAAGCGAGTAAATCAGATTTTAGAGGATATGCTCAAGATGTATGTGATGGATCAGCGGGCCTAAGTGGAAGGAGTACATTGTACTTAGTGGAGTTTGCCTACAATAATAGTTTTCGAGTTCTATAGGAATGGCTCCTTTTCAAAGCTTTGTATGGTAGAGAGTGCGCAGACACCTTTTGTATGGTTGTATCAATGCCTATCCGGAGTCAATTGTTTTGGTCAGTATCCACACACCGACTCCGTACTCCATACCCCTATCCAAAACGTATTCGCTACTTAGATTATTATTGATAAAATTATAATTATTTAAAATAACATGACACCAATTGTAACTTTTATTATCAATTCAAATTTAAATACATATCTGAGAGATTTTGCAGAACAATAATCTTTCCCAAGGTACACCACAGCCAAGACCACACTCAACAACGAGGAATCATATGCGAACTTACATTACAATGCAATAACAATATTCACTAGCCCTAGCCAAGACACTGAGGAGTGCACTTTGTGCCCACTATGTGGACCTCATCTTGCTGCTATTTAGAGTGTTACAGGTCCCTTCCTTCCCTTGGTTCTTTTACATAATTTATTGCTTTTCTATTCATGTGATTTCCACATATTCATTCACAACATTATATTCATGTAATTTCCACACTTACATACCCATTCGAATGACTTTACTCCCCTTTTATAGGGTTGAGAAGGTGGCTATTCACAATGAACACACCTTTCCATTTACACACCTTTAACTTTAATACAACATTACAACACATTATGGATATAATAATGTTTAACACCCTTATTTTCTCGGGAATACATATTTTATGTTACATTTTAATTTATCTTACACTTCATTCACCCACTTAGGGAACTTTTAAATGCTTTTATTCTTTTTATTCAATACAAACCCTTCTTGGAAATTTACTCACGTACCATGTATGATAATCCATGTATAGTGACTAGACAAGGAAGTAAATGCTGCTCTCACAACATTCACGGAGGTACAACTTGAAGGCATTTTGTTAAGCAACTCATGTGCCTACATTCTACAAAACCTTTATCCCCTTAACATGTACGATATCAAGCTAGAGAGGAAGAGAAACCTATGCATGGTGATTACACAAGTCAATTCCGCTCTCACAACATTCATAGAGGTACTGACTTGAAGGCGTTTTGTTAAGCAACACATGTGCCTCCATTCTACAAAACCCTTATCCCCTTGATGCCAACAATGCATATGTACTACCACCACAAGTTTAAGCTCGATAGTTTAAATGGGAAGACTAATTACAATGCTAATATCAACCAGATCGATCTTTAACAGTTGAAAAATAATTACTAATTCAAACCCCAACTGCTGCAATCTTCCAAAATTATTTCCCACTTAACCATCCAAGCAAAAATTCTCAAACTTCAGATTTTGGGCCACAAAAATATGAAGAATAATATTCTAAAACCAGATTTCACATAGCAAACACAAAACCCTAATTTTTCCCTAAAAGTAGGTCGCCCAACACATTTAGGGCATCAAATCCACTCCAAAAATTATGAAATCATCTTCTCCTTATTTCTCCTAATTTCTACTACCACATTCAATATTAAATTGATCCCAAACTGCAGATCTGAATTTTATAACAGCAGTTAATCAATTAAAATGCACCCAGAACAGTGAAACTTCAAAAATTAATATCTTACTCAATACTTGGAGTTTTTGCATGAAATAAATTGCACAATAAAGTAGAAATAAAGAGCTTTCCAATGAACTAACAAACTGAATTTTTAGCCCACTGAAACCCACTCAAATCTGCCCCTAAAATCTGAAAACCAGTCGCTAGGGTTAGGGAAAATTAATTAAATAATTTCCAGCTCATAAAACCCTTCCAAAACCCTCAAACAATCAACCCTTGATCTGAAATAATTGATTAGACACAACAACAAATAGATCTAGCATAAATAACCTCAAAACATGATAGATCAAACCCCAATACCAGTCGTTATGGCTAAATAAATTGCAGCAGCAATAATAGTCATAAAAGTACTTCAAACCCTTCACATACAATGCAGATTTAATCTCAAATAAATGCACTAACACTCTAAACCAAGTCACAATGATTTAGAATGAACAATGCATAGATTCATCAACAATGATTGCAAGAAAACTTCAAAGTTAGGGCTTACATCCCTTCGGCATACATCCCATTTTTCCAAACATGGAGTAATTTCAAAAGTTCAATCAACATAACCCATAAAAAATGAGACCTTTTATAGAACTAAGGGTTTAATATCAATGATAGTGACATTTTCCCTTTTGGAGGAAAACATAAATTCTCATTAAAATATATAATACTAAGACTATGTGCACTATTTTTAATTTTTTAATTAAATAAATAAAAGTAACTAAACTATGTGCACATTAAACTAACTAAAGAGACTCCCACTTCTAGCGCTAGGCATCCCAAGGGTTCCAATATAAATCAAAAATAAATATTAATAATGTCTCCCGAAAGGGGATACTACAGTCCTCCCTTCTCGGAAATTGTTTTCCTCTGCATGATAACAAGTTCATAGATCCATGCATCATGCCCCAAACAAGATGTGGGGGTGCATCCAAAGCCTCAATCCGGTGTCTATCAAGTGGCGAAGTGTTGGAAAGAACAAGTTTCTTTCCCTCATGTCAACCCAAAAAGATGGGTCATCAGCTCCATAACATGTGTTCCAAGAGATGGTGTCTTCAACATGGCATAGAGAGTCATCAAAGGGATGAGCTTTGCCTAAGCTCCAAGGCTGCCCACTCAAAAATGCCCTCATGAAATGAATAGGACAGTTGTCTTCCATCACATGTCTTCAATCCTACACATGAAGCAAACTCATTAGCAAACAAGTGTTAAGAAACACTTTTCCTGTTTCTTCGTCATGTCTCTAAGGCATGAGAGCTCCCAAATCTTCCTCATGTATGGATTGTCCCCAAAATCTGTTATGTGGCTCCCAACACTGTTGTAATCATGCATTCTTCTTTTAAAAATCAGAATTAAGATGGTTGGTTTCCATCCCCAAGTATTCATCCATGAGCCAAAATCAAGCATCAACAACCATGTCACCAAATGTATGTAAAAATCTTAATTTTGGAAATGATTGTGGAGTTGATCCTAATGATATTGTCCATGAAAATGAGTGGAAAACATTTAGCATAATTCAAAAAAAAATCTCAACATGAATGATCATCAAGCTAGTGAATAAAAATGGCTCACATGTAACTAAAATTTCATCCTCAACCATAACAAGCTGAAAATTATCCATAAACACAGCTGAAAATGAAGTGTCTTGAGAAAAGTTCATACCATGTTCCTTCAAACTTTTCCTACTTCTCATTGAAGCCCAAAAGATGGTGGCTATATAAGCAACATCAACCAAACATTCTCAATACCTATCCATGGTTGATTTTACCCTTGGAAGCATATCAATCAAGCACCCAAATGAAAGACATAATTGTTGCTTGAAAATCCGAAAATGAACTTCTTACCATGCAAGGTGGAGTCCTTGTGATCCATCCTTCAAGGCTTCAAAGAGATAGGAGTTAGCATCATTTGACAAAAGAAATGAAATGATATCCTTGTATCCAAACCAAACTTGCAAAACTCAAATCCTTTTATTCCCATTCCACATGGAGCAATATGTGCAAGATGACACCCCAAATTTCCTTTTTTATGCTCATAAGAAGAGGAGAAAACTGAAATATAGTGCATGTATGTATGAATATTATCATAGAGAGACCAAGGAACCTTGTACCTTTCTTTGTGCCAATGACTTTCCCTTGTGAGAAAGAGAAACATAGGAATCCATCATGCTTTTGTGTCCTCTAATGATGATTTCTTCATACGGACCAACAAGCTTATTGTTGTGGCTTTCTTTGTAGTGCCCACTTCCCTTTGACACCTTTTGATGCTTATGCCGATACTATGGATTTCATTATAGACATTACTATATTTTGATTTAGTATACTGCTAGACATTGGATTATGGATTATTGTGGATTTTGATTTGATTATGATGCATGATGATTATTAGAGACACTTGACATGTGGATGATGATATATTATTGGACATGGATATTTTATGGATGTTGGATATTGTGATTTGATCTGGAAAATGAATATTTTATGATGCGGATATATTTGTTGATTAAAAATGCAAATGATGTAATAGTGACTTCGATGTTGTTGTGATTCATTGTGTAGTTGATTTTTGTGATTTTTGTATCATATTGGATGTTCTGATATGGCCACGAGGCGAAAGAGGTATTTGCATTTTGCAGGTTAAAAATATCACAACAAAACATCAGGGGATCGGAGACCAACCAAAATAGAATTCTAGGTGAATTCAACACGGTCACCATGGCAACTCATTTTATTGTGTTGTGTGTTGTTTTGTTAGAGATTCCCATGGGGGAGTCATCTTTATATGTGACCATGGGTTGTGTATTTTATTTTTATAATTTGGGATCCACAATGGAAAAGAAATAGATTGCATTTCTTACTTTGTGGGGGCATAAGGAAATTTGTGGGGGCATAAGGAGAGAATTTGTGGAGGGCATAAGGAGGGATTCTATGGGGGCATAAGGAAATGTATGTGATGATTTACTTAGCGGTTTGTAATTGGTGGATGTCCAATTCCCAATTGGGAGGCATAAGTAGCTTCCCCCATTATATGCACTTGTGGAACTGTTGTTTGCTTTTGGTGTTGCATTGTGTTTTAAAAAGGAAATGTGTATGTGAAAGAATGTTGTGTGTGGAAGCCAGTTGTTGCCATGGTTGAATTGCACCTTCTATTGTATTTTGGTTGGGGCTTGGGGGCCAATGATGAAGGAAGGCTTCTCCTTTCATTGGATGTCTTGGTTGGGTGGAGAGCGTTGCCTTTCCCCCTCTTTGTTGTGATCATTTGGATAAGAAGAAAATGTGCATGTTGCTGTCCTGGAGCAAAGAAAAAGATACAGTTTGACAGTCCCTTGTGGAAACACATTCATTGTAATCCCTTTCCCACTTGTTGTGGATGAGATTGTATCATGTATTTGTGAAAGAAAGATGTATATAATTTGATTATGGAGTTAGATATTCGAATTGTAAAAGACATTTAATTTCTGTTTTGTTCATTGGAAAGAAATGGAATTTTGTTATTGCTTTCAAGAAATGGAGGAATGTGAAGATGTAAAAGTTTATAAATGAAGTCAATAAAGAATTGCAAGTTCATCTCTTATATTGCATTGTTGTGATGAAATGAGAATATCAAATTGTGATTTGAATTTTTGTTATTTGCAAAGGAAAGAAAATGCGTATGAAGGAAGAATGTTGCTTATTTCTTTTAGAGAAAAAAATATATATGAAATTGAAATCAGAATTGCCTCGAGTTTAGAATAGTTGATTTAAGTCATTTAATTGCATTTGATTTGTCTAGAAACTATAAATCACACTTAAATGATAAAATTGATAAATGGATCCTTTAAAATTTGATCACTGGCATTGTGACTTTTAAAACTGGTAAATTCAAATAAAATGCACAGTTCGGACCTGCACATTTAAATCAACTTGGAAACCTTAAAATTCAACATGATATAATAGCAATGAACTCAATGGACAAAGAAGATTTAATAGAATAACTTGAACCATTGCAAAATTGAGCTCAATCTCTTAATCAACCGTTTGTTGTCATTTGTTGGACAAATTCAATTCAAAATCAATTGAACAAATTCACCCTCCTAAAACACTTTAAACCCTTCCCAGATCAATTCTCCATGTCTTTTTGGCATGTTGAGTGAAGGAGGAGATCCAATTCAATCAAATTTGGAAGTTAGAAATTACCAGTTTGCTAATTAAAAGCCTGCAGATCCTTTTTGCAAAATTGACCCCTTAAACTTTACCAAAAAGTAGAATTTGTGTTTTCTGTGCAAAGAGGGCATCCAGAGCTTTCCGAAAAGTCCTCGTTTGCCCAAACCGAGCTTTCTAGCTCAAGTTATGGCACTTTGAAGTTATTTTGCCTTGGGGGGAAAATTTGGAAAAGAATTCTTTGGCGGGCCCACAACCCAAAAATTTCCCGTCGAATTGCCCTTGGAAAATTTTCGAAAATTTGGCTCGGGAAAAATTTTCCATTTCGCTCTGCCCGGCCGTGCCAATCGTAGACCTGCATCACGTGTCCTCATGAGGCAGCGGCAGAGGCGCGGCAACTTTTTGCCCTTTGAGTTTTTTGAAAATTTTGGAAAAAAATTCCATTTCGCTCCACTGGCCCACAACCAATCAAAGGTTGCCACGTGTCCTCACGAGGCGGCATGGAGGCGCGGAATTTTTTGCCCTTAGGGTTTTTTGAAAATTTTGGAAAAATTTCCATTTCGCTCCGCCTCGACTTCACAGCATGACAATTAGTGCCTCGCCACGTTTCCTCACTAGCGAATGGGGCACAACAACTTTTTGCCCTTTGAGTTTTTTGAAAATTTTGGAAAAATTTCCATTTCTCCCCGCCGACCAGACCTAATCAGAGGGTGCCACATGGCACCTTGGGGTGGCAACGGAGGTTCGGGAGAAATTTTTCTTTTGTGCCGCATGGGAAAAATTTCAAAATCTACCCCGCGACCCACCAACCCGCCAAAGGAGTTTTCCCCTCCTCTTGACACGTGTCCCCCTTGGGGAAAATTTGATCCCAAAACTCCGTCGGACCATATCTTGAGTTCCCAAAGGAGTTAGGTGGACTTCTTTAGATCACCGGAAAGGTGCAAAATTTCCTATCCAATGGGAATAGTTTAGGGAATTTTTGGAAGCGTTAAGTATGAGAAAAATCCAGTTGAAACTCTAAGCCTGTTAGAGAGCAGGCATGGGGGTAAATTACTCCCTAAACCTAACTAAAACATCTAACCCTAAAATATGAACCTTGTAAACTTGATATTAGTTAATAAAGGAAACTTGTGTTTTGGTAAATGGGTTTTGTTAGGAACTCGCCAGTGTGGCAAACTGATGTCTTGCTGAACTTGATTGTAGATACTTCTAATCAAAAAAAAATTATTCCATAATTTTCTAACTAACCCCGGGTTGTTTCTTAGGTCTCAAGTGGTTGTTTAAACGGGCACTACATTCTTCATTGGGAAGAGTAATAATCACTCTTTTCTTTCCTACCATCATGTTCCTTATGATCTATGTACCTCATGTGCTCCCAACATCTACAAAACTCAGAATTTCTGAGTTTGGGACAGCGCTCTTTTCTTCACCATTTTCTTCATCCAAACCCCTTTTTTCTTCCTTACCAATGCTCATGCTAGGTGGGAAATGACTTGGAGCAACCATGAGACTCATGCTCCCTTCTTGTTCTTCAAATGGCTCATGGTGAAGGTGAATGATGTCCCTCAAATCTGATTTGTCCCCATGAGTTCTTTAGCCACCATTTCTTCTTCATCATGCATATGCTTGTTGTCAATGTCCTCTTCATGCCTATCAACCAAAACTGATTTCTCCTTGCATTCATTATCAACCCAAGTAGCATTAGTAACAACTAAATAATGATCATTGGTTACCTCTTGGCTGCCCTCATTTTGCTTGTCCATGCAAACTTGCAAATCAGATTTCTCTTCCCTCTTGGACTCATCTCCCATGATTATTTTATCAACATGCATGCAATCATACAAAAGCAAAGAAACCTCTTCAATCAAAAATGAATCTTTACCTTGCTTATTTGCATCTAGGGGCTCTTCTTCCTTCTCTTCCCTTTGAACTAAATCTGATTTTTCTGTGCAAGTACCAACTCTCATGCAAGTATTAGATACCAAATTTTTATCATCAAACACCAAAGAACTCATACCTTAGAATAAATAGTCTTGGCTGCCATATGTGCCTTCACCTTGCTTGAACATTGCTCTAGAACACCTTGGGCTAGTGTATGAGCAACACATGATGCCTCTTGACTCAATCCTTCCTCAAACATGGATAGCAATTGTGGTGGGGGACTCTCATATTCATTTAATACCAAAGACATAATGGTTTGCATGGAAATCATTATCTCTTGAGCATGATCATTACGTAGAACATCAAAGAACACTTCAAACATGTGAGAAATAAGATCATTACATTCTAGATCCATCATTACCACACAAGATCTTACTTTTTCCATAGTGTTCAAAATGCTAACCCTCTTACCAAAACAAGGGCTTGTGAGGTCCCAAAGGCCTTGGAAACTTCCCACCATGACCTCGAAGATGTCTTCCATCACTATGTACCTTGGGATATAATATTATAATGTGTATGGGTTGATGGAGATGCCGACATGTGGCACACATCCCCTTATCTTATTATATAATTCATTTATGATTTATTATGCTTAAGGGTCGGCCTCAGTATTGGCCATAGGTTAGAATGGTATATATAGGGGTTAGAAGGTTGTATTTAATCATCATATTGAGTATTTGGAGTATTATTATGACGATTTGGAGGTTACCCCCTCGAAGTGGTATTGGAGGTTGCCCCCTCGAAGTGGCAAAGCTATTATATGAGCATATTGTCATCATTTTGGTGTTCTCTCATGTTATTCTTCTGTATATGTTCTGATTTATACAAGTAATATCCTTACAAGTGGTATCAGAGCAGCGATTTCGGCCAAAATTAGGGCAAAAACCCTAATTTTTTGTTTCGAGTATATCTTGAAGAGGGTATCGAATTTTTCCCAATTTTTGCAACATAATTTGGAAAAAATATAATTCAGAATATCTGAAAAATTCAGCTCCATTGGATCTGTTTTGCGGAAGTTATTGGTGTTTTAAGTTTTTTCATAAATTCACTTTTTAGGAAGCAAATTGTGGTATTTTTTAGCAAAATTTATATTTTCGGAAAGCTCTTGAAATTTAAGTTAGGGTTTGTTCTTTGTGTTTTTATCCATCTGCCAAAATATTTTCAGAATTCCTAAAACCCTAGTTTTGTGGATCATGGGGATGGTAGCTTTTTTTGGAGATGGCAGGATTGATGCTAGAAGATGGTGGAACAAATTTAGGGATAAATTCTCTAAACCATCAAATATTTGGTTATTCAAGTTGTGGATTAGTGGCCCTACATGATTTACTTTTCGAGTTAGAAAAGGAAAAGTCTAATTGGTCTTTGCAGGGAACTAGAACAAGTTTTTATGGACAGATGGGAAACAAAAGAAGAAGAAGACGAAGCAGAAGAAGAAGAAGAAAAAGAAAAAAATTGTTGATGATGAAGCTGCTACACAGGATAGGATTTCATATGGGTGGTTGGATGATCGAGCTTGGTGACAAGTGTGCAATAATTTAAAGCACACTCATTATATGGCTTCTTCTTATGTTTCGGGGACGAAACATGTCAAAGAGGGAGGCAATGCTATGTACCTTGGGATATAATATTATAATGTATATGGGTTGATGGAGATGCCGACATGTGGCACACATCCCCTTATCTTATTATATCATTCATTTATGATTTATTATGCTTAAGGGTCGGCCTCAGTATTGGCCATAGGTTAGAATGGTATATATAGGGGTTAGAAGGTTGTATTTAATCATCATATTGAGTATTGGAGTGTTATTGTATGGTTTGGAGGTTACCCCCTCGAAGTGGTATTGGAGGTTGCCCCCTCGAAGTGGCAAAGCTATTATTATGTCAAAGAGGGAGGCAATGCTATGTACCTTGGGATATAATATTATAATGTGTATGGGTTGATGGAGATGCCGACATGTGGCACACATCCCCTTATCTTATTATATAATTCATTTATGATTTATTATGCTTAAGGGTCGGCCTCGTGTATTGGCCATAGGTTAGAATGGTATATATAGGGGTTAGAAGGTTGTATTTAATCATCATATTGAGTATTGGAGTGTTATTGTATGGTTTGGAGGTTACCCGCTCGAAGTGGTATTGGAGGTCCCCCTCGAAGTGGCAAAGCTATTATATGATCATATTGTCATCATTTATCTATATTTTGGTGTTCTCTCATGTTATTCTTTGTATATGTTCGATCATGATGGCATCACAATATGGCAATTTTGGGGTTGTAATCCGCATAACCTCACTAATGCAGATGATGACCATAATTCTTACTTCCCCATCTTCATGATCCAACAACTCGTGCCTAGCCAACTGCATCACCAAGGAATCCCTTGCAAGAAGCATGGATCCATAATCATCTTGTTCCATTATTGCCAAGCAACTTGCCGCTTCTTCTAGAATATTGAGCAACCCATCCTTTGACTGAGGTAGGTGCTTGAGTGCTCTACCCAATTTCGGAACTTTGCTTTCATGTTACCTGCACTAGATAAATCCATGATTCATAGGCAATTTCAAACCTCACAGGTGCAGAAGAACATGCTCTGATACCATTGTAATATCCCCTTTTGGGATATTATTAAAATCTGCAAATTAATTAACCAAATCAATCCTAGGAAGATTAGATCTTCTTAGTTTGACCTCAAATAACCCAATGTCGGCAATAATACAACCCAAAATGGGGTTGGAGTATGCCAAAGTGGTGGGTTAGATGAGAAGACTAATTAGAATGCTAATATCATCCAGATCTGATTTTTAACAGCTGAAAAATAATTACTAATTCAAACCCCAACTGCTGTAATCTTCCAAAATTATTTCCCGCTTAACCATCCAAGCAAAAATTCTCAAACTTCGGATTTTGGGCCACAAAATATGAAGATAAAACCAATTTCGCATGCAAAAACAAAACCCTAATTTTTCCCTAAAAAGTAGGTGGTTGCTCAAAGACATTTAGGGCATCAAATCCACTCCAAAAATTATGAAATCACCTTCTCCTTATTTCTTCTAATTTCTACTACCACATTCAGTATTAAATTGACCCCAAACTACAGATCTGAATTTTATAATAGCAGTTATTCAATTAAAATGCACCCTTAAGAGCTAGAACTTCAAAAAATAATATCTTACTCAATACTTAAGAGTTTTTGCATGAAATAAATTACACAATAAAGTAGAAACAAAGAGTTTTCCAATGAACTAACAAACTGAATTTTTAGCCCACTGAAACCCACTCAAATTTTCCCCTGAAATATGAAAACCAATTGATAGGGTTAGGGAAAATTAATTAAATAATTTCCATCTCATGAAACCTTTCCAAAACCCTCAAACAATCAACCCTTGATCTGAAATAATTGATTAGACACAGCAGCAAATAAATCTAACATAAATAACCTCAAAACATGATAGATCAAACCCAAGACCAGTCGATATGGTTAAATAAATTGCAGAAGCAATAATAGTCATAAAAGTACTTCAAACCCTTCACATACAATGCAGATTTACTCTCAAATAAATGCACCAACACTCTAAACCAAGTCGCCAATGCTTAGAATGAAGGAACAATGCATAGATTCATCAACAATGATTGCAAGAAGACTTCAAAGCTAGGGCATACATCCCATTTCTCCAAGCATGGAGTAATTTCAAAAGTTCAATCAACATAACCCATAAAGGAAATGTGACCTCCTTTTATAGAACTAAGGGGTGCAATGTCCAATGACCGACCTTTTCCCTTTTGGAGGGAAAACATAAACTCTCATTAAAATATTTAATACTAAGACTATGTGCACTTTATTTATTTTTTAATTAAATAAATAAAAGTAACTAACCTATGTGCACATTAAACTAACTAAAGAGACTCCCACTTGTAGCACTAGGCATGCCAAGGGGTTACAATGCAAATGAAAAATAGATATTAATAATGTCCCTGAAAAGGGGACATTACATGTTTGGTTGTGTGACTTCTGGTTTGTAGGAGGTTACTTTTTCTGCATTCCAATGGCTATATAATAGCCCTCCTCATATTTTAAAATTGGAGCAGTTGATCAATAGAAGAAAATATATTATTTTGTGTGCAATTAATTATCTGGTTTTTTCTATGTTATGCTCTCCTAGTTCCTATCGGTGGTATCGGAGAGAGTATGGGCTTGTGAAGAATTATTAAGGGCTTCTTCAAATTCGTTGCTGCCCGGTAATGAGAAAAATTAGATTTGTGCAAAAAGTCTAGTGTAAAACCAACTATCAATTCCATGTGGTTAGAGAGCTCGTAAATATTGAAAGTATGTTATAAATTTTGTACGTTTGTGCATGAAAATAGATCTGTAACTTGTGTAGTTTACACATGAATGACTTGCTTCTTTATCTTCAACAGCATTTGGAATCCATGTTGTAAGCGCTCAGTGATTCCTACGTGTTCACATTTGTAATGCTCTAGTTCTAGGAGCATATTAAAAAAAAAATCAACCATAGAAATGCAGATTTGTATCTAGAGGATTGATGTTTGCCAGATTTTTGGGATATATTCATTCAATGATTGCTCGGTGTCTGCCCATCTTGCCTCCATTTCTATTGTGTGTTGCATGTATTTCTACTCTTTCATAGTCTTTCTTCCATGTCTGGTCTTCTGCTTAACAAGGCGTTTTGTAGAAGTGTGGAAAGGATTTTTGTTCAACTAATATTGCTGGTTGTGCCTCCCCACGAGCTATCTCAATCAATCGGTTATGGGAGTCTGTGATGAGCTTTGTCTCAAATATTCACCCACCTAGCTCAATGTACCTACCAACAGAACCTGCACATTGGGATCAATTGTTCAACATTGAGCAAAGTCTTACGAGGAGTAGTGAATAGAAATCACAAAGAATTGAATCCAAATTTGGTAGAAACTTGCAGACCGTGGTCTTTTGGAATTCAGGCTTGAAGAACAACTCCAAATTCATGTCCAACTCAGTCATGAACAGCTTTTAGGTCAGGTGATAAAATCAAATTTTTTGGTACCATTGCAGAGATCTTGAAAGCACCTTTCCAACACATTTTTCAGTTTATAAAACGGAGCTCTAGTTGTCGAATTATCAGCAAAAAGCCGTGATTTTTGCAGCCATTTTTTACTTGGCTATTATTTTTTAATTTTTAGAAAAGACTATAGTTTGAAAAAATAAATTTTACTATAGTTTTTGTTTAATAATTGCATTTTAAGGGCAATTATTACGTTTTTAGCCAAATTAATATTTTTCGACACCATTTTTTGGGCCTTTGACATTTTTGGAATCCTCATTTCCTCCTAGTTCCAACGAGTGGTCACACGATAAATTTTCTCTCCATCTGGAGCAATTTTTTAATCGTTGATCCAATTTTAATTAAAAATTGGGCCTTATGACGAAATTGAAACCTTAATAACGTTTGTCTGGTACCTCGAAATTGAATGTCGTATTTTGCAAAAGTGCTTGTTTTTCTATCCTCGTTGCATTGATTCAAATTTTGTTGAAAAATACGATGTTTGAAAAATATCCTCTTTTTTGAGCCTCATCATGTCAATGTCAAAAATTGTAAAAATTTGCCTCACAGACACATTTTCGGTGTTACCCGACATCCAATAAAATAAAAAGTTTCACATTACGGGAGGGAAGAAAAAAATAAGTTCAATGTGGAAATAAATGTGTTTCATATCCAAATCCGGCTGAGTTAGCAGCACATACACTAGAGGACAGAGGCACATGATGTTGGAGGTCAATCGGCGACCTCTCGTCGGCTGACCAACGACGGGGCCACATGGAGCCGTGGTGTGAGTTGTCTTCTTTTTCAAAATTACTGAGTTTGTTGTGTACGGTAGGTATGATTTTAGAGTTTCTGTTTTGTGTCAAATAAGTGAAATGATCACATTGAGGGGGGGAACATGGTCTCAATGTTCCATTTTCATTTGCCTCCTTTTTCAAGTATGTAATCAATGAGCAGTGTTTCCTACATAATTCCCTAAAGGAAAAACATAGTGGATAGACGAAAGCACAAGGAAAAGCAACATCATGATATTTAGGTTGTTGGTTGTCCTGTAAAACCATCCTTTGTTGAGGTTGTTGGTTGTCCTGTAAAACCATCCTTGTTGAGGTTGTTGGTTGTCTTGTAAAACCATCCTTGTTGAGGTTGTTGGTTGTTCAGAAACCATCCAGGATTATGAGCATGTTGTAATACCATCCAAATCATGAGCACGCACGAGCGGCACATACTTTGCGAAATAAGCGTGATTGTTTTTTTCCCATGTCGCACTAAGGGGGAATGTTAGGAAAATAATTTCTAGTGCTCACATTATTTAATTATGTGTGTATATTGTAATATTATTAATATGAGTCGTATTATAACTCATTAATAATATAGGTTTGTTATATTGTTTCAACAATATATTTTTGCTATACCCATAAAACTATTAACGGATTGTTTGTTTTTCTCTCATGTTCGCACTAAGGGGGGAATGTTAGGAAAATATTATAGTGCTCACATTATTTAAATCTATGTGTATATTGTAATATTATTAATATGAGTCATACTATAACTCATTAATAATATAGGTTTGTTATATTGTTTCAACAATATATTTTTGTTATACCCGTAAAACTATTAACGGGTTGTTTGGTTGTGTGACTTCCTAGTTTGTAGGAGGTTGTTTTTCTATACCAATGGCTATATAATAGCCCTCCTCATATTGTAAAATTGGAGCAGCTGATCAATAGAAGAAAATATATTATTTTGTGTGCAATTAATTATCCTGGTTTTTTCATGTGTTATGCTCTCGTGGTTCCTATCACAAAAGAGTGCAAACTTACATGTGTACCAAATTTGTCTTCCATTACCTCTTTACCCTTAGAGCTTGCTTTCACATTTCCATATGCATGCTTGTGTGATGAATCACCACTCATATCAAAATAGGAGATAGTTGTCCTATCATGTACCATCTTCATGTCCCTCTCCATATAATTAGTAGTCATTAATAATTCATCAAGTATCAAAGAATTATATAATGACTCCATAATTTCTTCTCCTTGTGGTAAGAAGCTAGGCAAAGGAAATGCATAAAAATAATTGACATAAGAGTTGTTATACCTTTCCATAATGATGTCATCATCTCTCCTTTCTTCTTGTCCTAATGTCTCATGAAGTTGTTGGACCACTTCTCTTACATTTGATTTTTCCTCATGCTCATGTTCATCAACAACATGCTCAATATTAGTATCATAGGAATCAAAATCTGAATCATCACTATTTACCTCCATATGTGCCTCCACCAAATGTGGCCTTAATTTTTCCTCACAATTTTCTGCAACCCTTTTAAATAACCCATGTGCAACTGGAAATTTCTCCTTATCTGTTCTTAATCCTGTCAACAAGATAGATAATAATGGCTTGGAAATAACATCACTTTCATTTATTACAAGAGACATAATTTCTGTATTGATGAAATGACATTTTCCCCATAACCCTCATGAATAGTATCAAGGAATTGCTCAAACATTCTAAGAATAAGACCATCACACTCAAGATCCAACATTAGAGCACAAGATCTAACTTTAGCATCAATTTCTAAAATTGTAACCCTTATAACAAAAGAGGGACTCTTAATTTCATTCGAGACCTTGAAACTCCCCACAACCAAGTGGAATACCTCTCTCATGATGTTATCACTGTATGGCTGTTTAGGAACCGTTATTCTCATAATTTCACTCATACAGGTGGTGACTACAAGTCTCACATCCGGATCTGCATGTCTCAAAAACTTGGGTCTAGACAAATGACTTATCAAAGAATGCATTGCAAAAACATAGACTTATAATCTGATTGTCTCACCATGGATAAAAGGCCTGCTGCTTCTGACAAGTCCTTAAGCAAGGCATCTTCTGAATGGTGTGGATGCTTAAGCTTCTTTCCAACCCTGATGATCTTTTCTTTCAACCCACCTTCACTTATCAACTGGGCATCTTATCTCGGCATTCAAATCTGAAAATACAAATCCTACATTCATAAATGACCCACACGAATAGAGGAAGGAAGCTTTGATACCACTGTAATGTCCCCCTTATGGGACCAATGGGAAATGGCAACCAACAAATAGAATCAACACCAAAACTGATTAGAGATCGACTCCAAATAAATAAACCCAACCACTATTGTTTGTACTTTCAATAAGATAACTCAATAAACCCAAGAAGAGGGGTTTAATGGCCTCTATCAAATAGCTCAAGTAATTACACCAAATATGCTGCAATAAACTCACACACTGATCACTGCACTTGGAATCTATTGAATACCCCATACCACACCAACCATGCTCTAAAACCAGATCGCTAGATATAGAAAGTGATTACCATATTTCCAATAAATATGAAGACCAAACACAGCTGCAAATGACCTCCAAATCAGATCTAAATCCACCAATACAAATTGCTAAATATATATATATATATATATATATATATATATATATATATATATGATCCAACTTCAGATGTAGATCGCTGCAAATTCAATCAAACAATTATGATGCACTCATGAAATTACACTAAACAGCCTTGGCCCAGGTCGCTGCCTATAAGTGTACCAAAGATATATCCACAACTCTCTAGACAGGTCACTATAGCAGGCCTTAGTTAGCATGGAAGGACACTGAATATTTCTTCAAACACACTCACACAGATTGCTGCCAAACAGGGCTCTAAAACACCATTAAATCATGCCACGTTCAGACTGCCGTGCATGGAATAGCTCAGCTACAAAGGGGACATTCAAACAAGCAAAAGTCGCTTATGCAAATAAGGCTGCAAATCTCCAATAACATGCACAAGTCCAACCACTCTAAAATGTCACAAACCTGTCACCAAACAAACAGAAGTAGCTGCCAAATAAATATATATTTTCACACAACATGAACCGTAGAATGAAGTTACCACTACTGGAATACAACAGTCATAAGGAGATATATTTAAACAAGGTAAATCGCTGCCACCAGGACTTCAAATCACCATTGAATCATACATTTATCAAAGTCGCCATACTCAGAATTGACAGCTACAAAGGATATTCAATTTAGCTTGAAAATCGCTGCTCAAAACACTCAAATCAGGTCTGAATTAATGGATCTAACCACCCCTATGCTGGCGCTAGGCAAAGAGCATTCAACACCCTTAGATCATGCACAATACAGGTCGCTAGGGCTTAGCAAGATACACTAAACAGTTCGCTGATCATATATGGCTCAAAACACACATCCAAATGCTTAATAACTTCCCAATGAAGTCGCTGAGTGTAGGAAGAAAAGCAGATTGATATAAACAAAAACCAGATTATTATTTATCAAATACTAACACCAAACTTGCCTTAAATAAGTCGCTGTAAAAAGGAGATAATATCATGCAACCAGCTGATCGATCCACATCAATTAATGCCTCAAAAACAGTTCCAAACATCATGAGAAGTCGCTAGGGTTAGAAGGAAACATACACCCCAAGTCGACTTACAATGGCACTCACAAACTCTTCAAATTGATAACAAAACCAACTGCAAGAAGCTTGCCAAGAGATCTCCAATACATGAGAGAGAAAGAGAGCAAGAACATCAATGGTGGGCATACATCCCTACTCCAAGCATGGAGCCAAAACCGAATTCATCATAACATGCTTTTACAATGATCCAATAACCTCCTTTTATAGACAAGGAGTACCAAATTTGAATTTCCCTTTTGGAGGAAAATATAAACTCTAATTAAATAACACTAGAACTATGTGCACTTTATTATTTTAATTAAATAATAAATATGACTAACCTATGTGCACATTGACTTAACTAAGAGGGCCCCTCAAGGGGTTACAAAAGAGATGATAAATATCTCAAGCGAAATTTGAGCCCAATGGGTTTGAGGGCATTCGAATCTTCCACACAGATAATTTCCTTAAAAGGGGACATTACATCGTGGCTGTAACATAGCATTTCCAACTCAAAAATATTGGATATCAGTAAACTAGGAAGGGTGCAACAACTGCAATACTTGAAATCCCTTTCAAACATCATGTTAAACCCAAAGAGCTTCATCATAAATGTCAACTTACAGCTGTCCAAGGACAGTACTATCCATCCAAAATATGAATTTTGAAAGAACTGAAAGAACATCTTACCATGGTTGTAGCATTGTATTTTGCCTTGCAAAATTGGGATGGTGGTAGTTGGAGACCATCTTGCATCTGATGTGAACACTTCATCCTTCATTGTGGGTGAGAAATGCCCTTTCCTTGAGGTTACCAAGGCTCTCTTATGGCTACCATAAGGATGTAGGTAACAACAGTCCTCAAGTTTGTAGCAACACTCTTCAAAATATCTCCCGGATCCCAAACTTCTATGTACAAGCAAACTGGAATTTGCAAGGAAGAATCCATATGCCCTTTGTCCCTCAACATGTTCTTCCTCTTATCAATTTGATCATGCTTCCCACCATGCTACAAATATGGCAGCGACATAGAAGGAACCCATAAATTTGAATTATGCGGGTCATGTCTAGGGTTGTCAGCCAAGAATTCACTTCCTAGGGCTGAAGTGGAATCCTCTTCCCATTTGGTACCCTTCATCTTCACAAAGTTGTTAGAACATTTCTTATGACGGCCAAAATATTGCAAAGACATAGCATGAAGGTGATGTAGCAAATCCTTGCTAAGAAGATGATGAAATTGTTTACCATAGGTTGTTGTCATGAAATTTCCAACATCAAGAGAGGTCCTTATCCCATGGGCATGTGCAATGTCCCAATTTTTGAAGACTGGCCTATCTTTCCCCGTGGGCTTTGGGATGCTGAGGAACAATTATATTAAATAATTCGATAATATTGCCTAGAGAGTGATTTTAATCATTCGACATTATAAAGCAATATTTATTTAGTTATTTAATATTTAGCATTTGATGTATTTAATTATTTAATTAAATTCTCAAAATGCAAATTTAAAAGGGGAATTAATTAAATATCATTTGGGTGGCTTTTAATATTAAAATCACCCTTAGAAAGGGGACGCCACACCTAGGGAGGATAAATTGTTTTTATTTAATGATTTCCCTCTCCTAGGGATTTTGAATTTTGTGCCTCCTTGTTTATAAAAGGAGAGTTGGGATCATTATGAGACTTATGCTATGATGAAATTAATTTGATACTCCATGCTTGGAGTTGGGATGCATGCCCATTGATGTTTTCTCTCTCTCTCTCTCTCTCTCTTGCGTGGGAGGTTTATTGAGCTGCTTTGACATTTAAGTGAAGTATTTTCATGTGCCTTTGCAATTAGATCTATGTTATGTGATCCCTTTTGCCCCAGCGAATTCCTCGTGATGGTGTAATGCATTGTTAGGGTGGTACGACTTGGGTGTATGCATGATTCATAACATTTGTGAGTTGTTGCATACATTTCTGGGTGTGGAGCGACCAGCCTTTTGCACTGCTTCATATCACATATTGCAGCGACTTCTTCTAGGGTGATTGTGGACTATTTGCTTACTCTATTTAGTGCGGATTGATCAAGTTTAAATGCATGATATTATTTCCATTTGACTGCAATCTCATTTGAGGCAAACTGGTGTGAGTTTTGATGAGCAAATGGTTTAGGTTCTGAATTATTTAAATCTGTCTTTTCTTTCTTAATCAACGACTTCAGTCTGGGTGAAAATTAGATACTTTAATGTATGTGGAAGTCAAAAGGGCCAGCGAACTGTGTAGTGCATATTCTTTGGTTATAGCGACTTACTCCAAGGTCTTTATTTCATCAAATAACCCTCTATAAATTTGCATGTTGGCTGACGTCTGGTTGAGGTAATTTGGTTGGATGTTTGCATGGTATTTGGTGCTTAATAACTCTCATGGGCAGCGACTTCTTCTATTTTTGAATGTGGACTGATCTGGAGTATTAATTGAAGTGGATCGACTAAACTTGTGCATGGTTTTTAGTCTCTTTATTGCAGCGACCAGCCTGGGAATGATTTGGTGACGGTTTTGGGGCATTTTTAGAAGCAAGCAATTGGTATTCACAGTCTTATTTGCTCAGCTGACTTCTGTGCTTAATAACTTGAGTTTTTGCATGTTTTGGCTCTCTGAAAAGTGCGATCTGGGTGAGTTATTATTTATTAAATAACAGCGACTCTTTGAGGACCACTGTTGAATGTTTATGGTGTGTTTTGGGCCACCGATGATCAGATATCATTGGCTGATAATTAAGCTTGCTTCCAACTGATATTTTGATGTATTTTGGGTCTCATTTGGAGCTGTTTATATCAGAGGGTGGCGACTGGGTTTGTATGTATGTGTTAATGATGAATTGAAGCCTAATGGGCAGCGACATATCCTGTTTGAACATTCCTTCTTGTGATCGGTTCCTACCATGCATGGTAACTCTTCTTTGCATGATATAGAGGTAATTTGAAGATCCTGTAACAGCAAACTATATAACCTGATCTGTATGCAGTCTTTATCACCTATTTTGTAACAATCCATGCATGAAATATATGATCAGATTGTATAAATGTTTCAGTGGCCTCCATGAGGGCAAATAGATACAGTGGTTTGTCATTTGTTTACATTTAGGAGAATACAGCGATCAGATTTTAATTGCAGCAGTATACATTGTGGAATTTAGTTGATGAGTTAAGGCCATTAAACCCTTATCCTCAGGTTTATTGAGTCAACTACTCAACTGGTTTCAAGTGGTTTGCTATTTTCAGTTGATTGGTGTATTGAAGAGTTGTTGATTTGCATATTTTCTATTGATCCCGGAGTTGGGACATTACAGCATGCCTCCCAATAAGGCCACCCAGAATTTTAGCCCCATTAATCTTGTAGAATTCTGATTTTTCTCCATTCTTAGCACCTTGATGATCATCAAGAGAGGTCCTTATCCCATGGGCATGCCTCCCAATAAGGTCACCCAAAATTTTAGCCCCATTAATCCTGTGCAATTCTGATTTTTCTCCATTCTTAGCACCTTGATGATCACCCATTTGCAGTGATTTACTATGGAGCATCAAACTTGCCCCATGGTCATTCTTTTCAACAAATTTGAATTACCTTCATAGCTTTGATTGTCTTCATAGTGTTCATCTTTCTTCACCATATGAGAATTTGTTGAAGCATTCTCATTTTGTTGATACATGTAAGGAACCACATCATCGGAATCATGAACATCACCAATTTGTTTTTCATTGCTTGTTGTCCGGAAAGTCCTAGCGAGCTAATCATCCTCCTTGTCTTTTGGCAATTGAGCTTCAACCTTCAACATCTCTTCACCACCTTGTAAATCTGATTTTTCTTCTTCATTTTTCTGCAACATGCCATCATTAGAAATCAATGAATCATCATTAAATATCAAAGGATTTTTACCTTCCAACTCATGCTTCATGATTTCCTTCTCTTTCCTAGGCTCGTGCTTCAAGATTTCATCAAACCCTTGACCCTTCATATTGTTGTTCTGAAAATCAGTCAATGGCTCATCCTTGGGAAGAGTGATGGGTGCTTCTAGGGCTTCAATGGGTTGCTCAAACCCAAATGACCTAGAAGCAACTTCAAAACATGACCACGAGGGCTACATGACACTATGAATTCCCGACAAACTTTACTCTCCATAGTGGTTTTGTATGGCTGGATCAATTGAGTCATCCTATTCACCACTCTTTCTTGCCCTAGGGCAAACCTCTCATGTATGTTTGTCATCTATTTATTCCTTTTCAATGAAACCGTCCCGAATGGGAAGAGTGAAGCTTTGATACCACCGTAATGTCCCTTTCTAGAGCTGAAACTGAAAATAATGGTTTAGGCTCAAACCCAAATGAGAGATATCAGATTTTTGGAACAACAAATATCAAACCCTAATAGCGAACTGAAAATCACACTTTTAGGGTATCAAACTCCCTTAAAAACCAGCTAGCAAATAGTAAATAAACCCCTCTATCAATAATGGTTTAGGCTCAAACCCAAATGACCTAGAAGCGACTTGAAACATGACCCCGAGGGCTACATGACACTATGAATTCCGACAAACTTCACTCTCCATTGTGGTTTTGTATGGCTGGATCAATTGAGTCATCCTATTCGCCACTCTTTCTTGCCCTAGGGCAAACCTCTCATGTATGTTTGTCATTTATTTATTCCTTTTCAATGAAACCGTCCAGGATGGGAAGCTGAAGCTTTGATGCCCTTTGTAATGTCCCTTTCTAGAGCTGAAACTGAAAATAATGGTTAAGGCTCAAACCCAAATGAGAGAAATCAGATTTTTGGAACAACAAATATCAAACCCTAATAGCGAACTGAAAATCACACTTTTAGGGTATCAAACTCCCTTAAAAACCAGCTAGCAAATAGTAAATAAACCCTCTATCAATAATGGTTTAGGCTCAAACCCAAATGACCTAGAAGCAACTTCAAAACATGACCCCGAGGGCTACATGACACTATGAATTCCCGACAAACTTCACTCTCCATTGTGGTTTTGTATGGCCTGGATCAATTGAGTCATCCTATTCGCCACTCTTTATTGCCCTAGGGCAAACCTCTCATGTATGTTTGTCATCTATTTATTCCTTTTCAATGAAACCTGCCCGAGGATGGGAAGAAAGCTTTGATACCACCTTTGTAATGTCCCTTTCTAGGGCTGAAACTGAAAATAAGGGTTTCAAACCCAAATGAGAGAAATCAGATTTTTGGAACAACAACTATCAAACCCTAACAGCGAACTGAAAATCACACTTTTAGGGCATCAAACTCCCTTCAAAACCAGCTGGAAATTAGTGAATAAACCCCTCTATGGCAGCGAACTGTAACAACACTTAATGGCATCAATTCCCATGCAATAACAAGCTAAAAATGACAAAGAATGCTTCCAACTATTTTATCCAACCATGAAGATATTTATCCAGCCAATATACTTCAAAAATAAATAAGAAACAAGTGATAAACCACAACTGTAATTAATTAAATAATCAGCAGAAGTACAACTCACATTAAGGGTTGGAAATGATGATTCCAAAACCCCAAAAATACCAATGAAGTGAGAAATCAGCCTTATAAATTATGAGGAATATGAATATCAACTCCAAATGCCAAGATGTGCCCTAGAAGGCACTCAAACCCTCCTCCACCCAAGGAGAGGGTGCAAAATTGATGTAGAAGACCTTGACAACTCTTTCTCCTTCAAACCCTAGTTGCAAACCAACAAGATCACCTTCTTTGAAGCCCTTAGGAACCACCAATTGGAGAGTTTTCATTCTCCAATTTGAACATTGAAGGATTTTTTCATCCTTCGCGTGCCACACCAAAGGATTTTAGCGCCTCTAGTGTTATGGAATAGAGTAATCAACCTCAAAACCAAATGTAAAATTATATTAAGATGCATATCCAAAATGAACCCAAGCGACCCCTTATATAGCTTCTTGGTGGCGTTGAACAAGGAAGGGTTTTTTCCTCCTTGTGTGCCACACCAAAGGATTTTCGCCCTCTAGTGGAATAGAATAGAGCAATCAGCCCCAAAACCAAGTGTAAAATTATATTAAGATGCATGTCCAAAATGAGTCCAAACAACCCCTTATATAGCTTCTTGGTGGCGCCAAAGGTCAATTAGGGAGTCTTTCCCAAGACCGACCTCTTAAGGATGATTGCTTTAATCTTAAAAGCATTCACCTCTCAAAGCCAATTGGCTTGCCTCATAAGAGAAACCACGAAAGAAAAAGGTAAATGTTCACAAAAAAGACTAAAAACATCAACAAACACTTCCCTTGTTCACCTTCTTCTTGCCCATGGGAAGTGGAATGGGCTAGAAGTCTTCAAAATGAATTAGTTTGAAAAAGAGGACATTACGTATTGACACTTATTTTAAGATTAAATATTGGTAGAGAAAGGGATGTTGGTTAAAAGTTTATGTTCCTTCACGAGCTTTGGATATGATGAAAATGCTAAACTCGTATCCATCACAACCATTTAGTCTGAGAGGACCATTTATAATATATGAGATCTAACATGATGCCCTCAAATATCATTGTTGATTTGGAGGCCAATTATAAGGGGTTGGTATGGCAGAAAACAATCCCAAAAGTAGTTCCAAGGACACTCATTTTCAATAGACTAGACCCTCCGGTATGATGGCTTAAGTGATTGTTTTTATCAATCTTTGGGCTTTTAGCCAAGGCCTATCCGATTTCATTCTAATGGACTCATCTTCTTGAATGGTAAGTTATCTCATGAATTATAGCCCTAATAGACATGCAGTTTGAGGATTGTGTATACAACTAGATGGGAAGTTTAAGGACTTTTATTGGGTTTCCTATAGAATGACACTTTTTTAAGATAGCTCGAAACATCCATGTTTCAACCTTCCCTATTGGGCCCTTTCGATCAAAATTGAACCTTGAAACTCCAAAATCTATAAATTAGATAAGTTATTGAATCCATGTTATTTATCCTAGGGATTTGATGAGACTTGTTTAAAATTAGAAAAAGGTAATCCCATATTTTCTATATCCAAATAAATTGGAAAAAAATATGAAGCTCTTAGTTATTCCGAGACAACCAAATGATTTTTTTGAAATATTTGAGGCATTTAGATTTGACCCCTACTAACCAACATATCAAAGCAGACAAGATTTTTGGTGGTTATGAGGGAATTAAAAAAGCCACTTTTCCCTCTTAACTATTTTTTCTAGTGTGATGCAATTCTTCTTCACATGCTAAATGGAGCTCTATAGTTCATAATTCACAAAATAATCATTGCAGGTAGGTGGATTGGAGTTTGGAGGTTGGGAATTGAAGAGCTAGGGTCAGTGAGTCTATGCAAGGGGCAACTCGGGAGGGAGCACATGTCAAACTAGAATAACTAGCCAGGCCATTTCCTTTTAATTGAAAGATAATCTTTTGTGAGTTCTCAATCCATGTCTCAACATTAATTGTAGCATGTTCAATACTAGTTTTGCGGAGAGCACTACCTGTTTCATTAGTGGTCGAGTGCATTCAAATAATCAATTAACATGTTTAATCTATTAATTGCACACATATATAAGACCAACATCATTAGTTTGGATCAATTACTTGGCACTAAAACTGGCCATTATTAACATTACCCATCCGGTCTATTTTATTTTTTAGTCTTTAAAGCTGAAGAGAAGTAATCTTCCAAAAGGAAAATCTTAGGGAGAAGAAAATAATCATATACTTGTGTTGTTTGTGTTTTGTAATGCCCCAAATGGAAAATATAAAAAACCCAAATGGATACGAGATATAGAGAGAGTTATTGATATAGGGGTCATTGTAATGAATTGAGGTACTATATGACATATATTGGCCCTTCGTCGGCTGGTATTAGAGCCAAGGCCCCTCCATTACTTTGTTTCCTTAGGTCCTCTACTTGCCCAACCATATTGTTGAGGCGTTCGTGGATAAAGGAGCACAAGGATGGAGGTTAACGTTCATGTAAAAGATTTGTGAGTCTATCGCGTTCGATTTTTGTTTCCAGCACAATCCACGACACTCTGTTCTAGGAAGAAGTTTTCACAGAGACTCAAGCGGGCGTATCAAATTTCCAAAGGTACAAAAATTTGATCTTTATAGCGATCCCCCAATTCAGTTACATTGCATACGAAACCATTAGACAAGCTGAGACCCATCTCGCACTTAGTGGAAATGGTATTTGCCATGTTTTTCTTCTTGTTCTTTACTGTTGGATATCAAAAATGCACCAAAAAAGGCCACATTGTTGTTCACGGGTCTAAGTTTAACATCATAATCCATCGGCACTTTGAATACCACCTTAATGTTCAATACGTAGTCACACTTCTCAATGTAAGACATACTAGATGGGGAGGCGTAGTCGTTGCCAAGTTCCACGACACCCTCGACAAAGATAACCTCTGTAGAATATGTCCAGGATTTTCCATGGCTCTAGTTGATCAATACTTAGAAGAAACATGGGTCATATGTATTTAAGTCCTTGGGATTGACTTACTCCCTGGATCGAGTATATGCAACAATCGGATGTCACTCCATATCCCAAAGTATGTTAACACTATGGATAGCTTCCCCCGATTCACAGTCAACATTTTTGGAAGGATCAAGACGTCTCCTTTAAGTTGGTCAATACTTGAAAATCTACCAAGATGCAAAGTGGATTAATGACTACCCCTCCATCCAAACCATGATAAAAGGAGCCCCTTACAAAAATCATAAATAGTTGAGCACCTTACCCAACCTAAAGTACCCAAGAGATGTATCTAAATGGCACACATCTCTCAATTTAATACCCCCACCGTTACCTTCCACATACCAGCATGTCATACAAAAAATTCTAAATCCTCCACAAAACCATCCAATCTAACTCCACAAATCATCTCATCAACTCCCAGAAGGGCGGTGTGTCTCCATAGAGTTCACAAAAGAAGATAACAACCAAGTTCCTTCTCAAGAATAGCATCAGGTGCAAAACCAACATATTTTACTTGTATTCCACCACCACCTCCCGATACCAATGTTGAACCACTTATCCTTTAGAATACTATATTTTCAAGCAAAATTGACCACCAAAATCCCTCTACAAAACAACTCACCGACAATCCCAATGGATGAACCAACAACAAGCGATAATTGACCATATCGCCACTAAAGTCAATACCCTTTAGACCCAAGACCAAGAAACCCAACACCAAAAAAACCCTACACGGAACTTGCCCACTTTGCACCCACACCTCTGCGAAACTCCATGAGATCCAAAAACTGCAAATCCTTTCCACCAAAATGTTTCATCCCTCTATCCCCACAAACTTGGCCTTGGTACCCAAGAAGAGCAATTGCTAACCTAAAAGGTGAATAGAAGCCCTTCGCCAAGAAGAGCGAAGCATAACAAGAGCGTCACCACCAAATATCCAAGTCGAGTAGATTGTCCACACAAAAATCTTGGGATTCCCAAAATCCATGAAGGAGAAACAAGAGAAAAACCAACCATACAACTAGTACCCATGGATATATGATCCTTAAATATCCCCATGAAATTCATATCCGAGCCACAACAAGAAACTATATTTAATGGTCTATAAATCACCGCCCAATACCATGTAGAAGATCCAAAACCAGAAGGTTAAGATCCGGTCGAAGCAATGCGAGATGACCTAGATGGGACCAACAGCCATTATTACTTTTGCCACCAGAAATTTCAAGGAATTGTCCATGATTGGTGGACAGATCACAACAGAAAGACAAAGTAGTTTCTTTGGAGGCATATTCAAAAGTATTATACACTTGAAACCATGACCCAAGCTATACAATTTGAATTCTATCCCAATGAAGCAAAGGGCTTAGAGAGGAAATTAAGGGCCTTCATGAAACTAAAGTTATGCGACCTTAGAAAACTCAATGATTATGTTATTGTTGCAGAACAACAATTGTATGTCACAGAATGCAAGAATATGCAATAGCAAAACAACATTTCCTAACCAGCCTTCCAAGGCACATAGGAGAGAAAATCCATAACAAACAACTAATGATGTCAAATGGGAACTAATGCAAAGCCCGCATACACTACTTAATACATCTCTAATAAATTCATTAGAAGCCACAAATTCACTTTGTACTGATCACCCAAACTCAATGAACCATCACCTTACTCAAGTAACGTGATTTGCTCAAAACCACTTAAGTGCATGAAATTACTAAACCAAAGCCAAATTCACTTTAGACATGCTTAAAACCATCATACAAACATGATCAAACCCTAGAACAAGTTTCACAACATAATTTACACTCACTTGCCTTATAGAACTCAATATAGCCTTGTAGCCCTCCAAATTGAGTCTTTCTGGCAAAGATCACAAAATATTCAACATCAAGCTCGAATGGTAAACTTTTAGGATACCCTTTTGGCTCATTTAGTTGCATACCAAGTTTCAGAGTCTTAACTCTTCACCCATTATCTTCTCATAGCCCTTTCAATTAGCTCTCCTAGTACACAAAGCTCTATATCCGAGATAATCTACAAACAATTCACTTTGAACATGCTTAAAACCATCATACAAACATGATCAAACCCTAGAACAAGTTTCACAACATCATTTACACTCACTTGCCTTATAGAACTCAATATAGCCTTGTAGCCCTCCACAAATTGAGTCTTTCTAGAAAAGATCACAAAATATTCAAAATCAAGCTTGGTGGTAAACTTTTAGGATACCCTTTTGGCTCATTTAGTTGCATACCAAGTTTCAAGTCTTAACTCTTCACCCATTATCTTCTCATAGCCCTTTCAATTAGCTCTCTAGTACACAAAGCTCTATGTCTGAGATAATCTACAAACAACCAAGCAAAGAGGGTTAGCTTTTCAGATACCCATTAAGGAGCTTGTGCTTAGTGGTTATTTTCATCCTCCAACTCCTCAGACTGATCTTCCCAACACCAAACCCTCCTTATTAAGCTTACCAAATAGGTCAAACTAGGGTTTTAAGGACAATTTCTAGGGTTTTGACTTTCCTACTAATTTTCCACCTTCTAAACACTTTCTTCCACCTTCAAATAACTTGCGTAAGGCCTTCTCACCATCTCCTTCACTCACTTTCTCATTTTGCTAAGTTTCATGTTCTAGGCCTCTATGTCTTTAATCTTGTTCTTGGTTCCTCCACAATTAGCTATACTCTATTTTGTTCCTTTGGATTCTATTTTAAACCTCTCTTCTTATCTTCACTCCACACTTGCTCTACTTATTCACCTTGCCAAACCACTCTCTTAGATCAACTTCTTTCATTACTAGCTTCAGACTTGAATTTACCCTTCTTAAGGCTATTGTCTCCTACAGGTTCTTTAATACTGTTTTACTCGCTTCCTCCTTGACTTGGACAAAATTTTCCCTCACTCTCTTCTTAATATTGTCTCTTCTAATCCTTAGCATCCACATAGATGGAAAACTCGCCAAAAACTCGCCGACTTTTAAAAAACTCGCCAAAAACAGGGAAAACGGTTAAACCGCCAAAAAACTCGCCAAAACCATGAAAAAAGGGCTCGCCGAGTTTTGGCGAGTACTCGCCAAAACTCGGCGAGCCCGTGCAAAAAACTCGCCAGACGCGGCTAAGACGCGGAAACACGGCTTTCAAAGGCAAAAAACACTGATTTTACGCGGTTTTGGCTCTTTTTAAGGCCCTCTACTCCCTCATTGTCACTCACACAACCATTTGAGCTTGCATTGCTTGTGTTGAGTGGATTTTGGAGCGAATTCGAGGAGAGAATTTGGAGATTTGCATTTGGAGGTAGGTTTTTTTTTTTTTTTAATTCTTTGAAGTTTTTCCAAATTTTGAATATATTATTTAGGTTTTATAGATTCCTATTGTGATTCTAAATACATGTAATGTAAAATCGAATGCTTGTACTTTTTTATACTCATTTGCAGCCAGAGGTATGTAATTTTATTTTTTTTAACGCAAATTCATTGTAAATTAGTTAAATTTTATGTATGTGTATTGTAATCGATTCGTTGTGTAATTCTAAATACATGTAATGTAAAATCGAATGCTTGTAATTTTTTTATACTCATTTGCAGCCAGAGGTATGTATTTTTTTTTTTTAACGCAAATTCATTGTAAATTAGTTAAATTTTATGTATGTGTATCGAATCGATCGTTGTGTAATTCTAAATACATGTAATGTAAAATTGAATGCTTGTAATGTATTTTTTTTACTTACGCAAATTTGTTATTCAGGCATGTTTTGTTTTTAAAATTAAATTAAGTTTACGTTTTCTAATTTTTTAAATGTGCATTGTGTTACAGATTAGAGTTTAACAATGGCATCAGCTCGGCATCAGGTTCGGCATCTGAATCACTAGCAGGGACCGTTCCTCCGAATGCCCGTTCCATAGCATGGAAGTATGTTGTACGTGGAACTTGTGCGGGCGAAATTTTTGCACTTTCTGTAACAAGAAAATGAATGGAGGCATCAATCGTTTGAAATATCACCTTTCAACTATTCCTTGCCGAGATGTTACAGTTTGCCCCAACGTGTCAGAAGAGGCAACGCGAGAGATTAAAGCAGAGCTGGCAGAGTTAGAGGAGAAGAAACTAGAGAACGCAAGGCTGAAGGCAGCCATAACACAAGCTATTAGACTTGGGGCTGCAATGGCAGAGGATTTAGAGGATGATGCGGCAACAATTGTGGGCTCTACTCGTGGTCCACACATACGAAGCGGAAGAGCCGGAAGAGGCACATCTTCATCGAGTTCGAGCAAAGGCATACCGAAGTTTTTTTGTGGCAAGGAACACACCTGGAGCACAACCTTCATTGGAAGGTACAACTTGGAACAAAGATATGCACGAGGAAGTGGATAAAGCTTGTGCAAATTTTTGGTACTACAACAACTTGCCATTCAATGTGGCAAAGAGCCCATACTGGGAGTACTTGGTGACAACATTGACAAACAGGGAAAGGGTACAAGGCACCCTCTCCAAAAGATTTGAGTGGGAAATTACTTGAGGGTGCAATTGCAGATGCCACTACCATGCTAGAAGAGCACAAGAAACAATGGAAAAAATTCGGATGCACCATTCTTTCAGATGGGTGGACGGATGGAAGGAACCGCACCCTTGTTAATTTTTTAGCAGCTTCAAACGGTGAGATGGTGTTTTTAAAATCTATTGATGCCTCTAACATAATAAAAAATGCAGAGAATTTGAGTGTTATGTTAGAGACAATTGTATTAGAGGTTGGTGTACAAAATGTTGTGCAAGTTGTCACAGACAATGCAGCAGCATATGTGGCGGCTGGGAGACTACTGCAAGAGAGACATCCATCACTCTTTTGGACTCCTTGTGCAGCTCATTGCATTGACCTTCTTTTGGAGGACATAGCAAAATTGATTGGGTGAGGCCGGTTGTAGAAGATGCAAGATCTATAACGAAGTACATATACAATCACCCTTGGGTTCTGAGCTTGATGAGAGTACACACAAAGGGGAAAGAACTTGTTCGAGCCGGTGTCACAAGGTTTGCAACTAACTTCTTGACGTTGCAAAGTATTTCTAGTTTGTTGACACCTTTGAAACAAATGTTTGTGAGTCAAGCATGGCTAGACTCACAATATTCAAAGAAAGTTGATGGAGAGAGGGTTGCAAAGATAGTTTTTGATGATATCTTTGCAAAGAGAGCTATAGAGATCATCAAGGTAATTTCAAACTTCGATTTATATTTCATTCCTTTATTTTAATTTGTTAAATTATAAATATTAAATATATTGTTCTACTTTTCACTTTTTTATTTCATTTCTAATATGTATTGTAAGTTTGCAATCTTACATTTTAATTTGTGTGTAGGTGTCAGAGTCTGTTGGTGAGAGTTTTGCGTTTGGTTGATGGGGAGCAAAACCCCATGGGGTTTATATATGAGGCCATGGATAGGGCCAAAGAGTCTATCCAAAACTATTACAGGGGGATATCGTCAGATATGGTCCCTTTGGGAGATTATTGATCGGAGGTGGAACAATCAACTCCACCAACCTATTCATGCAATGGGTACTACCTCAACCCCAAGTATTTCTACTCCGACAGCTTCACAGATGTGAACGGAGAGGTTATGGAGGGCCTTTCAACATGTATTGAGAGGATGATACCGGATGTTGAGACGAGGGACCTCGTCATTTTAGAGCTGCAGAGTTACAAACATGGTAGGGGGAGACTCTTTTCTTCGGTGCTAGCTATTCGAGGGAGAACCACACAGTCACCAAGTAATAAAAATTAGAATGTTTACCAAGTTACTTATTAGTTACAGATTTGATTTTATTAATTAATTATAAATTTTTGATTATCTTGTTAAATGTCAGTAGGTTCTGGTGGGAGGATTGGGGAGGGAATACCCCAAATCTTCAAAAGTTAGCCCTCAGAATTCTATCTCAACCTTGTAGCGCTTCTGGATGTGAACGCAACTGGAGTTTGTTTGAGGCCATTCACACGAAGAAGCGCAACAAGTTGACTCAAAAAAGACTCAACGACTTGGTTTTTGTGCAATACAATCTCCGGCTTCGCACAAAAAAAGTTGAGGCCACATCAGAGGAGCTCATTGATTTGGATGAGATAGATCCATACAGTGAGTGGACTGGGCAAGAAGAGGAAAACCCTGCATTCACAGCGGACGAGATTGCTTCTTTTGAGAGGGAGGCTATGGAGGGAGAAGCACTAGCAGGACTCCGAGGAGATATTGGAGTGGATGACATCTTTGGAGGTGATCTCCAACATGCAGCAGAGGAGCCACCAACACCACCATCTAGTTCTATGATCGAGCCAGATTCGCAGCCTTCTAGGAGGAGCGTGGAGACGCAGCCGAGTGTGGGGACTAGTAGAGGCACTAGACCCTCTCCCCAATTTTTCTCTAGATTGGGGAAGAGGAAAATGTAATTTATTGTATATTGTAACTTGCATAGATATGAAATTTATGATGATATTTTTCAATGTCAATCATCATAAATTCATATTACTTATCAGCCGGTTGTCGTATTCGCATGATGATGCGATTTTGTATTGTATTTGTATTCAAATCTAATAGAAAACACTTCTCCAACATTTTATGGGCTCATTTGATACATTTTGTAGCTATGTGTTGCTTAAAATTTATGTTTTTTAAAGAAATTTGAGTATTTTTTAAGTTGTTGAGTATTCCCGAGTATTGGCCGAATATTGGCGAGTTTTTGGCGAGTTTTTTTTTTGGGGGTCTGGCGAGTTTTTGGTTTTGGCGAGTTTTCCTACTATGGTTCATCAAATCAACACTTTTTGATCAAGATAAGAAAACCAAGTTTTAGGACTTTAAGGTATTAACAAACATCTGACTTTTGATCATTATAATCATTACTCGCATGCCAAAATAGGTTGTCCTCAGATTTAGTCTTTAAATTCACCACTAATTCCTTCATCATTTGAAGGAATGATTTGAGATATTTTTAAGATTTCCACCTAGCTTGACTGAAAGTTGAGTTAGATCAGCCTTCTATATCATGAAATTCAACAAGTTTTTGTCCTTTTTTCTTCATGGCCTTAGCCATATTTTGTTGACACCCACATGAAACATCTTCATGGTTTTGGTCAATGTTGGAATGTCATGTACAAGACCCTATGAAAGATTTGCTTCTTATGGACTGCTGTTTTGAATTTATCTATTAAGTTGAATGGTATTGCATTATCATCCGAGTGATTGTTATCATTTAACTACCAATATCAATGGTTGCATTTAATTTATTAGATCTCATTTACCTTATGGATTCTAAGTGAACTTTGCTCAAAGATTTCATCACAAAAGAAATTTATTTGGAATTAAGTAATTCACACTACTATCCTAAGCAAAATCAATCAATGGCTCATCCAAAGGAATTGATAGGTAATTTGGATAATGTCCCTTTTCCAATGTTCAAAAGACCTTGAAAGTGTTTTACTTCAAGGGAGGAAAACACATAAAAGAGGAATTATAAAGGCAGTTTTATAATTTCAAATTTTTCCCTCAATGGGAACATTTCCCACCTTGGGAGATAACTATAAATATATTTTCCTTTGCCATTGATTTATGTTGATGAATCTATTTGATTTCACCTTTCTTGACCCTAATGAACTTAGAAGAGTAGATGAAATCACAAAGCTCTCTTTAATTTGTTGGGAAATTTTAAATTGGAAAAGCCATTGTTAGATATTGAATTCTCTTTGTCTGGCATATTCTTGTGACCCACTAAAAGAATGTTTCAACCATTTGTGACTTCTTTCTTGGGAGGAAGTGTAATTATTAATGATTTTCATATGTTTGGTTGAATATGTAACGCCCTGATTTGAGCTTTAAATGTCACCATTTTAGGTTAAGTGCATGAATAATTGCCTTCGTAGATCTCTAAAAATTAGTAGTTATTGTATTTATGCAAGTTTTGGTTTCATAACAATCATCAAGTATATGTTCTGAATTTTAGAACAGGTAATACTTTGAAATCAATTGGAAACCCCTGTAAAATTCAATTAGGGGGAGATTGTTGCATTGTGTACAGCAATCCCAAAGTTTCGTGACATTCTCGTAGATCGATCTCTATACTCAAATTGTAGTGGAGATTGGGCTATTTTGGAATTTGATTTTCCCAAAACCTTAATGAACAATCGCCATTTTGAAATGCATTAATTTGTGAATTAGAGAATCTACATTTTGTGGCCAAATTTTAGAAATATGATTTAATCAAGAAGTCGATTTGGTTGAAAGTTGTTCATTTTTCCATTTAAGAGGGAAGCGACCTACATGTTAAATTCATAGATTTGCCTTTCCAGAACAATTTTTATCTAGATCTGCAAATCAAATTGATGAAATCATGCATTATAATTGTGTTGACAATAAATTGCAGGATTTGAATTGATCAAGTGCTAAAATATTTGAAATGTCAAAATTAGTTTCATGTCGCTGTGCAACAAAAATACAAATGATAGCTCATTTAGCTACTAAAAATGGCAAATTTTAAATAAAATCTTTAAAACAATATTTTTCTGAGTCCATCAAAATCTCAGTTTCCTTTTTCTTTTTCCATGTGGCCGAAATTCGATTTTTTGGCAGTTGCCAATATGGATCCTAAGGAAGATATGAATTGTTTAAAGGATGTAAACTAGAAAGGGTTTGGGATTATAAAAATTTTCAAAAGAATTATAATCTCAAATGGTGACTCCCAAATGATTTCACCAATGCAAAAAAACTAAATTCTTTTCAAGAATGGAATGTTAAGTATTTTTAAAAGATGATTGATGTTTGCATTGCTCAGAATGAAATTGTATCAAATCCCTCAATGGAATGAAGAAATACACAAAAGTGCCCACATAAGAAAATATCAAATCCAAAAAGGCATATCCTTCCCCTAAATCCAGCCAAGTGAAGCCCTTTTAGCTATATTTTATTAAATAAATAAATCTTTAAAAAATGATCCCCATGAACCGAGCTAAAGATGGGAGGATTTCAACATGCAAATTGTGGTGTCCCTTCAGAGATTTTCAAAGAATCTAGGACTACCCCTTTTAAAAAATTTTTCTTTTTTAATTGGAGAAATTTTTAACGGGTCGTTTTGTGTTTGTTTTACTTCTTGTTTTCCGATTGCATTGTCTAATGTATCCCCAGAGAGTCATAAAAGCCAAATTCCCAAATACCCACGTTAAAACTCACTCTATCCCTTCGCCAAGTTTTGTCTGAGAGAATTTTATTTATTTATTTATTAAATAAATAAATTCTTTTAAAAATAGATTGAGCTAAAATTGGAGGATTTAGGTTATATAAAGCACTTCACCCCATCATTATTACCATAGAACATTCACCCAGGGGGAAAATTTTTGCAGATCAGCTAATTGGAGAAATTTTTTGAGCAATTGTCAACTTCTTTTGTTTTGTTTTATTTCTTTTTATCTGTGTTTTGGTTTGTTTTCTTCTTCAATTCTCGTAGCCTATTCATTCTTCTTGCTAGATCTTTTCCCAAGCCTAGGTTTTGAAAAGTTATCCAGTATTTTTAATTACTAATCTGTCTAAAGGTGATCAGAGCTCATGATTCTTTCAAGAGATTGCAAGAAGTTGCTTGGTCCAAAAAGGTGCAAAAATGGATTTTATGAAAATAAGAAAAATATTGCCATCAATGCGTAGAGCTCGAGAAAATATGCACTTTTAGAGAAAACGACACCTAAAACGGAGCCACGAGTGAAAGTTATGGCACTTGCAAGTTTTTGTTGCTACATCTTCCGGACCCTTTCCAAAAATGGAAAATTTTATTCTTTTCTTGTGTTTTCTTCACTGAAAATCCAAAAATGGAAATAAAATGTTGTTGATGAGTTTTCACACAACTTTAATTTCCAAGTCATCATGCGAATTTTCACACTTTTTAATGCAAAAGGAAGCAAGTCGCACTTTTTTAGCTTTTTCATGCAAGTCGCACTTTTTGAAGGAAGGGTTTTTCATGCAAGTCTTGAATGGAATTTTGGTAGTGGAAGGTGGGAATTTTGGAGCCTACTAAGGTTGTTTTTTTCATCATTAAAGTTAAATCAGCCAATGGGAATTTTGAGTGGTGGAAGGAAGGTGGGAATTTTGATCTTCCTATTTTCTGGAAGGTTGTTTTTCCCATCATTAAAGTTAAATCACTTAAGTAAAAATGGAAATTTTGGTGGTGGAAGGAAGGTGGGAATTTGGAGCCTACCTGGAAGGTTGTTTTTCCCATCATTAAAGTAAATCACTTAAGTGAAAATGGGAATTTTGGTGGTGGAAGGAAGGTGAAAAGCCTTCTAGAAGGTTGTTTTTCCCATCATTAAAGTAAATCACTTAAGTGAAAGATGGGAATTTTGGAGTTGCCTCGGAAGGGTAAAAATTTTCATTTCTTTGCCTTCTTATTTTTAACATGACTTCTAGCCAAAAAGTGTGACCCATTTTGGCATAGCTAAATACCTAAAAGCTGACTTTTTTTTAATTGTCGGGAAGCATCCAATTTTGGCGCCTAGGGTTGGAAAGGCTTCTTTTTATTATTTTGGCTATCTGCATGTTGATGTGAGTGCACAAGTGAATAAAATAATATTTTTAGCTTGCTTGGCATGCAAGCAAAGTCTAAAAATAGAGGGCAGCAGGCTTTATAATCAAATCTCGGTGAAGAAATTAGATATTCATGTTATGGACTGCATACTTGTCTGAATTATTTGTAGGAATACTTCATTTATGCCCATATTGGTGAAGAAAGCAGAAGTCAATATCTGATACATTGAATATATCTTCAGAATTAGAGGAAGAAATAGATCCAACTCTCATAATTGCAAAGGCTTCCGCAAAAATTCATCCTCTTGTTTCTAACGCAGCCCATGTGGAAGTCATTGCATGGAAAATTCCTTTCAGGAGCTTGTGCATGTGCTCCCAATCTTCCAATTGAAGCCTTCATTGAATTTACTTGTATTTGCCTTCACCCGGAGTGCTTTCAGAATTTAAAATTGCTCATATGCAATTAAAAATAAAAGGTGATGAGTTTTGTCTGAATTGTTTACGGCAAGCATTTTATTAGTGCACGTCTTGGGAAAACTACAATTGCAAAAGCTTCAAGGATAAGAGAGAGAAGACAAGTCAAAGGCAACACCGCAAGCAAAATCACCAATGCTCAAGTCACTGCTTCCAATCAGTTTGGTGAGAATCAAAGGAAAGGATTCAACAACATATGGGAAAAAAAAGCAGAATTCAAGGCAAAAGATATCATTCGGATCATTCATTGCTAAAATAGATGAAGAAAATACAATGCATATTGGATCAGCATGCAAAGTATGAAGAAGAACAAAACGGAGAGTGTTTCTAAAAATTTTTTTTTCTTCTTTCTTCTTTTTTTTCGACAAAGTAATTGAGCAATCAATTAAATTGTAAAACTTAAGTGATTTGGTTTAAAAGTCATTACTTCAAGTTATTGAAGAAGTCAATTACTTGGAAATAGTGGCGAAACATGCAAAATAGAAGGTTCTATTTTCAGTTATAAATCATGCATGTCATGCAAAGAGGAATTCAGAGGAAGATTTTCAGTTGCTTTCTTTTTCATAGCTTCCACATGTGGCAATTCATTAAAAACTTCTTATTTGTAATTGCCCTCTATACACTATAAATAGAGGAAGAACCTACGGGTTAAAAGGATCACAATTTGTTAATCAGCATTCTTGAGTTCCAGACTTTGTGCTGCAGCCCTTGATGTCATTTTTGTGAAAGCTGAGGAATTGAATAAAGGCAGATTTCCAGAGAACTTTGTGTCCACGGTGCATTTGCTTTCTTACTATGTGGATCTTTAGATAAACTTTGTGTTATCTAAGATTTAGATTAGAAGTTTTCTTTTCCTTTACTTCTAAATATTGTGAGATCTACTTGTTTATTTAATATGTGTATGAGACCAACTCTGTAAACTATTGGTTGAATTACATATTTTCCTTTCTTCTTTCCCAAATTCCATTATTTCCCCCTTCTGAAAAATACTTCATAAGCTGCTTACTTGCTGCAGAATTGCTAAGCTATGGTTCATGAGCTTTGTAATTAAAGTAAAACCCATAAACATCTTACACGGGAGCCTCACTAGTAAATGAGGGAGATTTATCTCATGACTGCCTCGGTTTTTAGGTAATGCAGAAAATCTAGTCAACAATTTAAAAATCTGATTTGTCTATAAATTATTTCTGAGCAAGGGGAGTGATTTTGGAGTGTTTGGAAGCTTGTGGAAAGGCTGAAATATTTTTATTGATTTTGTTCTCGGTTTCACTAACGACTGTTTTCAAATTTTGAGAGCTGATTTCAAGGGTTCAGTATGATCTAAAAATTCAGAATCATAGTTCATTGGAGAGGCCTTGAATTATTGATTAATCGATATTTTATTTGAGGACAAAATATGGAATATTGAGCAAGTTATCAATTTTTTAAGTTTTCAGTTGTTCTGGGTATTTATTTAATTAATTATTTGCTGTTAAAAATCAGATCTGGAAAATATTAGCATTCTAATTAGTTTTCTCATCTAACCCACCACTTTGGCATACTCCAACCCCACTTTGGATTGTATTATTGCCAACATTGAGTTATTTGAGGTCAAACTAAGAAGATTAATCTTCTAGGATTTATTTGGATAATTGATTTTGCAAATTTAATTAATATCCCAAAGGGGATATTACAAATTTCTATACTTTTTTGGTTAAATTCATTGATCTCAGAAATAAGCCCTTGAAAATGGCGTATGGCAGACTGTGAGTGTGTCTTGTTTGATTTCACTTGGTTCAAACCCTAATATGACTTTTAATGGCTCTAATCCCTCATTTGAAACTTGTAATCACTTCACATCTGTTCCTTCATGACATAACTTGAAATTTCCTAACAACTGTATCTAAGGACTGTCAAAACAAAATTCTCAGTTTTAGATCATTTCCCTCTCACTTACAAAATCATTTATCTAACTATTAACCCTAGAAGCTATTCACACTTATACTTCCTTCATTTTTGTTCACCTTCATTAATAGTATGATCTTACCTCACACACAGTTTCCCCATTTCTTCAAGCATATGACTGTGTACTTATTGTCTCAACTTTTTCCTCAAGCCTCCTAGGGACTGTCAATCCATCTAAGCTTGCAGCAATTCATTTACGCACAAGTATGCATAAGATTCATTTACTTAACTCTTGAAAATTCAATCCATGATATCAGAAATAAGCTCTTGAAAACAGCATATGGCAGACTGTGGGTGTGTCTTGTTTGATTTCACTTGGTTCAAACCTAATATGACTTTTAATGGCTCTAATCCCTCATTTGAAACTTGTAATCAATTCACATCTGTTCCTTCATGACATAACTTGAAATGTCCCTAACAACCGTATCTAAGGACTGTCAAAACCAAATTCTCAATTTTAGATCATTTCCCTCTCACTTAGAAAATCATTTATCTAACTATTAACCCTAGCAGCTATTCACACTTATACTTCTTTGATTTTTGGTCCTTCACACATACTTTTCACCTTCATTAATAGTATGATCTTACCTCCCACACAGTTTGCCCATTTCTTCAAGCATATGACTGTGTTCTTATTGTCTCAACTTTTCCTCAAGCCTCCTAGGGACTGTCAATCCATCTAAGCCTGTAGCAAATCATTTACGCAACAAGTATGCATAAGATTCATTTACTTAACTCTTGAAAATTCAATACATGATATCAAACATAGTATGATCTTATCTCACCACACAGTTTGCCCATTTCTTCAAGCATATGACTGTGTTCTTATTGTCTCAACTTTTTCCCCAAGCCTCTAGGGACTGTCAATCCATCTAAGCCTGTAGCAAATCATTTACACAACAAGTATGCATAAGATTCATTTACTTAACTCTTGAAAATTCAATCCATGATATCAAACAGTCATACACAGTTCTCTAATATTAGAAGCCTTTATTGGATAGGACCATGAACTTATACAAAGCTTCCCTGAGCCCTAAGGCTCTTTACAGAATTTTCTCATTCTTACTCTCTTTTCAACTCCCTACAATAACAACCTATTCGAATTCCTCCTCGTGATTATGAAGGAGAAGAAGTAGTTAGGTTTCCACCACCTAACTCACCCTTGATTAGGCAAACTATAGTGAGTTTACACCTTGGTAGAGTTAAGTAGGTGAGTTTATGACATGACCACCTTATTACATTAATGTAAAGCCTATACTAACACCTAGATGACTAACATTCTAACTCCTAGGTCTAGGATGCATTACAAGACTAGTTTGAATATTTGAATGTGGTTTTTGGAGGGAAACCTCCAAAATACCACTTATTAGATCATTAAGAGTCCAAATGGACTATATAAGACCCATGAGCACCCAAATGGACCCCACAACACCTATTTAGCTATGAAATACCAAAATTGGACTATTTACATTGATGCTCCCACATCAGCAACAAATTATCTCAGACTGTACATTAGTAATCACAGACCTCTGTATCACAACCAAGACCTGCCATGATATATCAAAAGGAAATTCAAAAAAAGAGACTGTACATGCTTCCCCCTTTCTAAAGATTTTGGTTGTTCTTTCCAGAAACAGCATAAGAATTCCAGATCATGGTAGAAACAAGGGATGTCCTTACTTAAAATACAAGTATCCTTTCCGCAACAAAGGAAAGCATTACTTGAAAAGGTTCAAGAAAAGCAAGTTTGACAAAGACAAATGCTTCCTCTGCAAAAAGCGAGGCCACGTTGCTAATAAATGCCCTACTAAGAACGCACTTGGCGGCACGGCTAAGCCACTAAAATGTCCACCACAAATATTGTCGTATAATCTTGGATAACACAAGAAGATTCATGGGATTTAAGGCATCAATGAAAAACACCGTCAAATTCACGCTTATAAGGAATGTCGTCAAGGATCAAGCGGTTAGCCGCGCTAAAGAAATGACCGCCTAGCGTTTTCGATAGGTCAGGGGAATGATGAATTGGGATAAATAATCAAAGATTTAGAATACCAAAGGTCTAATGAATTAGATTGATAAGATTGACTTGGAATAATTCATGGAATGGTTTATCACTACGATGAACAATAACATAAAGCTTGAATTCCTCCGTTGTCCATGGCATAAGAGCTGTGAGGTATGCCATCGTATCAGCAAAGCGATTAGACGATCAAGGAACATCTAGGATGGTGTAGGAATCAAGGCTTCGGGGAGAAGAGCGATTTGCGATATTTTAGAAAATATATCATTTTAGCATTGATATTCACCTATGACTTGTTTGATTATAAAGCTCCAAATCCCCATAGATGTCAAGAATTTAAATACCTAGAAAGGCATCCATTTGAAGACCTAAGATAAGGGCGTCATATTCCGCCATATTGTTTGTACACTCAAAGTTGAGTTTGTTTGCGAGGGAAAAGGATCCCAAGGAGGAATGAGAATGAAGGTGCCTCCCATTGTTGACACTTAGAGCCATCAAAGAAGAGAGTGAATTTAAGAGTGCCATATTCATGATGAAATTTATTAATGGATTCATCCGAGAAATACTCATGAAAAAGATGTGAACTAGGAAGGGCTTCCACTAATTGGTACACAAATTTTTGAGAGATGAACTTGAGGTCAAACTCGGACATAAGCATGAGCCACCGAGTGATACGATCGTTGTGATATGGCTTGGAATGCATTATTTTGAGGAGATGAGAACTAGTAACGACATACTTCTTATGATTGAGGAGATAGTGTTGAAATTTCAAAGTGGCAAAGAAAAGAGCACAACACTTGACCATTTTACACCTTGATTGTAACAAGTTTGGTGGTGAAGAGTCTGACGATTGATATAATAAACGGCCTGCTCGCGACCTTGGTCATCATAGCTGTGCTAATATGGCTCTTAGAGCATAATGGTAGCAAAGATATATAGATAAAAGGGCTCCCCCTTACGTAGAGGTGTGACGTGTGGCCATAGGTGGAGACAATGGCAGATATTGTTTAAGATCTTCAAAAGCCTTTAGGCAGTTGTGATCCCAATTGAAGTCTAAATCTTTGAAGAAGATGATGAAAAGGTTGGCATCGATCGAAGAGCTGACATACAAAGAAAGAGATGAAATGATAAACCGATTGGAGGCGGCCTTGAAGACTACGAAGCTACTTAAGGTTGGAAGGAGGAGGCATTTTGATGATTGCCTTAATTTTTGCGGGGGTTGACTTCAATGTCTTAATAGAGACGATAAAGCCAAGGAGTTTGTCAATTAAAACTCCAAATACCAGTCTGTTGGATTGAGATAAAGAAGGAAAACGAATAAGGCGCTTGAAAAGGGTTTGACAATAGTTTAGATTTACCCAAAAGATGATTGCCTTAATTTTACGGGGTTGACTTGATGCCCCTAATAGAGAGCGATAAAGCCAAGGAGTTTGTTAGTTAAGACTCACGAATACACATTTCAAAATGGATTGAGATAAAGGCAGAAACAAATAAGGCGCTTGAAAAGGATTTCGAGAACGGTTTAGATTTACCCAAAAAATCATCAACATAGTCTTCATGGTTTTGTGGATGAAATCATGAAAGATATAAGTCATAGCCCAATGATAAGTAGCGCCGACATTCTTGGACCAAAGGGCATGATGCGATAGCAAAAAGTGCCCCAATGAGTGATGAAGGAGGTCTTGTGTTGATCTTACAGTGCAATAAGAATTTGATTGTAACAGAAAAAGCTGTCCATGAGAGAAAGCATCTCATGACTGCGGTAAGATCCACGAGCTAATCGATGTTTGGAAGAGGAAAGTCGTCTTTAGGGAAGCGAGATTGAGATCTCCAAAATCAATGCATATATGAAGCTTTCCCGACGCTTTGGAGACTTGGACAATGTTGGAAAACCATTGGGGATAGTCAATGAGAATGATGAAATTGTGAGAAAGGAGGCGCTCATCGTCGACACTTGAAGGACGTTGATGGTAGAAGAATCTTCTTCTCTCATCTCCGGATAGCGAAGGGTAAGGGACCTAGTCCAATTTTCACACTAATAAGTGATCGACCCCAAAGTGATTGTGGATACTAAAAAAATTGAAGCGATAGAGACGGTGTCATCTGTTTCCATGCCTTCATTAGTCAAAGAAGATAGAGAAGGCATGTCCATGTGTATATCGGATGGTGGGATGCTCCCGATAGCCTAACCCAAACCTTTCGTGGCGCTTACGGACCGATCAATAATAAGGCCATGTGGACTATGCTCATACACGGCTGGCCGAATCCCTTACATGCACAATGATGGAGATAGGTGCGGGCAAAAGATGGTTTGTTGAGGAAGCCAAAATCGTCGGTATAAGGTTTGACATGCGGAAGATCATCGATGTGAGAAGAGGGGGTATCGAAACCACCATAAATGAGATTTGTACGAAGATGTGGTGGACCGAAAAGAACAACATCTCTGACGTTTGGTTGGTACATTGGTGCTTGTTGGAGTCTACACCAGACACGGTGAGGAGTGAGATGGTGTAATGTCTCCTTTTTGTGAGACATTACTATTAAATCAATTCACTTTTTATTAGCATTGTAACCCCTTGCTATGCCAAGCGCTACAAGTGGGAGTTTCTAAGTAATCTAGAATGTGCACATATGTTAGTTATTTCTTAATATTAAATTTAGAAATTAAATAAAGTGCACAAGTAGTAGCTTATTAAATATATTTAATTTTTGCTTTAGAGGGAAAACATTAAATGATTAAACATTGGAGATTACACCTCTTATTTTTATATAGAGGGGTCGCATTTCCTTGGATGTTTATGCTTTGATATTATTGATATATGACTCCCGTAGAGAAGGGATGTATGCCCAAATTTGATGTTTGTTCTCTCTCTCTTTCGTTGATGAAATATCTCTCTTGTTGTTAAAGAATTAATAAGGAAAAACATTAAATGATTAAACATTGGAGATTACACCTCTTATTTCTATTAAGAGGGTCACATTTCATTGGATGTTTATCTTTGATGAATTATTGATATTTGGCTCCCTGTGTGAAGAAGGGATGTATGCCCAAATCGATGTTTGTTCTCTCTCTCTTTCGTTGTTGAAGTATCTCTCTTGTTGAAGAATTAATTGAAGATATCTTTTGCAAAGTATATTCTCTTTGTTGTGCATGAATGAATCTTTCTCTTGGCAAATGGTCATTCTTATAGCAATTGTTTGAGGAGGGAAAATACCTTATTTGTTAATGTTTAAATCCCTCCTTGGCGGTGATTTATTTAGATATTGAACCTCTTATGCTTCGCACAATTTATTATAATATTAGGTTGGTTGTAGCTATGCATTTTGATGGAAATATTAAGTGGCAAAACCTCTTCTTGTATTGGTGTTGTGCGACTTGCTTAAAGACTTGTTTGTGATGAAATATTGTGATTATTAATCTGATCTTCATCCATATAAGTCTGTTTTTCCCTCTTGTTCCATCGATTTCCTTTGAGAAGCTCATATTTGTGTGCAAAACATATATTTTTGGCAGCGATTCTTAGTAATTTGAATATCTTCTTGTTGGTGACCTATCCCTTGCCCCGAGTCTTATATTGTGTATGTTCTTGAGATGTTTGAGTGTTGTTATTCTCCTTTGTCTATCACCAACTTAGAAAAAAATTAGATTTGATTTAGGAGTGTTGGGAGCAGCAATATAAGGGAGAGCATTTGCATTTAAAACGTTGTCTTTTCTTTATCATAAGCTGCAAATAATAGTTCTTTTGCACTCATTAAGAGACTGAATATATATAGAGGTTTGGGTGTGTATGAAAATAGGGAGTTTGGATCAAAATACGACACAATTGGGTTATACATTTTTGTATTGTCTCCAAAGTAGTATTTGAATTGAGATTTGAAGACACAAATATTGTTGGTGGGGTTCATTCATTTTGACTCTAAGTCTGTTTTCCCTCTTGTTCCATTGATTTTTCCGAGAAACTCATATTTGTGTGTAAAACATATATTTTTGGGTAGGGATTCTTAGTAATTTGAATAGCTTCTTGTTGGTGATTTATCCCTTACCCAGCGACTTATATTGTGTATGGTCTTGAGGTGTTTGAGTGTTATATGTTATTCTCCTTTGTATAGCACTGACTTAGAAAAAATTAGATCCGATTTAGGAGTGTTGGAGAGCAGCAATCGAGAAAAAGCATTTGCATTTAAAGCGTTGTCTTTTCTTTATCAAAAATAGCAAATAATAGTTCTTTGCAATCATTAAGAGATTGAATATATATAGAGATTTAAGTGTGTATGAAAATAAGGAGTTTGGATCAAGATACGGCACAATTGGGTTACACATTTTGCATGGTCTCCAAAGTAATATTTGAATTGAGATTTGAAGACACAAGTATTGTTGGTATTTGGGTTCATTCATTTGACTTTAACTCTACTTGCTTAGATACCCTCTGGGTAGTTGATATATTCAATGTGTTGAACTCTCTTGTTTCAAATGTAAATATGACATATTGAATCGATTGGGTTTGACATATGATAGTAGCGACAGGCGGGTGTCTAGTAAAATAGTAAGTGTTTTTTTCTTAGTTATCAATCCATGCATTGGTTGATGACTATTCAAAATCTTTGATAGCAAATTGTATGTGAAACTTAGCATCAGTTTTAATGTTCCTAAAAGCACCAAGTCGGTGCTCTGAAATTTGCATGTTAAGAGCCCTTTGTTGTGGTGTATACATGCGGGACAACGAATGGTATGTGTTGTTGTATAGTATATTGTAAGAAGTTTGGTGTTATTAGGTGATGTATTGGATGTACTTGATCAGTTTGGGTTGATTGTTAATCATTCTTGGTGTTAGATTTACTTGTTGTCTGCCATTTACCCTTGATCTCATAAGTGGGATATTACACTTTGAAAATGTGTGATTGAAACTTATATGATTAAAAATCAACCCAAAGTGATCAAGTACAGCCAATACATCAACTAATAACTTAAAGCTACCTCCAATATACTATGCAACAACACATACCATTCGCTGCCCCAGAATACACCACAGCAGTGACTCTTAAAATGCAAAATTTAGATCACCGACTTCATGCGAAATTCAGATCACCATGATGCTAAGTTTAACATACAATTTGCTACCAAGGACTTTGAATACCCATCAAACAATGCATGGATTGGCAGCTAAGAAAAACACTTACTATTTTACTAAACACTTGCCCAGGATGCTTGCTATCATATTGCAACACAATCGATTCAATATGTCACATTTACATCTGCAAAATGAAAAAGACTGCAAACACCTTTGGAATATATATCCACCCAGAGGGTGGTATCTAAGCAAGTAGAGTTAGAGCCAAAATGAATGAACCCAGCCAACAATACTTGTGTCTTCAATTCACAATTCAAATACTACTTTGGAAGTCATTAAAATGTGTAACCCAACAATGTCGTGTATCTTGATCCAAACTCCTATTTTCATACACACTCAAACCTCTATATATATTCAATCTTTTAATGAATGCGAAAAGAACTGCATTATTAGTTGTATATCATAAAGAAAATGCAGAGTTTTAAATGCAAATACTCTCCCTCAAATCGCTACTCCTAACACTCCTAAATCAGATCTAATATTCTCTAAGTTGGTGCTAGACAAAGGAGAATAACAGCAACACTCAAACACCTCAAAAACATGCACACATATATAAGTCATTTGAATAGGGATAAGTCATCAACAAGAAAATATTCAAATTACTAAGAATCATTGCCCAAAAATATATGTTTTGCACACAAATATGAGTTTCTCAAAGGAAATCGATGGAACAAGAGGGAACATCAAACTTATATGGATGAAGATAAGATTAATAATCACAATATTTCATCACTAACAGGTCTCCAAGCAAGTCACAACAAGCAGCATAGTAAGAGAGTTTTTCCAATTAATATTTTCCATCAAAATGCATCAACATATGAAAGTATAGTAAGAGGGTTTTCCAGTTAATATTTTCCACCAAAATGCATAGCTACAACCAACCTAATATTATAATAAATTGCGCCAAGCATAGGAGGTTCAATATCTAAATATATCGCTGTCAAGATAGAGATTTAAACACTAGCAAATAGGTATTTTCCTCCTCAAACGATTGTTACAGTGGTCGCTACAATAATGGTTCTAAAGAGAATATATTTCACAAAAAGATATCTTTAATCAATTCTTCAACAAGAGAGAGATACTTCAACAATGAAAGAGAGAAAGCAAACATCAGATTTGAGCATACATCTTTTCTCCACGCGAGGAGCCAAATATCAATAATTCATCAAAGCATAAACATCCAAGGAAATGCAACCCTCTTTATAGAAATAAGGGGTGTAATCTCCAATGCTTAATCATTTAATGTTTTCCTCTAAAGTAAAATTTAAAAATATTTAATAAGCTACTACTTGTGCACTTTATTTAATTTCTTAATTTAATATTAAGAAATAACTAACCTATGTGCACATTCTAGACTACCTAGAAACTCCCACTTGTAGCGCTAGGCATACCAAGGGGTTACAATGCTAATAAAAAGAGTGAATCGATTTGATAGTAATGTCTCACAAAAAAGGGGGACATTACACCTTCCCACTCCTCACCATGTTGGTAGACCCAACAAAGCACCAATGTACCAATCAAATGTCAAAGATGTTGTTCCTTTTGGTCACCGGATCTTCGTACCAATCTCATTTATGGTGGTTTTGATACCCCCTCTTCTCACATCGATGATCTTCCACATGGCAAACCTTATACCGATGGTTTTGGCTTCCTTAACAAACCATCTTTTGCCCACACCTATCTCCATCGTTGCGCATGGAAGGGATTCGGCCCTAGGGCGTGATGAGCATGGCCCGCATGGCGTTATTATCGATCGTGCCATAAAGCGTCACGAAAGGTTTGGGTTAGGCTATCTGGAGCATCCCACCGACACAATCCCACCATCTAAGATACGCATGGACATGCCTTCTCCATCTTCTCGACCCATGAAGACATGGAAACGAGATGACACCGTCTCTATTACTTGAATTTTTTTAGTCTCCACCATCACTTTGGGACTGGTCACTTATCAGTGTGAAAATCGAGACTAGGTCCTTTCCCCTTCGCCATTCGGACACGATGCAGAAGAAGATTCTTCTACCATCAGCGTCCTTGATGTATGCGACGATGACGCCATTCTTTTCCACACGAGGGAAGAGGATTCTTATCTTCGTAAGACCTTACCATCCGACACATCCACTCTTCTCAATGAAGCCACCATCAACATCAATATCGGGACTCCTCAGGAGCCTCACATCCTCCAAGTGCGTCAATCTCTTGATCCACACGAGCTTGAATCTTTCACCGCATTCCTCTCTCATCATAGTCAAGCATTCGCATCGTCGATTCAAACATGTAGGTCTTGACCCTTCTATCGTTGTCCACTGATATCGCCACCTTTCCCAATTCTAATCCGGTAAAGCGAAGCTTCTGACGTATGCATCCTCGCGTTGCCCTCATTTTTAAATAAGAGTTGTAGCGCCTCTTTTCGCCGGTTTCATCATTCTCATTGACTATCCCAATGGGTTTCTAACATTGTCCAAGTATCAAAGCGTCAAGAAAGTTTCATATATGCACCGATTTTCGAGATCTCAATCTCACTTTCCCTAAAGCGACTTTCCTCTTACAAACATCGATCAGCTCGTGGATCTTACCACAGTCATGAGATGCTCTCTCATGGATAGTTTTTCTAGTTACTGATCAAATTCTCATCGCACGTAAGATCAACATAAGACCTCCATCACTCCTTGGGGCACTTTTTGCTATCGCGTCATGCCCTTCGATCGAAAAATGTCGGCCCTACTTATAAGCGAGACCATGACATATATCTTTCATGATCTCATCCACAAAATCATAGAAGACTATGTTGATGATATTTTCGGTAAATCTAAACATCGGCAGGACCATCTTTCCGTTCTCGAAACCCTTTTCAAGCGCCTTATTCGTTTCTCGCTCGTCTCAATCTAGCCAAGTATGTATTTGGAGTCTTAATTGGCAAACTCGTTGGCTTTATCGTCTCTATTAGGGGCATTGAAGTCAACCCTTCAAAAATTAAAGCAATCATCAAAATGTCTCCTCCTTCCAACCTTAAGCGGCTTCAGCGATCTTCAAGGTCGCCTCCATTCGGTTTTCGTTTCATCTTGCAACTCTCCGATCGATGTCAACCCTTTATTCATCTTATTTGTAAAGATGTAGACATCAATTACGATCACAATCACAAATGGCTTTTTAAGATCTTAAACAATATCTTTTGTCTCCACTGTGCTCACACCTCCACGCGAGGGGGAGCGCTTTTATCTTTATATCTCTGCTACCAATCATGCTCTCAGGAGCCATGTTAGCACATCATGATGACCAAGGTCGCGAGCGAAGTTGTTTATTATATCAGTAGCACTTTTCACGATTTGAAACTCGCTACACTAAAGCTGAAAAGTTGTGTTGTGCTCTCTTTTTGCCACTTGAGCTTCGACACTATCTCATCAATCATAAGACGTATCTCGTTACTTAGTTCTCATCTCCTCATAACAATGCAGTCAAGCCATATCAAAGCGATCGTATCATTCGGTGGCTCATGCTTATGTCCGAGTTCGACCTCAAGTTCATCTCTATAAAATTGAAGATCAATTAGCGGAAGCCCCTTCCTAGTTCACATCTTCCTCATGAGCGTTACCGGATGAATCCATTAATCAATTTCATCATGGATATGGCACTCTTAAATTCACTCTCTTCTTCAATGGCTCTAATTATCAACAAGGGGGAGACACTTACGTCATTCTCATTCATCGTTGGGATACTCCTTTTCCGCTCGCAAACAAACTCATCTTTGAGTGTACAAACAATATGGCGAAATAGGGCGCCCTTATCTTAGGTCTTCAAACGGATGTCTTTCTAGGTGTTCAAATTCTTGACATCTATGGGGATTCCGAGCTTTTAATCAAACAAGTCATAGGTGAATATCAATGTAAAAATGATATTCTTCAAGAATATTGCGACATCGTTCATCTTCTCCCCAAAGCCTTTGATTCCTACACCATCCAAGTTGTTCCCGATCGTCTAACCGTTTTGCCGATACGATGGTATCCTCGCAACTCTTATCCCATGGACAACAAAGGAATCAAGCTTTATGTTATTGTTCATCGCAGTGATAAACCATTCCATGAAATACCCCAAGTTAATCTTGTTGAATCCAATTCATCAGACCTTTGGTATTCCCAAATCTTTGATTATTTATCCCAATCCATCGTTCCCCCGACCTATCGAAAAACACTAGGCGGTCATTTCTTCAGCATGCTAACCACTATGTGATCCTTGGCAACATTCTTTATAAGCATGGATTTGACGGTGTTCTTCTTTGATGCCTTAAATCCCATGAATCTTCTTATGCTATCCAAGAAAATCACGACGGTATTTGTGGTGGACATTTTAGTGGCTTAGTCGTCACCAAGCACATTCTTCGTCTTGGCTATTCTTGGCCTTCCTCAATCATGACTCGCTGTATGTTAAGAAGTGTGAGAAGTATCAGCAACATTCCAATCTTATTCGCATTCCTAGTCAAGCCTTGCAGCCAGCTTAGGACCTTTGGCCTTTTCTGATGGAGTCTTGATCTCATTAGTCTTATTAATCCTCGTTCTTGACCTTTGGCTATTCTTGGCTTTCCCTCAATCTTGACTGCTGCGAGTATGTTAAGAAGTGTGAGAAGTGTCAGCAACATTCCAATCTTATTCGCATTCTTAGTCAAGCTTTGCAGCCAGACTTAGGACTGTGGCCTTTTTCACAATGGAGTCTTGATCTCATTAGTCTTATTAATCCTCGTTCTTCACAACAACATCAATCTATCATTACTGCAGCCGAATATTTCACCAAATGGGTGGAAGCAATCCCACTCACCTCAACTAAATCTAGTCCAATCATTAACTTTATCTATCAGCACATCATTTGCCACTTCGGCATTCCCCACAAACTTGTTATGGACAATGGAAAGTCCTTTAAAAACAAAGATCTTAAGAAAATCTATAATGCATTTAACATCCAACTCAAATTCTTTTCTCCGTATTATCCTCAAGCTAACGGCTGCCGAAGCCACTAACAAGACTTTGCGCATTATCCTTCCTAAGACTATTGATCAAGTAGGTCATAATCGACATCTCCAGCTTCCTTTTGCCCTTTGGGCCTATCGCACTAGTATTTGTACCTCCACGCAGCACTACCCCCTTTTCTCTTGTTTGTGGTTACGAAGTCGTCCTTCCTCTCAAAGTTCAAATTCCATGTTTGCACATGTCCATCCACAACTACATCTCCGATGAAGACTATGCGCAAGCGCGTCAGCACAACTCGAGTTAATAGATGAACGTCGCCTTCTCGCTCTCGAACACCATCATGTTTATCAAAAGCGCATTAAATGTGCTTACTGATAAGCACCTCAAAGAACGCGACTTTAATGTCGGTGACCTCGTCTTAAAAAAAAATTAGAATGTCACTACTCTAGAAAGGAACCAACGCGGAAAGTTTTCCCTAAGCTCGGATTGGACCATACATTGTCACGCATAAGTACGGATTGAGAGCCTATCATTTAGCTTATCTTGATGGTAAACTAGAAATGGAACTACTTAACGCATTGCATTTGCAATCATTTTATTGTTAGCACATCTACCGATAAGTTGTTAGTCATATCTTTAGATCATTCCTCCATTTTAGCCTCTTCCATCTTCCATTGTGATGATTTGGAATTATGTGGTCTATCGTCACTTCCTAGATGTGACCTTAAATATGGGCACCACGGCTCTTCCCATAGCATATTCCTTATGGATAGGTTATCCCCTTTGGTGAGAACTTCGTGATCATTACATCCATCACCCTCTTATTCACCTATTGGAACCATGCAAAGGGTCCAGGGGTGTCTCTTGTACATTCATTATCCCCTCTAAGTGGTCTACCTAGCTATTCCTAGCTCTCCCGCATGTAAAAATTTGAAATTCATGGATGCTTTTCTCAAAAATCAAAGTTATTAGAAACAAACTACTCCCTCAAAGGACGGTTCATGCAAAGGAAAAGAGAGAAAAAGAAAATCAAATCAAAGTCAATATCAAAATCAAAAGAAATAGACCAATCCCTCAAAGGACGGCTATCATATATTATTCTTGTCATATATATTATGTATAGAGTAGACCATACCCTTGAAGGATAGCTACTCTTTTGTATCATGGCATTAAAGGCTTCCGCATTGATCAGCCTTCCATTTTATTAGCATCATAAGAAAGCTTCCCGCATTAATCAATTTGTTTTTTCCTATTCCCAGTGGGACATAGATTTAGGGAACACCATTTACGGAGAACCCTCTTCCCCTGTACAAGTTACATCTTAAACCCCTTTGTCATGTCGACACTAGGTTTATGAATTCATTCCATCCACATTCCTTCATGATCTTTAGAATGGCTAACTCATGGTTGTTATATGCTAACATCTCTGTCTTGGTCACATGTGTCTTGCGCCACTTGGATCCCCTCCTTGTTTACCTCCAATGCGATTAAAGGCATCTTTTCCTTGCGCGTTCCTTGATATGATGTAGTGTCGTTCATACCTATAGGTCGTTATCATTAAGTTGCATCTTATCCTACACCTCATCTAATCTTATCCAATCTCTCTCATCTTAAGTCCACCTTTGTGGCCATCTATATTCTCCCTTTAGGGCATTTTGTTTCCATATTTCGCATCCTCCCCTTATCATCTCGAAGTCCACATTTGTGGCCATATTTATTTTCCCTCTGGGCATTTTAATCCAACATTCAAACTATCCCTTTATACTCTCTAAGTCCACCTTTGTGGCCATATTTACTCCTCCAGGGCATTTTATTTCACAATCCTATCCAACCCACGCAAAAAGTCCACCTTGTGGCGATACCTATTTCTGCCCTGGGGCATTTTACTTAATTGTTCGTTACCCTATTTGCCTTTGGGGGCATATTATTTCACCACTCATTTTCAATTTGTCTTCCTGGCCATATTTGTGCTCCCTTCGGACGCATACCTTTTATTGGATTCCTCATGTGCACGAAGGATTTCGTATAATTTTTGCATATAGTTGTGCATACTTTGATGTTTTCCTCGACCCATTGATCATCCCGCCTTACATCCATTTTGCAGTGATTTTCGCCCATTGACCGGCCCATTGAACATTATTGCTGCGTTTGTTGAGACCACAATTATCCCCTACCAACATGATATCGGAGTCACCGTCATAGTTTTTATTGTTGTTGCGATCCTTTTTCTTGGGGCATCTTGCCTTGGTCATAATATTTTTGAAGAATATAGCCACAAAGGTGGACTTAGAGAGTATAAAGGGATAGTTTGAATGTTGAATATATATATTCCTCTCATAATATATTTGAAAATATAGCCACAAAGTGGACTTAGAGAGTATAAAAGGATAGTTTGAATGTTGAAATATATATATATATATATACAACGGACACTCATTCAATTGGTTATTACTTGGGCCATGACACATAGCTATGGACCGATGACGCTATATAATGGTAGCTCCCATGTTTATATAGGCTAGTGGCCCACTATCTATACAACCCATCTATATTGAAAGACCCCCTATCTCTATATGGCCCTCTAATAAGGAACAGGGGTTGAGACTAATGAAGCAAGGGCCATATCTATATAGAGTAAGGTCACCTAGAAGTATTATAAGGTAAGGGCATCTAGATGGCACAGGAGAATGAGAAAGTGCCCCCACACTCACCCTATATATGGTCGTAGTTATAGATAGGGCCACTTAGCCTATTGGATCCCCAACATAGCGCCTCCACTCTAGATACATCAATTGAGGGCTAGCGGGTATTCATCTGAATTCTGATGCAATTATGTGGGTGAAACTATTCTATTCCATTTGTAGTACATATAGGGGCTACTAGATACATAGACATTAGACATTGAACCCACCATAATGCATCATGATTGTGATCATGTTGTGGACAATGAAGTTAGCTATTGTGCTCTATCTGATCACATACGGAGTTGGAATAGAATAGAATTATGATGAAGTCCACATCTCTCTCTATATGGGGGGAGAGAATAGAGGGGGGAGGTCAAGTGATTTCTCTCCTCTCAAATGTAGATAGTTGCAGTGCCTACATTAGATATAGAGAAATTATTTAGAAGGGGTAGAACCGAACCCCATCTCTCGGCCCATCTCACAAGTAAATAGTCACTTCACTTGTATTTGTATATGTAGCCCTAGAGAATTCTCCTCCATCTCTGATTAGACCAACGTCACTTCGTGAAACCGAACCCCATATCTTTTCCCATCTCACAAGTAAATAGTCACTTCACTTGTATTTGTATATGTAGCTCTAGAGAATTCTCCTCCATCTCTCATTAGACCAACGTCACCATCGACAGGCTAGTATAATTCTATAGAGTCTCCTACCAAACATATTGATGGATAAGATAATCTTGGCCTAGGAGATATGGGTTTCAATGGCACTCAATTGATATATCGATGAACCAATCCAACCCCATGAATACGCAACATTTCCATATAGAGAGGGCGTTTATCTCTCTCATGACCCGAACAGGCCCAACTTTTCTCTTTTTGGATCTATAACCCTTCACCCTCTCTCCCCATTATATAAGGAGAGGGGATCAAATCACCTATATAGAGGGGGCACGAATACACAATAGTTCCATATAAATATGGGGTTTATCTCTCTCATGACCTGAATGGGCACAACTTTTCTGATTTTTGGATCTAAAATCTCTTCCCCCTCTTCCCATTATATATGGAGAGGAGATCAAATCCCCCATATAGCGGGGGAACGAATACACAATAGTTCCGTATAAATATGGGGTTTATCTCTCTCATGACCTGAATGGGCACAACTTTTTGATTTTTGGATCTAAAATCCCTTCCCCCTCTCCCCAAGGATCAAATCGTCTATATGAGGGAGCGTATAGATAGATGGCATGGGCACTCGACCAACAAAAGAGTCATATCAATCAAACAAGAGAATATAGGGGAGATAAGGCCCCATATCCATATAGAGTTAGGCACCCATATATGTGTGTGTGTTCGGGTCCCTTATATTGTAACTACACATGCAATAAATAATAGGGCCCCGGTTCCTTGTATATATAACTGGCATTAGATAGGAACCCGAGGGGCCATATATATCATTTGGGCAATGAATCAATCCCTCCCCTCTTTCTCTATATGGTTGGCAATACTATCGAAAAGATTCAGGTCCCCTATATATGTAACTACACGGGTAATAAATAGTAGGGCCCCTATCCCAAGTATGTGTATGTAAATATATATATATATATATATATATATATATATATATATATATATATATATATTGCATTAGATAGGCACACAAGGTGCCATATATATTATCAGGGCAATGAATTGAGCCCTCCCATCTTTCTCTATATGGTTGGTAATATCTATCTTGAAAGATGAGTAAGGTACATGGCGATTTACCTTACTTTGTATATGGTTATAGTTGTTAACCAACAAGAGAGTCATTAACCAACAAGAGAGTCGTAGGCCAAATCACTATACTATTGATGGGGTCGGGCCATCTATCTCTATAGGTGAGGGAAACAACGGCACCAGCAGCACTTCATCCATATATATTAAGGGGGTGAAGTATTAATAAATATATGGGAGCACAAGACATAGATAGAGCTCGACCTCCCACCCCTCTAAATTATAATGCCACCAAATAAGACATATGGGGGGGGGGCATATATATATATACAAAGGAAGGCCATCTCTTATATCTAGGTCCCCTATCGAGGCGTCATATGTAAATAGGGATAGATGGATAAGGCAACGACATCACGTTTAGATTTATAAAAACGGAATCGAGTAGTTCACTACAAGCCATAGTTCCCCCGAGAGAGTCCTTTGAAAGTATATATATTTGGGGAGGGGTCCCCAAAATAGAGAATGAATTGACCCCGCAATCATATATCCATATATAAGGAGCTATTCACCGAAAAAGCGACACGTAATTCCCAATGTAATCAACTTCTTGGGGTCGTCTTTGAGACAACCGAAGTGTGTAAGATTGAAAGGATGTTGATGGGAAGCTAAAGGGCAATCAGGGGCTAAGAACTCGTAGCGTGAATTAATAGTAGCTAAGTTGGCAAAAGGAAATAGAGACTATGGACGGGTAGCAAGAAATTCCATATGGTTTAATTGTATGCTCAAATTTGAGTACTAAACTACGTTGAAACTTGGTTTTAAATAAATAAAAGAAACAAACTTAGTTTAAATATAAAGACAAATGTGTTTTGATCTGTTAATCAACTAGATTCATTCCCAATTAATTAAATAAAACAAAAGAAACCATCTACTCTATTTGTCTGAGAAAGATGAATTGAAAGAAATTAACTAAACAATTATTGACTTTGTATTTTTCAAGATTAATTAAAACAAAATAAAATCTACATCTACAGACACAGGAAACAAATTAAAATAAAATGCTACTACTAATAAAATAAACTAAAACAGGGAATAGCCGGATGTAGTTATTCCTCTGTTGCAGGATTGTAAAATAAAACCTACTCTAAAAAGATGTATTCTAAAGTTAGTATTGTGGCAATGAAACTTCTTCTAACTATTTCTGCCTCAAGTTCACAGGAAAAGAACGCAAGCTTCTCAAAAGCGAGTTTCTTCTTTACGGATTGTTAACAATGAACAAATGACAAATAAATGCAGACACAAAATCTTCCTCCAACTTCTTTCCCTTGCATATGCAAAGGGATAGTAGGAAGGCGATATCAATGGAAATTTGTTAATGCACGAGACAATACTCTAGAAGAAGTGCTAAATTTTGCCCATTTAAAACAATTGTATTTCTTTAATTTATTGACAATAATTGATTGAAAGCTTTAAATAATTCGAAACATACCAACCTGTAACTATTGATCTAAGATAGTATTTCAGGTGTGGTGTAGTGTTATGTCTCTTAAGCTTCCTTATTTCCCTTCCGGAGATGAAATAAACGCAGATACGAGAATCTTCCTCCAACTTCTTTCCCTTGCATATGCAAAGGGATAGGTAGGGAGAACGATATCAATGGAAATTCGTTAATGCCACAGACAATACTCTAGAAGAAGTGCTAAATTTTGCCCATTTAAAACAATTGTATTTCTTCTAATTTAATGACAATAATTGATTGAAAGCTTTAAATAATTCGAAACATACCAACTCAGAACTATTGATCTAAGATAGTATTCCAGGTGTGGTGTTGTGTTATGTCTCCTCAGCTTCCTTTTCCCTTCCAGAGATGATTTCCAATTGATCCAAGGCCCAATTGATCCAAGGTATGTAGAGTGCTAGCTAGTAGTAAGAAAATCAAGAAGATTGTTCCGAGCTGATTGGTTGCAAGAAGACTGGTTGAAAAAGACGGGGAAGAACAGAGCAAGGGCTGGTTATGCAGTGTATTTCCTAGCAAGATTTTGGCAGCATAACTTTGCAAAACAAATCTCAAAACTCCAACCCAACATTCGAATGAAATCTGGGCTTTTATAAAAAATATGGGGAAGAAGAAGTTTGAAACACATGTCCAACAAGAAGTGACAACACATCCAGATAAGGGGCAGTCAACCTACTAAACATAGTAAACTAGGAGGAGAAAATCAATACGATTCCAACAAGCCCAAAACCAAGTGAAATGATCAAGAAACGAGTGAGAAAATCACTCGATCTGGAGAAACACGCATTTTAAAAACGTGGGTAAAAGTGATAGAATTGCCATTCTCACGCAAACCAATGGTTACGTAACCACCGGTTTGTGCAAACCGGTTGTTGCGTAACCGTCACCGTTGTTGCATGACTTACGGTGAAAACCAAGTGCGAAAAGTGGCTCACAAGGATGCAACAAACTTGGAAACATGGAAAAATAAGTCATAACAAGCATGTTGAAGGCGAAGGGAGAGGATTTGGATCTCATCGTTACTCTAGAAAAGAATTCTTTCATCATCGGAGACTTACCGTGTCCTTCAATGTAACACCATGTAATTTTTGGGTGCATACAGAAGCCCCATATAGATATTGTGATGGACCTTGGAGAGAATAGATTGCTTTGATCCCAATCGCCATATCCATAATCCATATATATATATATATATAGAGAGAGAGAGAGCAAGGAGATCCCCATCACCTTCCATAAGATTGGAGCCCTTTATAGATATGTGCCAAGAGAACCCCCTTCTCTATATAGGAGAAAATATATATACGGTCGGGGGCCTCGCCCTCCTTTGTCGGGTGAGTGCAAATATATAAGATCGGGGCCCTCTATATAGGGGATAATATATATAGGGTGGGAGCTTCCTCGATACCATATAAATAGGGCCCCGATCTTATATATCTACACTCACCCAACAAAGGATCCCAGCGGTTCTCGCTCCATTGAAATTAGAAGGGGAAGAATCATTCGACCATATATATACGGTGGGGAGCTTCTAGCTACCATATATATAGGGCCCCGATTTTATATATCTACACTCGCCTACCAAAGGAGGGTGAGGGGATCCAGCCGGTTCTCGCTCCCTACAAATCAAGAGGGGGAAGAATCATTCAACCATATATAGAGAGGGCGAAGCGCTTTCTCCATAGTCATCCAAAGAATCATCTAGTTTCATCTGAAGGATCATCTGACCATACATAGATCTAGAGAGGGGATGGGACCAATTGTCATCTCTCTCGAAACTAACGCCTCTTGAAATTAGATATATAGATATTAAAATTACAAGGTCTATCTAGGGATTCTTATCTGCAATCTGGTTTTGAACCAAGTAAGGTAAGGTAGGGGATTCCTCTCGCCATATAGATATAGTGACTATTTACCCTGAGGGGCTCCTCACCCCACGGAGTTGGAGATGGGGCGATGGGATTTCACACAATGAATCCCTACCCCTGCCTATATAGATAGGGATAGAATTCCTTTAAATTATTGCATAAAATAGATACGAACAAAAACAATGGGTGTGAAACGAACCACTCAACCCCTCGAATTACAAAATATGACGAGAAAGGAGGGCTCGACTAAGCAAGCTTTAGTACTACATGTTGGAGAGGGGTCATCCCATATATAGAGAGGGGAGAGGGAGAGGGCTACTTTGCTTCCCATATAGAGAGTGGGGCCGAAACACCGATCATCCGAGTGGGGGCGGTACAATATGAATCTCAACTCGACTACGCTACTTTATGCAACACATCCCATATAAAGAGTTGGGCCGGTAATCCTAGTGCAGCACACCTTGTACAAAGAGTGGGGCCAATCATCCTAGTGGGGCCTGTAATCCTAGTGCAACACACCCCATATATAGAGAGTGGGACCAGTAATCCTAGCAACACACCCCATATAGAGAGTGGGTCAGGTTAACCTAGTGGGGGAGGTATGATATGAATCTCAACTCAACTACTCTACTTTGTGCAGCGGTCACCACAACAACCCTCTATATATATGGTGGAATGGATCAATGAAAGAGTATAAAAGGTAGGACAGGATGACGTCCGATCAAAAGGTAAGACGGGAGTCTAATTTGAGGTTCGTTTTTAGATCGATTCATTTCTTAACTGATAGCTAGTTCTGGGGATGTTCTTTCTTGCTTCACTTCCGATTCAAATCTTTCACTCGCAACAGCTTGGGGAATATAGTAATGTATGGAAATGAAGCCCATACTATATACGAAACATGAGTGTGATCATATGATGGATCCATCCATTCTATCATGTTCTTGGATGATAGGGTGCGGGGCTCGACCACGCCTATCTCCTTTATATGGGGCACTCGCTTGGGGGTGCTCTCCCAACCTCCCCATCTATTGGTAGGGCCCCTACCCGCTATATATAGATATAGAGATAGAGAAAGGGGCGTATACATCTAATCTACGGTCCCCCCGGGTATGGAACCAGTGATTGAAGGAAAGATATAACAATATAGAGGGGGAATCAAAATAATTCATGTTATGATCACCATTGACCACTCATGTTATGTATATAGTATGGACTTCATTTTATGCCTATATATCCCTATATATAAAAGGGGGCCTATTAAGACTCAACTCCATAGAGTTAGAGGGGGTTCGAGGAAGCTCGAACTCAAGTCAAGGAAGTCGAGGAGCCCCTCTCTCCCTCACTCTTTCTCTAGTTGGGAGAGGGGGAAGCCACCTTGAGTATAGGTGTCTGCACCCGGATACCAAATCTTAGATATGGTCACATCCATAGTTCGCATACTCATATTCGGCAAATATTTGGCATACCCCAAAAAAAATGACTCGCCAAAAACTCGTGAAAACTCAACAAAATTCAGGACTATTCAAAGAACTTAGAAAATATGCTATTTTATTTTTAAAACATAAATTTTATGCAAAATATAGATACAAAATATATCAAATGAGTCTATAAAATGATGGGGAAGTGTGTTATAGTAGATTTGAATACAAACACAACACAAAATCGTATCATCATGCGAATATAATAGCCAACTAGTGAGTGTTATGAATTTATGATGATTGCCATTCAAAATTATCATTATAAATTGCATATCTACGCAAGTTACAATTTACAATAATTTACATTTTCCTCTTCCCGTTCTAGAGAAATATCAGCATGATGCCTTTATAAGACAAAAAACTACATTTTTTCAGCGTTAAACCTGTGTTTTTCCCGTTTTCCGTGTTAAACCTGCGAATGGACGAATTTTAGGGTCAAACTCGGCGAATATTGGCAAATATTTGCCAAATATTCTCAGCAAATACTCATGATGTGACAAATGGCAACTTTTATTCGTGAATACTACTCGCCGGGAAAAATTTTGGGAGTACTACTTGAATATAAATATAATACAATAGTTGTTCCCATCATGAACTATATATATATATGGAGGTTAGCGAGGCATGAATCAAGCTTTTGATAAATATATAGGGGCAAAGACCCATCGTTGGATGGATATGGATTCTTTACATAACATGATATGAATCACATCCACTCGGTTCAAAACAAGAGCGCTTTATCCCATTGCATCATCTCAATATTTAGACTTAGACCTCTATATTTGGGGGAGAAGGGATTGCCTTTATATAGAAAGGGTCAGCACAATTGTCCATACCTATAGAGAACCAAAGATCCTCTCATCATGCTCAAGATCTCTCTCAGTTGTAAGGAGCCCCAAGTGGGGCCTATAATTCTACAGGGTCACCCTATCTAACTATGGGGCACTCCCTCACTGGCAGCCCTAGAGTTTTCTATCCTTATATATCTCCTATATATAGAAGGGTCTATAAGGACTCAACTCCACAGAGTTAGAAGGGGTTTGAGGAAGCTTGAATTGAGGTCAAGGAAGTCGAGAGGCCCCTCACTCTCTCTCTAGTTGGGGAGAGGGGGAAGCCACCTTGAGTATAGGTGCCTGCTTAGATACCAAATCTTAGATATATGGAGGGGAGGGTGGATGGGCCCTTATAATAGTTAGGGGTTTAGGCCCTCTCCCGATGGCTTACTAGACTATGGGGGAGGGACGTGGGATCCTCCTCAAGCACAATTATAGAGATTCATCAACCCCTATCTATATATGGGAAGCCTCCCCTCCCCTCCCCTCTCTCTATGGGATATGGGTTGGGCCCACCTCTCTCTCTATATAATCTCGCACTCTCTATTCTCTATATAGTCGTGTAGTGCCCAATCATTTCCCTACACATTGTTATATTTAATAAAACTCTATCTAATCAAATAGAGCCCCTATATCTCTTTGGGGGTTGTTGGTCCCCCTCTATAGCTTTATATATAATTGGGAGTTCATGGCCCCCAACCACATCTATATGTTGCGAGGCGTCAAACGTCATCTCATGCAATATAGACTCCTCGCCATACAGATAAGATATTTGTCGGGATATAGACACCCTCGCCATCCCTATATATCAATATAAGGGATTGAGTGGTGGCTCGAGGAGTTGGGATCCCTACCTCTCTATTCCATAGGTCATGGGTCAAGAGCTATAGAGCTATATACTCCATAAAGTAATAATCGTATAGTGGAAAGTTGAGGGACCCCTCTCCCCTCACCCTCTCTAGTTGGGGAGAGGGAAGCCACCTAAGTGCTGCCTAGATCCCAAATCTCAGATATATAGAGGGGAGGATGGGTGGGGCTCCATTTATAGTTAGGGATTTAGGCCCTAACACGATGGTCTACTTATACTTAAGGGGGAGGTGCGTGGGATCATCCTCGAGCATAACTAGACAGATTCATTGTCCCCCTATCTATATATGGGTCAGCCTCCTCCTCGGTCTCTCTATGGGATATGGGTTGGGCCAACCTCTCTTTCTATAGCCTCCCACTCTCTATTCTATATATAGTCGTTGGGTAGTGCCCGATCATTTCCCTACACCTTATTATATTTAATAGAACTTTATCTAATCAAATAGAGCCTCTATCTCCTTGGGGGCTATTGGCCCCTCTCTATATCGATATATGGCGGGAGTTTACGGACCCTAGCCCTGTCTATCTCTGCTGAGGGCCAAGTGTCACTGTTGATGCGAGAATCACAACACCCCGGATGCGAGATCAGGTTTCTAGGTTGATATTCGGGCATCCGGTGTGATTGCACAACATGGAAACTCTCTCTCCAGCGTGGGACTTGTGAAGGCGAGAGAGGAATCTCCGAGAGAGAAGGTGGTTCTGCTCGTAAACTACTCGCCTACAAGTGTTCGGTCAAAGGCGAAGCTAATCTAATCCTAATCTAACCATGCCAAGGAGACAGAGAGAGAGAGAGAGAGAAAGGAAAACAGCAAAAGCCTACACTAAACGGTGATACACCGAGAGAAGGAGAATATTGAACATCTATCAAAGCGCCATGGAACAAAGAGAGGTGAGCGATGGGAAGGATGGACAGATGCATCACGAGCCCAAGGATAGATTTCACATAGAAAATGTCCCAAAACTCCATGAACACAACTCCAGACCTGTAATGAACATTAGAACATGCACAAATACCTGTAATGAAGAGAGGCAAGAAGAGAACAAGCAAAAAAAACGAGCAAGGATGGACAGATGCATCACAAAACACGTTTTTATTGCTCGTAAGTTTGCACAGAACATCATTTCAATAGTAAAAGGGCAAAAACGCCATTACGGAGAGGGGAGGAGGTTTGAACTCCATTTTTAACCCTAGAGAAGAAAAAGAAGGGAGGGCAGAGCTGAAAAGATGAACCACCACTTTGGAAAGAAGCCCCTCCTTTCTTTTTATAGGAAGAAAAGAGAGGGAGAAGAGAGGAAATCCGAAATCTGCCCCAACCACCTCAGGTGCATTTAACTCATATCATTATGGCGGTAGGTGAGAACCCCACGAACCCAAAAGTGGCGAACTGTATTTTGCATTTTTAAGAATTTGTTCTCACCCGATTAAAGATATCCAGGTCATAGTTGGATGAGAGGACCTCGTAAGCTTTCCAAAAAGTCCAACCTTGCATGAATCCGAGCTCCTGTGAAAAGTTATGGCGATCTGAATAAGCTGCGCTGTGGCTGCTTCTGTCGGCGCTCAAAATGTTGTGCCTCGAAGGTGCGCCATAGCGCATCCGTGTGTGTGTCGGCATCCCTTTATGTGCACCAGCGGGCGCATCCTTTCCATTGTCGACACTCAATTGTCATGCGCGCCATTTCCGTGCGCCAAGGGTGCAGCTTTTCCATTGTCGACACTCATTGTCATGCGCCATTTCCGTGCGCCAAGTATGCGCAACCTCCGTGTCGACACTCATTGTCATGCGCCATTTCCGTGCACAAGGGCACATCCTTTACCCTATCGACACTCATTGTCATGCGCCATTTCCGTGCGCCAAGGGCGCAGCTTTTCCATTGTCGACAGTCTGTGTCATGCGCCATTTCCGTGCGCCAAGGCTATAAATGTCGTGGATTTGAGCTTCCTTGATTTTTATATTCTTTCTGTTTGTCTCATATCTACCCTGGGGAAGATATAGACAACGATCACCTATCTACAATATAATTGCCCTCTCCATATATATCAATATAAATGTTTGAGTGGCGGCTCAATGAGTTGGGGTCCCAATCTCTCTATTTTATGGATCAGGGGGTCAAGAGCTATATACTTCATACGTGTAATAATATAGCAATCGTATAGTAGTATAGCGTAGGCATATGTCATCGCCATCTATATATAGGATTTCTTGCCCTCATAGACATATATAAATTAGAGTGACTATAGACTATACACTCCACTGGGTTATCTCGTGGGTCGAGAGCTATACTGATAGGGTTGCCAATTTATATAAGCTATAGTATGGTGGGCTAGGCCACCGAGTAGAGCCCCTAACTAGAGAAAGGTGGTCCTTAATCTAATGCGATCATTAGATTCTCTCTCTAGAGAGTATAACTAAGACGCCCCATCCATTCTCCTACCTGTAGAGACCTAGGACGGGATTTGGGCATGGGTTTGATCCCTCGGCCTCATTTCCCATTACCATATAGAATATGATGTAGGGCAATGGATCGAGACGATTTGGCTCCATTTGCAAAGTCAAAATAGCAAAACTGAAAAATAAATGTTTATATTAATTCAAGGCCTTTATGGTATCTACATACACATGCTCATTTGTGGAGCTTACAACTCTCTCTTGGAGCTTTACAACTTAGTGTATTTCCCTAAGGACCTAACCTAGGTGGTTTCCTTATCTACTTTTGCTTCATGAGAAGCTTCTCGGTTCTCCTCGACATGCCCATCAACAAACCCTTCGCAAAACCTCTTGCTCCTCCTTTAACAAACCTAAAATGGTGAGCTCGACCTCCTTTAGTTGCGTGTTCCCTTTTATCTCTCCTTATTTGAAACCTCCTTAGAAGTGCGCTAGTCCTTCTAGATGTTTCATGCTCGTTGTGCTCATATTCAAATTTGAATTTGGATCATTAAATGCTCGAGCTACCTTGCCATCTAGACACTTCCATGCATTGTGCCATGTCAACTGGTAGTTGGAATCAATGGACCGATTGAGTCCTTATCAACCACCCTTGTCAAGTTTTGTTTGTAACTTTAATAGCATACTTTGCCCCCTAACTCAGAGAAGGGGGTCCTCAACCTAATGCGAGAAATAGATTCTCTCTCTAGAAAGTATATCTAAGATGCCCCCATCCAATCTCCTACTTATAGAGACCTAGGACTGGGATTTTGGCATGGATTTGATTCCTCGGCCTCATTTCCTGTTACAAATAGAATATGATGCGGGCGGTGGATCGAGGCAATTGGCTCCATTTGCGAAGTCAAAATAGCGAAACTAAAAATAATGGTTTATATTAATTCAAGGCCTTTACGACATCTACATACACATGCTCATTTGTGGAGCTTACAACTCTCTCTTGGAGCTTTACAACTTGGTGTATTTTCCTAAGAACCTAACCTAGACTGGTTTTCTTGGCTCTTTGTTGCTTCATGAGAAGCTTCTCATTTCTCCTCGATAGGCCATCACTAACCTCTTGCTCCTCCTTTGGAAAACCCAAAATGGTGAACTCGACCTCCTTTTATAGTTGTGTCCTATAAAAGGACACACGTTAGTCCTCTCCTTATTTGAATCAATCTAGACATCTAGTCACACAATAGTCATCTAGACACTTCCATGCATTTTGCCATGTCAATCTGGTAGTTGGAATCAATGTGATTGCGTCCTTATTCAAATTTGAATTTGGATCATTAAATGCTCTTAGCTACCTTACCATCTAGACACTTCCATGCATAGTGCCATGTCAATCTAGTAGTTGGAATCAACTGACCGTTGAGTCTCTTGTTAGCCACCCTTGTCGAGGTTTTGTTTGTTTCTTTCATGCAGAGACTCGCCAACTAACAAGTCATTCGTGTACTCCTTTTCGCATAATCCTTTCGCCACACCTCTTCTTCATTTGTTCAGCACTCGTAGTCTCGAGCTACACCTTCACTGCCTCTTTCAGCGCATTGTTGGGCTTATGGGCCTTCTCAAAACATCCGAGCAACTCCTTTAGAATCGATTCATTGAGCATTCCCTTCTTTCATTCTACGCACATGCATCCTTCACATTTCATATTGTTACACAAAACTCATTCGCACTCTTCAAGCTTCTCACGCACCTCTAGTCACCAGGTTGGGTCAAACTACACTATGCTCCCAAAATTCCTACATGCAATCATTGTGCATTATTTTTAGCCACCCTTGTTAGGTTTTGTTTGTTGTTTTCATAATGAGACTACGCCAACTAACAAGTCATTCATGTACTCCTTTTCGGATAATCCTTTGCCACACCTCTTCATTTTCCTGCACTCGTAGTCTCGAAAGCTACACCTTCACTACCTCTTTCACTTGCATTGGTGGGCTTATGGGCCTTCTCAAAACATCCAGCAACTCCTTTAGAATCTCGAGTCATTGCGCATTCCCTTATTTCATTTTGCACATGCATCCTTCGCATTTCATATTATTACGCAAAATTCATTCACACTCTTCGAGCTTCTCGCGCCTCTAGTCACTTAGGTTGGGTCAAACTCCACTGTGCTCCCAAAATTCCTACACACAATCATTGTGCATTATTTTCTCTCGTATCACTTCTCCCCTTCTCTTCTCTAAAAACTCTCGCACGCCCAACTCTACTCGACACCTTACCAAAACTTTTACGCAATATGTGAGCCCTCTTCTACTATTATTACGCAAAACTCATTCTCACTCTTCGAGCTTCTCGCGCCTCTCTAGTCACTTAGGTTGGGTCAAACTCCACTTTGTGCTCCCAAAATTCCTACATGCAATGATCATTGTGCATTATTTTCTCTCGTATCACTTCTCCCCTTCTCTTCTCTAAAAACTCTCTCGCCCCAATGACTCTACTCAACACCTTACCAAAACTTTTACGCAATATTGTGTGCCCTCTTCTACTATTATTACGCAAAACTCATTCGCACTCTTCAGCTTCTGCACGCCTCCAATCACTTAGGTTGGATCAAACTCCATTGTGCTCCCAAAATTCCTACATGCAATCACTTTGTGCATTATTTTCTCTCGTATCACTTCTCCCCTTCTCTTCTCTAAAAACTCTGCACGCCCAATCTACTCGATGCCTTACTAAAACTTTTACGCAATATTGTGCGCCCTCTTCTACTACGCACTTTATGCGATTTTCCTTTTTCGTGGGCCTCTTTCTGCAATTTATGTGGCCCTTTTTTGTTTAAGAAATCTCCGTTCGGATCGATCGTGCCCTAAGCATAAGCATTTGGACTTTCTCTATCACCATACTTGGTTCGTGGATGATTTCTATCGAGTTTCACATAGATTTCACGGCTTGAAACGAGGGCATAAAGCATAGCCAACTCGTGGGCCACGAATTTACAAATCCAACAGGGCACGAGTTTAGGCAAATAATGTATTTGAGCACAAATTCTAGCCTTGAAACAAGACGTAAATAGAGTCGAGATTCGGAGACACAAAACAATTGTGAATCAAGGCATCCATTTGTGGATGATTTCTATCGAGTTTCACATAGATTTCCCACCGGCTTGAAACGAGGGCATAGCATAGCCAACTCGTGGGCCACGAATTTCTGATCAGCCGCATGTGGCGCAGCGAGGCAAAAAAAGTATTTGAGCACAAATTATAGCCTTGAAACAAGACATAAATAGAGTCAAGATTCGAGCCACAAAACAATTGCGAATCAAGGCATCCATTCGTCGAGTTGCCTTGTTCCATTTCTCAACTCGCAACCTCCATTTTCATAGGTTTGCAAGTGCTCGCATCTCGAGGTGTATTAGCTAGATTAGATGCCCTTTGGTGATTCGTTTTACAATCACAACGGGGTACATTTTTAGGCAAATAACAATATTCACACAAATTATAGCCATGAAACAAGACACAAATAGAGTCGAGATTCAAAGCCACAAAACAATTGTGAATCAAGGCATCCATTTGTCGAGTTGTCATGTTCCATTTTAAACTCGCAACCTCATTTTCATAGTTTTGCAAGTGCTCGCATCGAGGTGTATGTTCTAGATTAGATGCCCTTTGGCAACTCGTTTACAATCGCGACAGGCACATTTTTCAAGCAAATAATAGTATTCAAGCACAAATTATAGCCGTGAAACAAGAAACAAATAGAGTCGAGATTTAGAGCCACAAAATTAGGGCGCATTCCATTCGTCGAGCTGTCTTGTTTCATTTCTAAACTCACAACCTCCACAAAACAATCCACAAAATTAGGGTATTCCATTCGAGCTGTCTTGTTTCATTTCTAAACTCGCAACCTCCATTTTCACAATTTCACGACAATCTCTGCGTCGAGGTATATGGGCTAGATGCCTCTACGGCGACTTGTTTTACTGATCGCAAATTAGGGCATCCATTTGTCGAGATGCCCTATTCCATTTACGAACTTTCAACCTCTATTTTCACAGTTTTGTGATTGCTCACGCCCGAGGTATATGGGCTAGATGCCCTGCGGCGACTCGTTTTCCGATCTGTCTCCATCTCACCCCTACAAGTTGTCCCTCTCCAATACGGCTACTTTCCCTCGGTGTATGGAGCCCCATGAAAATACCGAGAGACAACAATCTCACAATGACAATTGAAATTCAAAACCAGCTAGGAAGAACTTCAAGGGAAACGTTGATATCATACAGGAACTTCTCAACATAGTGCATCAAATGGAAATTGTAAATCGGGCTCTTCACACTTAAATGTGTGTTCTCACCAATAGGATCGCAGCGATTGAAACTGAAAATGATAATATTGAAAGAAAAGGTCTTCAAAAGCAGACAATTTCAACCCTACAAGTTGTCCCTCCAATACTGTTGCTTTCCCTCCAAGTATGGAGCCCTAGGAAAATGCCATGACAACAATCTCACAATGACAATAGAAATTCGAAACCGGATAAGCGGAACTTCAAGGATAACGTTGATATCATATAGGAACTTCTCAACATAGTGCATTGGATAAAAATTGTAAATCAGGCTCTTCACACTGAAATGTGTGTTCTCACTAACCGGGTCGTAGCAGTTGAATCTAAAAATGCTATTTTGAAAGAAAAGGTCTTCAAAACGCAAACAATTTCAACCCTCCCAATGACACCATACAAGCCGAGATTCTTGATCTAAAAAATAAGCAAGAGGAGATTAGACTACAACAAGCCTCGTTCAAACAGGAAACAAAATCACATATTCAATCATGGGCACAGGTGGTTAGTGGTAAGGACAACACTCCCCCGCCTATGGTTGTTGTTAAAGAGATTTTCAAGCCAAACTTGGGGAGGAACGCACTAGGCGCGAACATGAGTTGAACCTTAAGGTAAGGGGGCTCCCCTCACCCCAACTGTCACAGGACCCCTTGACAAAGTTGGGAATTCATTCATCAAAGATACTCTAGGTATCCAAGTATGTTATCTTGGATTGTGCTTGGCTGGGATACAAGTATACCTTATTCCTTCAATTCAAATCAGCGGTTGATAGACTCAAAGCACTTAGGGCCAAAAAGCTATTATATTCTCTTCCTAATAAGATCTTCCTCGATGAAGATCTTACAGGTCGAGCAATCGAGCTCAAACACTCTAGGGAACTAGTTATGGAGCGCGAAGTGGGCAATTATCAAGAACCTTCATGCGGTAATCAAAGACACTTTCCCTCTCGGATGGGAGTCTCGACCTAGGACTTCCAAATGACGGGCCAGGTGGGAGAGGCAATAGAACACGAGGCATGTCTTAAGGTGTTGGAACGGTAATGCCTCCTTTTGGTCATTACTATGCCTCATTGACAATGGTCTTCGATCCGGAAGCATCCTCTTCATCGTAGAGACCCATGAGAGTCTTGTGTGATCTCTACCTGGTATCACGGGATGTCGATGGTGCTCTACTTGTAGGCAGGATACAAGGAGTACAAGTGATGTCAGAGGTTAAGGAGGTGTAGCTTGTTTGTATAGAGACTCTCCAGAGCAGGATTTCTCTGGTCGCCAAAGATGAGTTTGCCAAGTTCATATGGGTCCGCATTCGGGGTGCGGCCCATCAGTCCAGGATATCTACATTGTTGTTTGTTACTTCCCTCTAGTCTCCTCCCCGTATGCCATCCATAATGGTCTTGACGGTGATCCTTTTATCGACTTGTATGATAGCATTGCTCAAGTACTCGATGGTTGGGAAGTCATTCTTCAAGGTGATTTTAATGCCCACTTTGAGAACCCTTCAAGTTTCTCTCCATGATCATTCTAAGGATATGTTCTGCATTAGGGCAGTGGATCCAAAAATAGTTGTCCGTATAGGACTTCGGAGGATAATTCAAGGCCCCTCATAGCTTATGGTCGGCACTTCCAAAGAACTTGTTGAATCACATGAGTTATTGATCCTCAATGGGATTGCCTGCTTTCTTGACTCTCATTTCTTCACTTGCCGACCTCATGGTGGGGGTGTGAGTGTGGTGGATTATGTCCTTTCTAGCCAAAACTCCTTGTCACTCATCAACCATTTCACTATTTCCCCATTCCCTTGCAATCATGATCTTCTCTATATCCCTCCATGATTCAAGGTCCCTCATAGCTTTTCTGACGCCCCCCATATAGAGATAGATACAGCACTTTGTGTCGACTCTTATCTAAACTAAACTATGTATAAGGTCATTTGCATGATAGGGGTATGAGTGTGGTCAATTATGTCCTTTCTAGCCGAAACTCCTTATCAGTCATCAACCATTTCACTATTTCCCCCATTCCCCTTGCCAATCATGATCTTCTCTCTATATCCCTCAATGATTCAAGGCCCCTCATAGCTTTTCTTGACGCCCCCCCATATAGAGAGATAGATACAGGCACTTTGTGTCGACTCTTATCTAAACTAAACTATGTATAAGGTAGACTGCATGCAATTGATAACCAGCCAATCTCTGCGAATTTTAGTTCATCTCAGAGTGCCATATATGTAGACATGAAGGTTACTCTTTCTCTTTAGTTTGGAGCACCTTATATATATGGACGTGACAGTTACTCTTCTCTTTAGTTTGAAGCGCCTTATATCTATAATTGGGTAGGGTGGTTCATCCCATCTTTAGTTTGATCAATCAGCTTATTACTTTTCATCTCTAGTCAAAGTCAGCACGGCTGATTTCGTTTTTCCATCCCATCATTAGCTATATATATAGATCTCATTCATCCATCTTTATTCGTATTCGACAGGCCTAGAGGTCAAGGATGTTACTACTTGTATAGACCCACTTTCATATAAGCTCATTTGTGTTAGCACCACAGAGCACCATAAATATATAGAGCAAGAAGACGGCCATATACATAGATAGGGCAACCAATCAACTTGCCTAATGCTTGGATTCTCTATATATTTATATGTCGGGCCAACCAATCATCATCAACTAGTATTACGCCCTCCAATTCTATATAGATCCTCTCGGGATAGAAAATGCAATCAGCATATCTATATATAGAGAGTGCCCCCTCCTCCCCGAGTTTTAATCCTCCATATCCCCATCAACTCAAGTTTATCAACTCAACCACCTATATATATGGTATAGGAGTTGAGGATGCTCCTACTCGTATCAAACAAATTTTATATAAGCTCATTAATGTTAGCACAGCGAGCGCGCCATAAATATATAGAGTAATAAGACCACCATGTATATAGATAGGAAACCAATCAACGTTTTTGATTGCTTGGGTTCCCTATATATATGGTATAGGAGTTGAGATGCTCCTACCGTATCAAACCAATTTTATATAAGCTCATTAATGTTAGCACAACAAGCGCGCCATAAATATATAGAACAATAAGACCACCATGTACATAGATAGGGAAACAATCAACGTTCTTGATTGCTTGGGTTCCCTATATATATATATATATATATCTCAGGCCAGCCAATCAACATGAACTAGCATTACGCCTCCCCTCCACTTCTATATAGATCCTCTTGGGATAGGGAAATGCAATCAACATATCTATATAGAGTGTGCCCATCACCTCGAGTTTATCACCTCAACCCCTATATATATGGTATAGGTGGTCGGTTGGCTTGATCACCTCACCAACCACAAGCCTAATATATATTTATCTTTGAACATTGTTGGATCAAAGATGTTCCAGCTATCACAAAACTTAAGTTTTTCAAAAGTTATCTTGAGGACTGAAATAAAACCTCCTTCGACAACATTTCAAAACAAAAATCTAGAATCTTCGAGGCGTTGGAGATTCTCTATGTTTCTTAGCACCTGAATAGTCATTCAGATCCTATCCTAGAGGAATAACTCCTCCTTAAAGTCCCATGAAGCTTATTTTTCATCAATACACCCTCCCCCTTCACGAAGAGGGAGACACATGCTTACATGATCTCCAATCTTCTCTACACTGAGAGGAATAACTCCTCCTTAATTTCAAACAACTTCCAGCCTGACCCGACACCTTACATCAACACATCACCAATTTCTTTTTGGCTGACCTTGGGCGAAAGTCATGAGGGTTGGTGTCGAGGCCTCTCCTTCTACCTCCCCTTCTTCTTCTTCTTCTTCAAACTCTCTTTCTTCTTCTTTGTTGTTCTTGGGGACGCAGCGTTTTGGTTTTTCCACCGCTACTTTTATCCCGCTTTGTATGGTGCACTCCCATTGACCTATTTTTGTGGTCACTTGTTGGACATTTAATATAATCATCTTATCTTATCTTATCTACTCAAGGTTGTTATCTCATTGATCTTGAGGATGTCAAATAAGTTGTGGCAATCTTCTAATTTTCTCTTGCTTGAGCAAGATATAACTCGTTGGACATGCAACATTTTTTCCTACATAACATACCTTCCCTAGTCTCTACAACAACAAAGACAGATCCCTTCTTGCCCTATTTCTACTAACAAAGAAAAAGTTGTCTTGTTTTTTCCGGGCATTTTAGGAGATCATGATCTCAAACATCTTCTCTACTAAATGTTTTTAGCTCATTGATCTTGAGGATACCAAATAGGACTTCTTCCAATCTTTTCTTGTTTTATCAAGGGGCAACTCGTTGGATGTGTAGCTCTATTTCTTACATAACATACCTTCCCTAGTCTTTGAAAAAACAAGATAGTTCCCTTCTTGCCCTATTTCTACTAGCAAAACAAAAGCTGCCTTGTTCAAATGAAGAAAGATTAGGCCCCAGGGGCCTAATGGCATTCAACTAGGATTTTTCCAAGCAATTTCAGAGATCGTGATCTCAAACATCTTCTCTACTAAATGATTTATCTTCTCTAAAAAATGTTTTTAGCTCATTGATCTTGAGGATATTAAATAGAAATGTTGGCGAGAAAATTTGTTGGGGAGTCTAAGTCCCTCTACTTAAGCCTGCAGTAAACCGCTGCCGTATATGCATGCGCGAGTAAAAGGTGGATTTTCCTAATGGCCTTGTGGACGGGGATCCAACAGGCACTCCACGACCCTGCGGCAAAGCTAGCAATTTCTTATTAGAAATAACAAGATAGTTCCCTTCTTGCCCTATTTCTACTAGCAAAACAAAAGTTGCCTTGTTCAAAATGAAGAAAGATTAGGCCCCAGGGGCCTAATGGCATTCAACTAGGATTTTTCCAAGCAATTTCGGAGATCGTGATCTCAAACATCTTCTCTACTAAATGATTTATCTTCTCTAAAAATGTTTTTAGCTCATTGATCTTGATGATATTAAATAGGAATGTTGGCGAGAAAATTTGTCGGGGGAGTCTAAGTCCCTCTACTTAACCAGTGCAATGCCGTATATGCACGCGCGAGTAAAAGGTGGATTTTCCTAATGGCCTTGTGGACGGGGATCAACGGGGGCACTCCACCGACCTGCGGCAAAGCTAGCAATTTCTTATTAGAAAGGACTTTGTCGTGCAGAAAGCGGGGAGATGGGAGTAAGAAATGAGATAGAACTAATGTGCGGGTAGACAATTAAATTCTCCCGCACAAACTAGTTAGAAATTTCAACACATGCATTTATGAGAAGAAACAACTCTACAAATAGTAACAAGACCGATTAGAATTTATGAGCACAAAGTACCAATAAATCTCTCGATCGAAAAAAAAGCTATAAACTCCTTGTATTAATTGCTTAAACAAAAGTTGTACATAGTGTGGGAATGGAGGAAAACTAGTGAGGGGGGGGGAATGGAAGAAAATGGCTCTCTTTTGTTCTCTCAAATTACAATACACTCTTGAGTTTACAAAATCAATAACCAACCCTTTGATATGGGAATGCCTTTTCATATGTCCTCGCACAACTTAAAACATTTCAACTTCCTAGGAAACTTTTAAGTCCCTTTTTATAACATAAAGGTGACTTATTACATTAGGAACATTAAAACATGAAAAAGTGCAACCCCAACATGAAATTAGAATATTGGAAAGTGAGAGAAAGTTGGGAGAAGAGGAGAGAGAAAGAGAGAGAAGAAGAAGAGGAGATGTTGTTCTGATGAAGTTCGTTGATCCTTGTCGATGGAAAGCTCCAAATGTAGTGAAACTCTAAATCTTTGAACTCCTTGCACCTTGAGAAACTCCTTCAGGATGGTTCCAGGACACCTTGGGTTGAGTGTTTAAGAACACTATTGAATGAATTGTTCTGCCGATGACTGCAACTTCCACCTTGCACACGATATACCTGTGACCCGAACCACGTAGTGAGCGTCAAAAAACACTATCAAGTTCCCGAGATGGATCTCGAATGCCCTATGAGAAATGCCTATGATGATCCCGAACAATGATGTCCCCCTGAATGATTATCCTTATATGTCCCATTGTGTCAAAACTGCCCTTTGAGTATTACTTACTATTAATAGTAAGTGCCCAGATGGGAGACTTACTAATTTTTGTAAGAGGTGATTTTTACCTCTCATTCACTCTTGCGCACACTACCTTCGCCTCAACCACTTCTTGGGGTGACTTACTATTTTTAGTAAGCAACCATATAGGGGGCTTACTATTTTTAATAAGTGGTCATTTTCACTATTTTCTGCTCCGGACAATCATTCGCCTCCTAGTGATCTTCAATGCACATTGCCTTTGCACATTTGTTAAATCACTTTTGACGAAGACTTACCGAAGATAGCAAGCCTGTGTAGGAAAGCTTACTATTTTTGGAAAGTGGCTTTCTGGTGCTCGGTTTGCTGACGGAATATATTTTTTTGGAATCGGCTCATCGTCGCGATCACGTCCTCCAAATTTCACATGATTTCTCTCACTAGAATGCTTGGAAATAAAATTTAAAATTTTCACCTAGCAGTGGCTTCAAGCACGGAGCTGCCATGGCGGCCATTAATGGAGCTCGAAATTTGTAGGTTTGGTTTTTGTCTTCGTTCATGACGAAAACAACTCCATTGCGATAGGTTTTCATTTGGAGTCCGTGTGCAAGTTTTTAGCTCATTTCCATTGCAGATTGATGGGAAATCCGACAAATGTGAGCCGGTGCACGAAATGGGGATTTTGTTGGAACAAATGTTTCAGGGCACCATTTGACCTCCTGTTTGTTGCATCTTGATCATCTTGAAAAATGAGAAAGTCTGCAAAAGACGGCATCTCAATCCGACTTATATTTGCAAGATATGAAATTTTTTTCGATTGGGTGACTTTGTGGTTATCTGGCAAAAGAATCTTCATTTTCTCTTCATTCTTTGTTTGTTCAATATTTCTCTTGGGACTGCATATCACCATGGGGTAGAGGATTTTATTATTGTGGCAAAGTTGGTTTGAGCTTTGGCAATGGTGGAGTGGTGGTAGGAAGTTGTAGAGGAGTTTGCAGAGCAAGCTATGCACGGAATGTTAGATGTTAGATGTTAGATGTTAGAAGCAGGAGGGATTTTTAGAATTTGAAATAAAGTTGAGCAGGGATGAGGCACATTTTCATGTCCCGATGTCCCTCACCTCAAAGGCTCAAAGGGACGTGAGGGACATAAAATTGCACAGCGCAGACCTCAAACTGACACATGGTGGAGATCCGATCATAGGATTAAGGCAAAAGCACTTTAAAGCACCTGGAAGGGAGTGAAAGGGCGTATGAGGAACCTTGAGGCATCATGAGGGTTGGGCACATTTTTTCAACCTTGATGTCCCTCACCTCAAAGGGACATGAGGGACATCAAATTGCACAGTGCGCCAGAAGCCGCCACTTGTCACGATCCGAGCGAGCGAGAGAATGAGCCCTGACAAAGACTCTGGAACTTGAACCGCGATCCAAGGGTCACATGAGGGTCTAAAGGGCTTATGGGGGCTAGGCACATTTTCTTGACCTTGATGTCCCTGACCTTGAGAGATGTTAGGATACGAAATTGTGCCAGGCCCCGGAGCTAACACGTGTCCTTCCAAAATTTGACCAACTCCCGAACTCGCTCCAAGAGGGCAACTTGAAACAGCGATAACTTAAGCTCCCAATGGACTTTTTTGATGAAATTTTATATGATCTTGATTGAAAAGGGCTTTCCAAATCCAATGGTGGGGGTCTCAGGTCTTGATTCTTCCATTTGATCCTTGAAAAAGCGGATTTTTGATCTGGTACTCCACCTGTGCATGAGAAAATTGATTGCAGAAACCCATTGCGCAAAAGTCTTGTGAAAAAATAATTTCACCATCTTGTAGGGCTTGGAATTCCCTTTTCGATGATGTTTTGTTTTTCTCCTAACTAACTCCATCCGGAGCTCCCTGGAATCACTTCGGAAGATCAATAGTTGTTTTAGCCTCGTGCACCGCCAGGCCTCGTGAACCCTAATTTTGGTGAAACTGCCCCAACTTCTCCAAGTCCTTCCTAAATCTTCCTAAATCACTTCCATGATGTCCCAAGGCCTTTGACTCACTTCCGTGTCTTTTTGACTTTTCTGCATTTCCGCTCCATGGGGTTGTTCCAGCCCTAGGAAGGCCAGTGATAACCCTTCCCACAACTACCCGAAGCTTGCAATTTTCAATGAACTCCTAAAATCACCTAGGGGGAATGAATGGACTTTCCTAAATCACCTGGGGGTGAGCTAACATCAATCGGGAGGTCACTTAGACTAATTGGGCAAAACCCGGAGTGCTCTTGGAAGGGTAAAATTTGAAAAACTTAACACACGGGTAGAGTTGTCATGCTAGGAAATTGTCAATTTCCTTGTTGCACATTTGCATGACAACAAGGAAGTTGTGGAATTCTTCCAATCTTTTCTTGTTTTAGCGTGGGGCAAACTCGCTGGTGGTAGCCCTATTTCCTACATAACATACCTTCCTAGTCTTTGACAAAATAAGACAGATTCCCTTCTTGCCCTATTTCTACTAACAAAGCAAAAGCTGCCTTGTTCAAAATGAAGAAAGATAAGGCTCCATGGCCCAATGGCTTTCAAGTAGGCATTTTCCAAGCCATTTGGGAGATCATGGAGGATTTGTGTAAAGCTATTAACACATTTTGTAAGTCAAAAGATGTCTGATTGAAAGTATACCATGTTTTCTATCATCATGAAGTCGAATCATTTGGAGACTTCTGCCCAATCTCCCTTTGTAATAATATCTAGAAGCTAGTCCCCAAAATCATAGTGGATCATCTGGAAGCTATTCTCCCTTCTCTAATCTCTACAGAACAAGGAAGGTTTCTAGAAAGCAAACAAATTCTGGACAGTGGAATGTTGGCATGTGTGTCCAGCGCTCCCGTGAGTTTCGTGACATGGACTAACCGCCTCTCGTAGATCCTAACTCTGGTGATTGTAGCAGAGACTAACACCTATGGGTTTTGGTCTAACGGCAATCGTGGTCCAACAAATGGTATCAGAGCGACAGGTCTCGAGTTCGAAACTCACTTGGGTAACGTTGAGGGGGAGATTGTTGGCATGTGTGCCCAAAGACTCCCGTGAGTTTCGTGACATGGACTAACCGCCTCTCGTAGATCCTAACTCGCGATCAGAAGTGAGACTAACACCTATGGGTTTTGGTCTAACGGCAATCGTGGTCCAACAGGAAATGACGACTCATGAACTCCTCCATTCCTCAAAGCTAGAAAAGATCAGGCTATGGTTAGTAAATTTGAATCAGCACGGCCTTTAATAGAGTGGATTGGAACTTTCTCCAAATCCTTGCCAAGTGTGACTTTTGGGATGATTGGTGTGCTTGGGATAATAGTTCCATCTCTTCCCCTTAATTTTTGTTTCTTATCAACCACAACCCTACTCTGCCTCTTTCAGATCCTGCATAGGAATCAAACAAGGAGACCATTGCTGGTGAAGTTTTGGGTAGGGCAACTCATGCTCATCAAACACTCGGGCACATTTATGGCTTCAAAATATGCTCTTTTTTAAAATCCCAAAATCACAATCAATTCATGCATTCTTTATGGGAAGGGTAAGTTTGAAGAAGCCAAAGCTTTCAAGAAGCTTCTTGATTATTATACCAAAGCATCAGTCAATGTATTGAGTATCAATGCAAGAAAGTGTATCAAATTTCAATGCCCCTAATTGGCTAGAGTGGTATTGGGTTGGATACCCTCAAGGCCATGAAGTTCCAATGCGTCCCTATGAGCATCACCTTGATGCAGTGAGTGTCAAGTGCACCTCTATGGCCTCAAAATATGCTCTTTTTAAAATCCCAAACTCGCAATCAATTCATGCATTCTTTATGACAAGGATAAGTTTGAAGAAGCCAAATCTTTCAAGAAGCTTCTTGATTATCATACCAAAGCATCGTGTCAATGTATCAATGTAGGAAAGTGTCTCAAATTTCAATGCACCTAATTGGCCAAAGTAGCACTTTGAGATGGTTGACCTCCTAGCCAGAAGTCCCAATGTGTGCCTATAACATCACCTCGATGAAGTGAGTGTCAAGTGCACCTCTATGGCCTCAATATATGCTCTTTTTCAAATCCCAAACTCGCAATCAATTCATGTCTTTATGACAAGGATAAGTTTGAAGAAGCCAAATCTTCAAGAAGCTTCTTGATTATCATACAAAAGCATCAAAGGTCAATGTATCAATATAGGAAAGTGTCTCAAATTTCAATGCACCTAATTGGCCAAAGTAGTGCGAGATGGTTGACCTCTGGCCAGAAGTCCCAATGTGTGCCTATAACATCACTCACATTGATACAATGAGTGTCAAGTGGGACCATTCATGCTCATGAGATATGGGTTATTTCAAACCATTATCACTCACGAAATATGGATCACAGTGTCAAGTGCACCTCTATGGCCTCAATATATGCTCTTTTTCAAATCCCAAACTCGCAATCAATTCATGCATTCTTTATGACAAGATAAGTTTGAAGAAGCCAAATCTTTCAAGAAGCTTCTTGATTATCATACCAAAGCATCAGGTCAATGTATCAATGTAGGAAAGTGTCTCAAATTTCAATGCCCCTAATTGGCCAAAGTAGTACTGGGATGGATGATCTCCAGCCAGAAGTCCGAATGAGCTCCTAGCGAGGAAGTCCCAATGCGTGCCTATAACATCACTCACATTGATACAATGAGTGTCGAGTGGACCATTCATGCTCATGAGAGATGGGTTATTTCAAACCATTATCACTCACGAAATATGGATCACGAAGATTGATTTGAAACTTGTGCAGTTGATACAAAAAAATGATATTACATAATGATGCACTGCAGAAACACCAAATATATATAAATGGCGGGAGCAATTAAGTAGCTTTTCCTAAATTACAGTAGGCTTCTGGTCACATGGATGGCAGTTGCTACTGTCTTATCAGTAGTGATGTGACATTGCATGGTCTTAAGGAACAGGTAGCAGGGGTTTAGAGTTAAACCCATATATAATCCCATATTAAATGATGATGATAAATAATGAATTACAAAAGAACTGTGTTTTTACCTTAATAAATCCCTTCACAGTTACAAGCAGCAGCATGTACTGTTATTACACACATAGTAATGATACATAATCTGTACAAAGTGACGATGGGTCATTCTATTTGGTAGTTATATTCTTTGAGTTTTTAATGGATTTTAAAAGAAAAAACAGAGTAGGTATGGGGACCACCGACCAACAATTCTGCAGAGTACACTCTTGCAGGAATTATAACGTACACGATGAATCAGGAAGTAGAAGATATGGACTGTGAGGAAGGAGGAGTTCCAGTCACAATTGCAAAAATTCTGCATTTGTACCTTGACAAGGCCTTTTTTACTACAACGGGACTTGAATCCCTTCAAAATTACAAGAAGCAACTTGTATTGTAATTACACCCAGAGCAATGATACAGAACCTATACAAAGTGACAATGAGTCATTCTGTTTGGTAGTTTTATTCTTTGAGTTGTTTATGGTGTTGTGATTTTGAGAGAGAAAAAAGAGCAGGTATGGGGACCACCAACCAACAATTATGTAGGGTACACTCCTACAAGACTTATAGTGTACCCGGTGAATCAAGAAGTAGAAGATATAGACAGTGAGGAAGGAAGAGTTCACAGTCACAACTGCAGAAATACACTACTTGGAAAATTGTACTAGAATGAGAATCAAGGAAGCAACTCCAAGGAGGTTTGAAGAAGTTTTTGCATGGTATTCTTGTTTGCAAACAAATTGATACAACTCTTAGTATAGTTACATGCATGTTGGATTAAAGATATGATTCTTTATTTGTTGATTGAAAGAGAGGAAATTGCAATTCTTGAGGGTTTATAATCAGAGAAACCCCGAGACCACTGTGTAATTTATATAAGAATGTAGGTGTGAAAAGAGTAACTCAGGCCTGAGAAGTGGGAGCATAAGATTGAAAATTGTTTATCACCTATGTTTTTATGAGTTTGGGTGTGAAATTGCTGTATTGAATGAGAATATTGGACTTGGAAGAACTAATGAATCTGAACCAGTGTGTTTCTCTAGCATAGGCAGGGCATGCAAACAAGTTGGTACATGAAAGATGGAAAGGCATCAAAGTTCTGTGTTTTGATGAGTTAACAGTGTAATCAAACTTTGGAAAACCTGAAGAGATCCTCACAGAGCAAGAAAGGACTCTACTTAGTTTCGAAAACTGTTGAAGCATTGGAAAACCTGATTTGGGGGCAGAGTAGAAGGCTTTGTGAACAAATACGAAGTGGAAGACAATTTTAAGCCTTGCTGGTAAGATAAATACAAGGAGAAGGTTTAAACAGGTCTTGAGGTATCAATCTCAAGCCTTGAAACTAAAGTTAGTGCATTTTATTCTCAATTAGCAGGTAGGTGTGAAGATTTCAAGAGAAACTCTCCTGAGAAGGGTTTAAGAAGAAAGATTGTTGAGGGACCTCTGTTTTGTATGAAGTTAGAAAGGTCTTGATTTCTGTATATGAATGAGAATTTTGAACTTTGAAGAACTAATGAAAACCAGTGTGTTTGTCACAGACCTGTAGGAGTCTCTTAATGCAGAACATGACTGGTAAGATAATGAAAGATGGAAAGGCATGAGGAATTCTGTGATAATGTAGATGAGTTAACAGTAAAGGCCAAACTTTGGATAACCTGCAGAGATCCTGATAGAGCAAGAAAGGACTCTAGGTTACTTTCATAAAATGGATTGAAGAGTAACTCAGGCCATAAGAAGTGGAGTGAAAGATTGAAAATTGTTGATCACCTCTTGACCCCCCTCTGGGTAAGGATTTCTGAAGGATGAAAGAACATTGGACTTGGTAAGACTAATGAATCTGAACCAGTGTTGTAGACCTCAAGCATAGGAGGACATGCAAACAAGTTGGATATGAAAGAAAATAGAACATCAATTCTACAAATAGAACCACAAAATGGGTATGTTGTCAATGAGTTAACAGAGTATTCAGTACTTTGGATAATAACCTGCAGAGATCCTCAAGAGCAAGCAAGGACTCTACTTAGTTTCAAAACTGTTGAAGCATTGAGTACAAAAACCACTGATTTCATGGGTAGAGTAGAAGAGCTTTGTGAACAAATATGAAATGGAAGACAATTTTAAACCACCTTTAAGGTAAATACGAGGAGAAGGTTTAAACAGGTCTCAGGTATCAAAGATGGAAAGGCATCAAAGGTCTGTGCTGTGGATGAGTTAACAGTGTACTCTGAAAAATTTTTGATAACCTGCAAGATCCTCACCCCAAAGGACTCTACTTACTAAAAAAACTGTTGAAGCATTGGCAAGTGTGGAACCTGATTTCACAGAGTAGAAGGCTTTTGAACAAATACAAATGGATTAACAATTTTAAGCCAAATTTTAAGGTATCGAAAATACGAGGAGAAGGTTTAAACAGCAACTTTATCGTATCTCAAGCCTTAAACAAAAATAATTTTATTAAATTACAATGTTAAATAATGCTAGCTAGAAACCCTCCTAGGGTTTAAGCCCATAGCAATTTTCGAAGAGTTGTTGAAAAGGGAGTTCGAGTTTCCAAAGAAACTCTGCAAGTCATGTACATATCTATCAAAGGTCTTGATTTCTATTGGAATATGATGCTTAAAATAAGCGAATCCCTCTTGGTAAATAGGAAAACGTGAAGTCTGTCACAGACCTGTAGGTGTCTCTTAATGAACCAAGAACATGACTGGTAAGATAATAAAGACTTTGAGGGTGAAAACAAAGGTTGGTAAGATAATAAAGACTATTGAGGGTGAAAACAAAGGTTGAAACTCATGAGGAATGCCTGTGATCATATGAAAAACATAATTTAAAGGTCTTGAGGGTGTAATGACTTCAGTTGTTTGATATTTTGCCAATAGTGACTGTCAATATCAGGATTGCACGAAGAAAGGGGTCAAAACCATAAGACAGAGGAGTGAAAGTTGAAATCAAAGGTTGGATCTTTTCACGCAGGCTCATAGTTGGAAATAAATGTAACTCGGTAAATATTTCGGTTTTTAGACCCTAAAAAAAACTTCGGCAAAAACTCGGCAAATATTCGGCCAATAACTTCAGAATTAACTGGGCTTAAAAAGTACAAATGTCTTTAAAAACATAAATTTCAAGCAACAATAGCTATACAAATGTATCAAATGAGCCCATAAATGTTGGAGAAGTGTTTTCTATTAGATTTGAATACAAATACAATACAAAATCTACGTAGTGTTTTCTATTAGATTAGATACGGCACCTTGGGAGGGCTGGGGCATCGGGAGTGGCGAAGAGATCATCCTGGATGCGCACGTATTAAGTGCCATCCATAACCTCCTCAAAAGGGATTAACTGATCAGCGAATAGAGAGAGGCGTGGGGAGTGGGGACGCATGTATATGCCGACAAGGTGTCTTATTCGCATCTCGTGGCTCAAAGTTTTAACTTTATTTATTAATTTTTTAAATTTTTTGTTTTATTTTATTTTATTTCTTTTAACTTTTAAGTTTTAATAATAAAAAACGATGGGGGTGGGGTAGGCCGAGCCCTCCCACCCCCAAATTATATATGAATGTATAATTTTAAATAATTTATATATATTATAATCTATATGTCTATATATTTACTTATATATTTTATTATATATTATAATAGTTATATTAATTATATATACAATTATAGTATTCATATTATTTGATAAAAAGGAATTTTATATTTTTTTAATTGTTCAACTTAAATAAAATATATTGATAGAAGTTACACTTAAACCTATATAATCTATATATTAACTTCTAAGTTGATTTAATTAGTATGGTTATATTATAATGATAATCCAATATTATTAAATTATACCTATAATAATGTGTTATTAAATTTGGCTTCGGATCAAGTTATATTTCCAAGTTAGTAATATTTTTTAATTTTTATATATTTTTTGGCCCTCAACCACATTATCCACCCAAAAAAGTTTTCCGCATTTCCATGTAAGAGATACTCCATACCGGCACACAAGTATCCAAAACGTATTGGCTACTGCCTACAAAATCGTCTCCATCATCATACAAATACAACAGCCAACTGATAAGTAATATGAATTTATGATGATCGACATTCACAAAATATCATCATAAATTTCATATCTATGCAAGGCATCAATATACAATAAATTACCATTTTCCTCTTGGTAATTGTAGACAAAATACTGTCCCTGTTCTTGTAGCCAAATTTCCTGGTGAACATAGGTTGCACCCTTATTCATCTACTATTGTGCCCTGCTTTTAAAATGGCATCCTTGATGTGCTACCTGTACACACTACACCTTCTGGTAACTGTAGACAAAATATTTATGACAGGAGAGGTGGATTGAAGCGGGAATTACATCTATTGCAAATTCTCCCAGTTTATAAAGAAAGCATTTTAGAATATTACAACAAAATATATCTAATGTCTCGTTGTAAATGGATAGCAAAATAATTATTAACTATTCATATTCCACGAGGTCATACACTCTAAAGACAAAGCTAACATCTAATACTATTAATAATTGAAACTCCTGGCCCCAAAGGTGTCAACAATGAAGATTAATGACCTTTGTCTCAAGAGTTCAGACTCACAATCACTTCAACTATCAAGATATTCTTCAATCTTCATTTTACACCTTATTGATTTTCCATGTTTCAAGCTTTGCATGTTTTCGCAATTGGAAAAAATAGCTACTTTTTTCATATTATTAGTATTATATGAGATATGTACTAAGTCGTATCTACTTGGGCTTGTTTAGTAGATATACATAGGCTAGAGGTTGATAGGATTACAAGAAAAGAGGAGTGATATCCTAAACAAATACAACATCAAGGATTGTATATATATTTACTGTTGAGATTTAATGGATATCTCAATGTGAGCTAAAGGAAATTATCATTGGTATGAGAGCTTTGCAATGAAAGACTGTGATCTACGAAGCCAACCACTGCTGAAAAGCAAAACAAAACAATTTGGCGTGAGATTTAAAACTCAAGTTAAATTGGCAATTTTTGCAATTACTCAATTAGAATTTCAACAATGCTTAGGATATTTCGAAAACCCCCTCTTAAGGATCTTGAAGGATCAGAGGATAATTCTAAAGCATCACACATTTCCTAGGGTTATGACAGTTGTGAGCAAAACCTGAACACAGTCTTTGTAGACCTAATTTGAAGACAGATACATAGTGGATTTGACAGAAAATTTACATAGAAGGTCACCTTGGAATATTGAGTACAAATAGAACAGCAAAATGGGTATCCAGGATGTCAAGATTTTACTGATTGAGTGTAATGTCCCACTTCTAGGATTTTAGAGAAAACTAGGAAATGCTAGGCAATCCCACTATTACGAACTCAACAAGGCAGCACTATCCTTGAAAATAGATTCCTAATCAAAGCATATATGGTAGAATGGCAACCAATAAATGATAATGCCCTCAAACTGAACTGAACACTACTGCAACTGAATTAAACTCAGAAAAACCACACTTGTGCGTTCAAGAGAAATGGCTCGATAAACCCAATAAGATTGGGTTTTTTGGCCTCTAACGAGTAGCTCAAGTAACCACTCTTGGCCTTCACAATTACATCAACCAAATCTTTCACACTGCTGCTATACTGATCGCTGCCCTGAAGATTTATTAGATACTCCCAACATACTCTAAGATCGCTTTCAAAACGCGACACCACAAGACATGCAACTACCAGCTGCCAATGTTAAAATATCTCAGTCATAAGAAATATGCAATCAAAATACAAAACCCCTGCTGCAATGAAGATGAAAACATACTCCAAACTCAAATTACTTTTACTACCACAGTTCACTGTTATATAACTCAAAAATACCATTAAACTGAGCCTTATTCAAGTCGAACTACAAATCAGCAACAAAAGTCATCTAAACCACCTTAAAAGGAACTCAAAATTATTATTAAACATGCTCTGGTATGACCAATTATACATGGGAAATCGCTACCAAAGTAGACAAGCAGAGAGCATTTTTGTAAATGGTAATCGCTGATTTTTGTAAAGAACAGCAGCTCCTTCACACTCCAAAATCAGACCATAATACTCCAAATAAAGTCGATGTGGCTATTTAAAGATGATAGCTATCAATTCGCCAAGGCATATATATTCCAAACATGTAATAAACCATTCAATCTTCACTCCCAAATGGAGTCGCTGTTAGGAAGGAAGATAGATCTATTAATCAACAAATATGAATATCTAGAAGAGATCGCTGGACAAGGGAATAACAGCAGTCAAACTAGATGATATTCAGATTTCCAAACACGTGGATCTCATACCAAATCTTCCCAATCAATTCGCTGTAACTAGAAGACAGAACCACACAATCAGCCAGTCGATTTGTACTAACAAATGTATTCAATCAGCCCCTAAACATCACAAGGCTAATTGATGCATAAAGATAATAACTTAATACATCAAATACCACAAAATATGCAATAGATCTTAGTCAATTCAAACAAACTCAAAGAATAACCTAAATCCCAGCGGTCATTTCACATTAGATATGACATAAAGTCAGCCCATCAACATTTATAAAAACACAAAGCCAGAAAACAGATTAAATGAGAGATGACACACACCAACAAGTAGATTTGCAACATACAAAAATACTTCAATGGATATCAAAACCAGCTTAACATAAAACCTCCCATGAAGAAGAGAGCAAATCGTAGAATGGGTGGGCATACATCCCAACTCCAAGCATAATGATCCCAAGATCTCCTTTTATAAACAAGGAGCACAAAACTCAAAACAACACCTAGAAGAAGAAGCTTAAAAGAATAGGAAATCATTAAATAAAAATGGTTTATCCTCCCTAGAAAGGTGTGGCATCCTCTTTCCATTTTGCATTTAACATAAAAATGGTTTATCCTCCTATGGTCAATGCCCTTTCTAAAGGGTGTTTTTAACATTAAAAGCCACCCAAATGTTATTTAATTAATTCCCTTTTAATTTTGTATTTTGGGAAAAAAAATAATTAAATAATTATTGTTTTATAATGTCAAATGATAAAAATGAAACAATATTATTTAATATTTAATATAATTTTAGAACATATCCCAAAGCCCAGAGGAAAGATAGGCTAAGATCTTCAAATATGGGGATTAACATTGAGCCCGAACAAAGATAAGTAGTGAAATGGGATTGACAGGGCTACAAAAGTGCCTTAAGCAAGGTAAGAAGAAGCTTGTCGCCTAAATACAAAAAGAGATGGAGAAGAGGAGACAATGAGAGTCAATAAAAAAATTGCAACTTAAATTTTTGCATAACCTCAAAGGGGAGAAGAGGTACTAACTATGGCAATTAGTTGGTTTTGGGCAAGTGTGGAATGTTCCAACTATCAACACTACAAGGAACAAGTTGCTCGAGAAGCCTCAAAAGGCAGATTAGCTAAAAGGTGAGACATTTAATCTTCTTGCATTCGATTTGAGTCAATTTTATGGTTGAAATAGCATTGTCAGAGATCTAGAAGCATGGTTCAATGCTTTGATTAGGTGCAATAAGGTGAAGAGTCAAAATTTTGCTTGTTTTTGGAGGTTCTTGAATCAAAGGAAAGTGCTGAATCATCGGTCTAAGGTTCGAATAAGCCATTAAAGCCTTAAAAGGGGTTTTGACTTTTTGGTGTTGAACTAACCTTGTGGGTTGTCAAAAGTTTTTAGGCTCTGCATCATTAAAGTACTAGAATGTTTTAAGAGCTAACTTGACATACCAAAGTTTGGAAAGGAGAATCAATTTTGTAAAGTATTGTAAACTTTTGTTATTGTTAGCATATTAGAAGCATTAAGTTAGGAATCACATCATCAGATTTTGCATCTGATTGAAGTGTCAAGTTCTAATAGATGAATAAAGAACTTGAAGGAACATTCAGAAGCCAAGTTGATAAACTAAAGTTTGAAATACTTGAACCTTATAGAGAAATTAAGGGAGATCAATTTTGCTGTGTATTGCAAAGTTCTATCATGTTGATGTACTGGAAACATTAGATCAAGTATTGCAGCACCAGATTTTGCATTTAATTGAAGACTCAGGTTCTGTAATGAACATAAAAGTTATTGGATTTTATGTTCAACTATCTAAAGCAGGATTGTGAGAATCTGCAAGCCCATATACCTTGCAATCAAGTGATTGATGCAGAAAGAGAAAACCATCTCAGTACTCTAAAGGCAAAAATGGAAGACTAGTGTATAAAATTGAAACAACACCTAGAAGAACAACAGTTAAGGTAGAATAGATCCTCCACAACGGTAAGAGAGAGGTGAGTCTCTACCTTTCACGACACCTATTAATCATTTGCTTGTACATGATGTAATGCAAAGTTCTAGAAACATTTTATGATGTTGATGTTCTTTGCAATCAAGTGATTGATGCAGAAAGAGAAAAACCATCTCAATATTCTAAAGGCAAAAATGGAAGACTCGTTTATAAAATTAAAACAACACCTAGAAGAACAACAGTTAAGGTAGAATAGATTTTATGATGTAATGCAAAGTTCTAGAAACATTCAATCAAAAAGCACATCCAATTTTGCATTTAACAGAAGTTCTTGAACTTTATGTTCAACTGTCTAAAGCGGGATTGTTAGAATCTGCAAAACCATAACTTGCAATCATGTGATTGATGCAGAAACTGAAAACCAACTCAGTACCCTACGGAAAAAATGGAGAACCAGTGTATTAAATTGAAACAACACATAGAATAACACTAGATAATCTTAGAACAATTAGAGTAAAAATTTGCAACAAGGAATTGAATGCCATATTGTAAAAGAAGTTTATGCGAAGTACCTTAATGAATTTGTGCAACTGATCACAAGCCTAAATACAGAGTTAGAAAAGAAATCGTTTTAGAGCTAACTAGTGTCTAAGCCAGAAAATCACTTTTACCCTAGAGGCAGTGTTGAATGTCGAGGTCAGGAGTATTAAAATTACAAAACGACTGCAGGATTTTAAATATCAAATTGGCATCTGAGTCACAATGGCCTTCAGAAGAAAACCCTAGTCTAGATTATGCATTCAATAATCTTGAATCCAAGTTCCTGAAAATGACTCCAAGGCTGGATTCTCTAGAAGACTGGCCAGAGTAAAACATGGAAATTATTGGGGAAGAAGAGACAATAGAAACAGAATATCGAGGAGAAGAACATAAAATTCCTGGGCTAACGAAAATCATTTTTTACCCTAGAGGCAGTGCTGAATGTCGAGGTCAGGAGTATTAAAATTACCAAAAAGACTGCAAGTTTTTAAATATCAAATTGGCATCTGAGTCACAGTGGCCTTCAGAAGATAAACGTAGATTATGCATTCAATAATCTTGATTCCAAGTTCCTGAAAATAAGCCCAAGGCTGGATTCTCTAAAAGACTTCAATGACGTGCAAATTATTGGGGGAATTTGTAGAGACAATGGAAACAGAATATCGAGGAGAAGAACATAAAATTCAAAAAGACTGGGCTATTTAAAGTCACATTGGCAGCGAGTCACATTGAGGTTCAGAAGATAAAACGTGGAATGCATTCAATAATCCTGATTCCAAGAGTCAATTTGGGTGCTCCAGCAGGTGAGATTCACAAAAATACATTGAGGTTCTGGCATGTGGAATTTGCTAGAGTCCTGGAAACAGTCAATTTGGGTGAAGAACATAAAAGCAGGTAGAGATTGGGAAAAATACATTGAGGTTCTGGCATGTGGAATCTTTGCTAGCGTCCTGCCTGAAAGAGTCAATTTGGGTGCTCTGTAGCAGGTAGAGATTCACAAAAATACTTATAATTGAAATAGGTTTTACTTTTTTTTAACATGTTGAAAGTCACGCCCTAGAAGACATACAAGAGACTCAAATTGTTAGATAATTAGTCACAAGGAAATCTGGCCTCATTTAATGAGATGATTGTAGGAAGTGTAGACTATGGGCCTGTTGAAAAACCTTGCATATTTTAGCAAATGCAATTGGCAAGTGCAAAGCCAAATCAGCAGCCTTTGACAGCTAGATACAGGGTATGCAGATCCACTAAAATTAATGGAGGCAAACTTTAGCCAGTTGTGACTGCCCTGATTGCCATGTTTGAATGACACAACCGCATACAAGAGGCACATTAATTTTAAGAAGTGTTTATGCACAAAATAAGCCTTTCAAAGGCCTTGAAGAGTTTGTGATTTGCAGGAATAGCCAGTCTCATCTTTCTTATCCAGCAGCATCCCCGATTGGGGTCAAACTGGGTATGTGGATTCATCGAGTAAAATACCAAAAATTACAAACATTTAGTCTCCGAGCCAGCTATGATTGATTTGGGGTCAGCTTTACCCTCCAATTCAGACAACGAATAAAGGGTTGTTGCTGTTTCTAGTCTTCTTAGTTCTAGTGGCGCATCTAAGCTTGATCCTGTATCTCACTGTGAAAAATGCCTTCGTCCTGTATCTCCCTGTGAACAAATGTGGTCTCTGATCTCATCCAGCTTCTGTGAGGCATGGTCACCCTTTTTGTCATCTTCAGGTTCTATAGTTTCTAGGTTTCAAAAATTCTCTGCCAATTTGTTCCATTCACCAATAGTATATTTTAGTAGAAGATTTGAGAAAGATTGTATCTACTATCTACTCAGTCATGGATATGTTCAATTATTATTTGTGTCACATGCCAAAATTTCTGTTCGTTACTGGCCTGGATGTTTTACTCATCTATTCTATTCATTTTTATAGGGTTGAGGGCCCATTGTTAACCCTCATTGATCTTTTAGACAAAAAAGAAGGAAATGGTCAGATTTTTACTTGCACTAAATTTCAAAAAACGACATTTCATTAGCAGGAAAACAAGTATACAATATCAAGAACCTTTATTTTAGAACCTCCATTTCAAATAACGGCACGAGGCCTCCACATATATAATGACGAGACCCTAGATGCAATGAATGTGAAGTGATCCAATGAAGGAATTATAAGATGGATTTAGAGAGTGTACTTCTCAATGGTGATTTCAAGTAGTACATTTGTTCCAGTTGCAAGGATTTCATGTTAAACGATAAGAGCATCTGGTTTTTAGGTTGGCCAACACTCATTAGGGGCTTAAACAGGTCCCAAAGGCCTGGTACATAAAAATCAATACAAATCTTACAAGATCTGGATTCAAGATTGCTCCTGATATAAATATGTATGTCAGTGGGTGACAATGTAATCTAGAGGTGTGAGCAGATGACTTGATCCTGACAACAGCCCAGTATAATACAGGAGGTAAAGTCTGTTTTGCGCTCCACTTTTGAAAGGATTGTCTTAAGTATCTTACATCATGGCTTAGGGGTAATATTTTGACAAACTGATGCCAAAATTTTGCTAAATACGTTTCACAAACTGATGCCAAAATTCTGCTAAAGATGTTTCACATGAACGCATGCAAACCAGCGTCTGCTACCATGTAAATTAAGCTTAAAATATCGGCTAACATAGAATCAAGAGGTCACTGGACCACTATACAGACAGTTTGAAAGGCAACATGATATACTCTTATTTCAACTAGGCTAGTTTTAAGTTTTGGCAGGTTATTTTCAGCTGACAGGATGCACAGATACAGATTGGGCAGGCTCCATGAATGACAGAAAGTCCACAGTAGGTTAAACCCTAGAACAAGTATAGTTTCTTGGTTGAGTACGAAGCAGCTAACAGTACCTCTATCTTCTATTGAAGCTGCTAGCACAGCTTAGAAAGCACTTTAGTTGTGAAAATTGTGTGTAGATCTTCAAGTATAACAAACACAAGCAGTAGTGTCGTACTCTGATTATCCAAGAGTGTTAAAGCTGGACGAATCCAGTTTTGCAAATCTCAAATTAAACATGTTGCGGTGAATAATCACTACCTTCCCAAAAACTTTGAAGATGTTGAAATGAAGTGCAGTACTGTCTATCTTTGAAGTAAACAGATATTCTCATTAAGACACTTGAACCAGATCAATACGAAAAATTTAATGAGAAACTTGGTGCGAATTCATGTATGTCCACGGTGGGAAAGTAATAGCCATAATATCTTAATAATGGTGGGGTTGACCCCTCTCCTTTCACCTCTGCTCTAAACACGAAGTCAAATTTAGTCTGTCCAATCATACCACACGGAGAACTCCTTTCAGTACAGCTGGACATTTGTGCAGGCATTTCTTCTATCGATGGATTGATAAATCCAGTCACAAATACCACCCCATTGAGAGATCAAGGAATCAGTGCAAAACTATAGGACTCGAGTGCAGCCCAAACTAGAGTGATGCTTGTGATGCTAAACTGGAGCATAGTCCAGACTAGAGTTATGCTACCAATTCCAAACTCTAAATAGTGTGGTCCAGACCATCATTATCCTTCAAACTAATGATCGAGTGCATAAAAGATCAATCAATAGGTTGTTCAAGCCAGCAAAGCACAGCCACAGCCATAGAAGGTCATTTACGCACTCCTCTGGTTTATGCGCTCCATTGACAATCAGAATTGATCCCACAGAGGGTAGGGCATTTAGGCATGGCACCTACTTCTGGAAATTCATTGTTCCGTGCAGCTCAACATTTACTAGCATGCTCAAAGACCTTTTATAATAGTTACTAAATATGTCCATTATTAAGATATTCACACACTATTACCCTCCCTTGATGAAATTTCTTGAATATAGAATATGATTTGTGCTTGGCCCAGGAGGGCCACTGAGAAAAACTTCAGAAGTTATTGATATACATGCAATAGAATGTAAACAAATGCCAAAGCACCAGAAAACATTCAAGGAAGACAGAAAATGAAATACGGTAGTTTAAAGAGGGCGTCTCATGTATTTGGGGAAAATGAAATACACTAATTTAAGGAGGGCATTTCTTGATACCACCATTTTTTTGGTTTCTGGGTATTCACCTAGTCCGAAGAATTGAAGCGTTGAATCCAACATGTCTGGCTGTATATGAGTAATAAAATTGGTTGATGCGTTGAAACCCATCTGATTTCTGACATATTTACTCACTAAGAGAGAGAAAATCTGAACAATTTCTGGCAGTTAAACTTCTATAATAGACTGTAAGGGTTTCCAGGGATCTTGAACAGGGGATGTTAAACTAAAATGATTTGCAGGTTATAATATTGATTCTATACTAAAAATAAGTCACTATAAATCAATCGAACAACAAAGGAACACGAAACGAATGCACTGCATCTGAAGCAAATGAAATAAAATGGTAAATAGTAGGTTACCCGGCCTTGAGAAACGGAATGAAGGCTCCTCCTCTAATCAAATGTAACGCTCCACCTGGAAACGGAATGTAAGGCTCCTCCATATCCCAATGCAAAGTTATCTTATCATCTCATTCCATTCACAAAACACATAAGAAAGACGAACACAAAGACAGTACATAGCACATAGGACTACACAAGCACAGTACATAGGACTACACAAGCACAGGACAGTGTGGCCACACGACGCAACAATCAAAACAGTGGAATGAAATGAAATGAAAAGAATACAGGGGAAGGTCAGGGGAGGGAAGGGCTATTTATAATCTCTACCTACAACGGATCTCATCTCCGAAGCTTCTCATCTGCTTTCAAACGGCTCTCATCTCCGAAGCTTCTCATCTGCTTTTTCTGGTGGGCCTCTGCTTTCAAACGGCTCTCATCTGCAGACTGCGACGTTTCTGATCTGCTTTTTCTGCTTTGCTTTTTAAGCTCTTTCATATGTGCTTCTGCTCTGCGTAGGCTCGGCGGATATTTTTAAGAAGGCTGTTTCTTCTTTTGCTGAATTGAGTTGACAATTTTTATTAAAAAAATATCTTTTCTTTTCTTTAAATATGGTGTGATATAGAAAGAAATTTAAAAATATCTAGGGCATCATTAAAATCTTTCATTTCATTAAGTAGTTCTACTATAAAGCAACTCTAATGTTTTTGCATAAATGTCTCTATACTTTGGACATTCGGGATGAAATGCTCCTCCAATTAACCCGCCCCTTTGGTACCTAAAACACAAACCCTCTCTTCCCATCATTCTTTACGTGGTTCATCTCTCGATTTCACATTTGAGTCTCTGCGAGGTAGTCCTTAGTTGAGCAAAAGGATTTTTTCCTTCATTAAATTGCAGCCCATATATATGTTTTTCATCGTGCTCAAATGTCAGATTGACTACTACACAAGCACAAGAGAGTGTGGCCACACGACACAACAATCAAAACAATGGAATGGAATGAAATGAAAAGAATAAAGGAAAAGTCGGGGAGGGCAAGACTATTTATAATCTCTACTCAAGCTTCTCATCTTTTTTTTGGTTTGTTTTTTCTGGTCTATTTTCAAATGGCTCTCATCTCGCAAACTATGACGGTTAGTCGCTTTGCTTTCAAACGGATCTCATCTCCAAAACTTCGAGATCTGCTTTTTCTAGTGGGCCTCTGCTTTCAAACGACTCTCTCATATGTGCTTTTGCTCTTCGCTCTTTAAGAAGGTTGTTCCTTCTTTTGTTGAATTGAGTTGACATTTTTTATAATTTCTTTTCTTTTCTTTAATTTAAATATGGTTTGATATGGAAAGAAATCTAAAAATATCTAAGGGCTTTTGGTCCCATAGACTCTTTGGTCTCGTGGACATCATTAAAATCTTTCATTTCATTAAGTAGTTCTACCATAAAGCAACTCTTAATGTTTTTGCATAAATGTCTCCATACTTTGGACATTCAAGGATGAAATGTTGCTCCAATTAACCCGCCCCATGTGGTACATAAAACACAAACCCTCTCTTCCCACCATTCCTTATGTGTCGTCCATCTCTCAATTTCACATTTGAGCCTATGGGAGGTAGTCCTTAGTTGAGCAAAAGGATTTTTTCCCTTCATTAAATTTCAGCCCTTATATATGTTTTTCATCGTGCTCGAAAGTCAGATTGAACTCTAAAAGGTAGTGTTGGTGTTTCCTAGTTGTTATCTTCCTCCACATCAATGTTCTAAACTTTTCATTTACATAATTTTTTTTGTCTTTGTTAAGGTTTGGGCATTCGCTTGGGCTGATGTCTCATATGTTAATCCATTTGAGGTTTTGTTTCATCCATGTGTTATTTCGTCTCTGCATTTCTTCATATCTTGCAGCCCTAAGCCATCTAGTGGTCTTCATATTTTCTATTTTTTCAAGTAACATAGTAAACTTGTCATAGTGGTTGCCTCTAAAGGGAAGGTGAACTTGTTTCTGCAAGGATGGGTTATGATTTGTTTTTTCTTGTGTGTTTTGCCTTCAAACGACTCTCATCTGCTTTTTATGGTATGTTTTGCTTTCAAATTGCTCTCATATGTGCTTCTTGTCTCCATATATATAAACTAGCAAATGCACACCAGTTGCAAGGCACGCAATAAGGGATACCAAATGTAAAGTTGGTTTATATATTCATTTCGATATGATAGTTGGAAGCTCTCCCACAAAAAATGTTAAGCAACATCAAAAATCTCTAATCATAAATAAGACAAGAGGCACAAACATATATAAATTTCCATAAATAATGTTGAATGTATAAGTCAATCCCAAATAATAATCTTAACATAAACACAATATAATATAATTAAGCATCTTTAATATATATTTATAAAAAGGACCATACAAAATGATGAAGGTTATTCTAAAGAACCATCACCTTTTTCATTTTCCTTTCCTCCACCTCCCCCCGTTTATCATCTTAAACATGCACAAAATTCCTAGAAAACAATTCAATGTCATGACACCTCCAAGATATTATAAAATAAAGCTTTAACAAACATCTCATTAGTATATAAAAGCAATGATGCACTTTGGAGACTATATATTTGATTGTATGAAGTCAACAACATGGTCTAGATCTAACATAATTATGTATCTATCCAAATCAAAACACTAACTTGTACATTTGTCCAGATACATTCTTCACATGGTCATGCAAAAATTATGCAGTCATTAGCTTGATCAATGGTTTAAGACAATTTGTGTTAATTTGTGGATAATCAACATAAATATACTATATTATTAACACATTGGCTATGTATATGAGTCTCATGTAAAATCTTATCTCTTTCTTAATCCCTACTACGACCTATCTACTAACACTTGCACCAAAAGGAGGTGCAATGGTTACGTTGATAATAAAATATGGGAAGAGTTTTAGAGTTGTTGAAGCCATTCCAAGATGCACAACTAGAGTATTCGACTTGGGTAGTAATGCAGACCAAGCTAACTAACTAATGTGGGTTTAATGATGTCTGAAGATGCATATCTAACCTAGCTAGTTCGGAAACAAACATACTCGTACCACAACCTATTAACCATTATGTTAGTGAGAGGGCCACTTCCATTGCAAACTTACCCCTATTGGCATAATGATCATGATATATCGGGGTTTATATGTTAACATGAACCACGACAACCAACTAATGTGGGATTTAATTTGTGACTACATATAGTCTAGGGAAGAGAAAGAGCTATCAAACAGATGCAATAGAACTTGTAATGGAACTAGACAGTTGGATATATTATCGATGAATATATGTGGGAAGCTTGTCTATTTGATAAATGGATGCAATTTTCATCCACCCTCTTATCAAACATGTCTAACGTACAAAATAACTACTACATGAGGCGAATTTTGCTTGCTTTCACCACCTTTGTTTTCATTTTCCATGATTGTATCCAATGCCAACTGCCCATGTAGACCATCACATGTGTAGGAAACAATTTCCCTTCTTTAGTTGTCCAAAAGCAAAAGAGTATCTGACACACTATATGCAACGATATGAAACAATGAACTTTCAATCATCCCCAAAGTCTATTGGGAACTTTATCATACTATATATGATATATGAACATTTTTTAATTGTACACAAAGTGCAAGAAACGTCAAATGGGAAGCAAATGTAGTGTTTCTAAGGAAATTCCAAATGAATATTTACAAAATTAAATATAAGTTCAATGTTACTCAAAGATCTATAAGACAAAATGTGTATACACATCTTTACTCCCCCAAGAACTAAAACAAATATTGGTTTAGCTAAACATTAAATAGGTATATAAATATTTACATTATTATGTGTTTTAATAATATAAGAATTGAATTAATATATCAAAAAACTATAAACACAATAAAAATAGAAAATATTTCAGAATAGAAAAACATGGTTTATTAAAAATAAATTTCAACACATATTATAAGGGTCACAACAAACTCGATAACTTTAAATATTATTGATAAAGTATACATAGGATAGATTGGAACCCATGGGACATTAGTTTGCCGACACGCAAGCAATAAAAAAATTACTAGATCACTATTGCTAGAAGCAAAAATGTCATATCAATATGTACAAAATCAAATCTTTAGTGTTACTCAAAGATTCAAAAGACAAATAATGTGTACACATATTCACTGCCCCAAGAACTTACATAAATATTGTTTTAGACAAGCATAAAAGATGTGTGTGCATGTGCGTGTGCGTGTGCGTGTGCGTGTGCGTGTGCGTGTGCGTGCGTGTGCGTGCGTGCGTGTGTGTGTGTGTGTGTGTGTGTGTGTGTGTGTGTGTGTGTGTGTGTGTGTGTGTGTGTGTGTGTGTGTGTGTGTGTGTGTGTGTGTGTGTGTGTGTGTGTGTGTGTGTGTGTGTGTGTGTGTGTGTGTGTTCTCCTATAATACTTACATAAATGAAAAATAAAGGATACCATTGAGTGACACCCTTATGAGGGGAATAACATGAAGTGAAGATGTCATTTCAAAAGACAACTGGAGGACTCAAAAAATATCCATAGGAAGCCACTACAAATAATGCAAAACTTGGAAACCCAAAGAAGAACAATGGAGATTTCAACAAGAGGAATACATAGTTGCAGGAACACCCACAACTTGATTGTATGTGCCAAGAGAAGATTACATATGTCGTATGTTGTATGTTCTTTCCACCAACTATATGCTACATCCTTCTGATGTGCAATTTTACAACATAAATGAGTTTTTTAGGATAAATCATGCTCGAGAACATAATTTTAATGGTTTTCTTGGTGTACCTATATTTTGAGCTAGGTTCTCGAAAATGTGTTGTAGTAGTTGAGTTAATGAGAACTACAAGTGAAACCAACTTTGGTTTAGACTTAAACTACATATGTCAAGATTTTCTAGAATTTTTTACATAATGGTATGTGCACGTGTGAAATATCTATAAATACAAAAGATTTTGAGCAAAGTATCAAGCAACAACATGGGATTGTCCCCAAGGTGTGAGACCTTGGCTCCTTGAGATAAACCTCTGGATAAAGGTCAGCTTCCTACACTAACTACTCTAATGCTAGCCACCAAGTATCACTAAACACTAATATACTAAATTGCGGGGAAAAGGAAAGAGGAAAAAACATAAAAGGGGTGATGATAGCACCAAGAAAGAAGCGGGCCACTCTAACGAGATCAATGAGTGTGAAGAAAAGATACAGATGTAGAGGGCAGATATGAGCCACAACCAAAACATGCATCATCCGAATCAAACTCCCACTCTAAACCTTGAGACACAATGAATTATAACATGATATATGCCACACACAAAAATCATGGGGATAATAGAGAGGTAAGAAACAAATTAGCACAAAGACAGAGGGAAGATATGAGCCACAACCACATTTGTGTTAAAATCTAGAATATACATAGTCTGTTGCCACAAGAAATCAAGGTGATCAATCATCTACAAAGCTTAACTCAAAGGTTAAAGGCTCTCAGAATGTTTGGCCACCCAATTGGGTAGAGTAACCTTGAATTCAGAAGAGGATTCTTTACAATTATAACAAGAAAGTAGAATATGTCAAATCATATCTCATGTCATCATTATTTGCTCCAGAAGGTTCATGAAGGTATAAATATGCTCAAAAAGATGCTAAAATGGTGTGATCCACCCAAACTGCCTCTTGAAGCATGTTCCAAGGAATCTCTGCAAGTCATGATGATCCATAACCATGGAGGTGCCTTCACTTGCAAATAAATGAGTAGATATTTTTTCTAAAGATAAGCTTTAAGGATAATCCAAGTTTTCCCATAAGATCAAGAAGGTAAGATGAAGTTTAAGTTGTCATTTTTCTAAATTATCCATGATTGCACTTAGACCACTTATCAATAGCTCATCTCTATGCTTAACAACCAATTTTAACTCTTATTTGAGTTTGGGTGGGACCGCAAAGTGATAATACCTCGAAGCATCTTTTAAAAGGAGCAAGGAACCTGTATGCATGAAAATGAAAGTAGATAAAACTAAGATATGATCTAACACCAACTAAATCCTAATATACTTCTATTGTAAGGGTAAGTGCAGCAAGTTGGGGGACCAAAAAGTGGACATCAAATCCCGAATTTTACGAACTATGATCACGATTTATAAACCACGATCGCGGTATTAAAAACCATGATCGCGGTCTATTTTTCCAGACTTGGGAAATTCCAAACCTAAAAGCACGATCGTGCTTTATAAACCATGTTTTTGCTTTATAAACCACGTCGCTTTATAAAACCGTGATCGCGCTTTATAAAGCGCGATCACTGATTCTCGATACCAAAAACAACCGCGACCCTCATTTTTCCCACCATTTTAGAACCATGATCGTGGTTTATAAATTGTGATCGTGGTTTATAAACCGTGATCGTGGTTCTTATTGTATCATCAAATCCAACCCTCAAGGCTTGGGAAATCTCTATTTTTCCCAAACCAGAGCTTTGGGAGGTCATTATGGCGTGTGAAAGGCCAAAAACTTCAAATTTTCTCTTCCGCAGACTTGAACCATGCCGAAAAATAAAAAACATGTCACAAAAATGGTACCATCGCGTAGGGGAGACTATTAGCTTCGTATAAATATTGATTTTAAAGTGAATAGAATAAGATAAATATCATTTTATAATTTTTTACTAACAATAGGTCTTTAAGACACTTTTTCCCATGAATGTTCATGTCTACGTTTAAGACTGCAACTTTTGTTTCACTTGTCATAATGTGATAAAACCTATACCATCCCAAGCGTGGCAAAATTCTATACACGTTAATCAAAAAAATATTTTATTTCGATATCTTTTGATGTAGTTATGGCAGGAAACAGGAAAGTGCTCTGTTTTCTAAAAAAATTCATACCACTTTCACAAAAAAAAATTATTAAAAAAATTTCTCAAAAAATACAAAATAAAATCCATCCCAAGATAGATAGTGGTATCTAACTTTTCACCAAAGGGGAAAAAAACAAGTTTTGGTCATCCAAATCGCAGGCAAACAGACTACAATCTTATAGGTGTTTAAAAAAAAAAACTCATAGAATTTGGAGTGTTTAATATAGTTAAACTTGTCTGCTTTTTTTTTTAAAATTAGTAGTTTAGAAACTAGATTCTCGGATGCTACGATTCATATTTATATAACTTTTTCCAATTTTGAGTGCGCATATTGCTAATAATCCCTACAAGTTGAGATTTTATTGTTTTTGCAATATGACATCCACTTATGACCCCTTTTGGTCCCCCAACTTGTTGCACTTACCGTAAATACATCAAGATAAAGCTAAAAAAGAAAGATAAATAAATTGCATAAACATAAACATTGTAAATGTAAACCTCCCTTCGATGTGTGGATTTTCTTTAGAATGTGGGTATCCTTGTGAGACAAGTGCAAGCCACAAATAGTTTTGATCCAAGGAGGGAGCTTGGTGAAGGAAGAGATATCCTCAAAATGGCCCAAAAGCCATGTTTGATTCTCCTCTTACTAATGTTGTCCTTGATATTTCACCCTTGTTGAATCTACCAAATTCAACACCTCAATGAAACATGGGAATGTCCCCAAGGTGTGGAACCTTGCTCCTTGGGATAGACATCTGGAGAAGGTCGGCTTCCTCTACCTATCTAACCTAACACTAACACTACTCATAAGCTAAGCTATTGATCTATAGAGGAAATGGAGAAGGAGGAATGCATGAAATGAAACTAAGCTAAGGAAATGGCAATGAAACTAGAATAGAAAGGGGATCTCTCTGTGAGGGGAAGAACATGAAAGAAAATACAACAATGAGAGGGAAAATAGATGTCATAGATCAACCTTGCGTAAACGATTCCATTCCACACATTTTAGACAAAGAAATGAAAACGTGCAATTGAAACCCATAAACAATATGCCATAAATGAATGGAGAGGTAAGAGACACGATAAACACAAGTAAAGGGCATATACGAGCTACAATAACAAGATTTTATTGATAAAGAAATACATAGTCCATTACATTACTAGGAAGGGTACTAAGCTTGTTACATGTGACCAAGGTTAGAGTGCAAATCATGAAATCTCAGCCATCATTTGGACATGGTGAATTTACAATCAGGAAGAGGATTCTTTTTAATAATATCAAGTTGTCTTTTATAGAGAAAGAAGAGAAGAGAGGGAGAAAATTAGATCGCACCAAAAATGAAGAGAGGCAACCACCCACCTACTCACCAAGGACCAATCACGATTCAATGCTTGCAGGCATGTATGGCCAACAAAAGTTGCTTGAAAGGCACTCTATCATATCGTCTAAGAATGTGGACTTGGATGTGTAAGATTTAATGTTGGTGGTTGGGATTGGTTTGCACTTTTGAAATGAGTTAGGCACGACTTTGTTACAATCTATGGGTTCTAGATGATCCACTATCTTCTTCTATTTGTCGTGACTTTCTAATGTTTTTATTGTAATATGTAACCTTTTTTAATTTCATAGTCTTTCGTGGCCTTTAACAACTTTTGAATTATCCGCAGACTTATTTCCTTTATTTTCCTAATATGTGACCATACTTGTACTTTGTGTGGCCTCTTCTTGTACCACAACTCTTACGCTAAAATATTCTTATTTTACTTCACCCTCCACCACCTTTTTGTGGTGTTTGACTCCTTTGCGTAACTTCTTTGTTATGTGCCTTTTAACTTTGCTTGTTTTGTGAGCGATCGTTCTCATGTTTCACGGGTTTCTTTTGATATGCAAATTTTATTTGTTCCACATATTTTTCTTTGTTGTGCGGAATTTATTAGCTCCACAAATTTTTATTTATCGTGTGGGTTTCCTTTGTTGCACTTACTTTCTTTGTTCCACATCTTTTCTTTATATTGTGGATTCTTGTTATTGTTTTTCTCACATGTTTTCAACCTTATGTGACTTACTTCTCGTTGACTGTTAACTTTCTTTTACTTCTAAGTGTTACGTGGATTCCCTTGCCTTGCCCCACCGCATATAACTCTGTGGTCCTTTTCCTTTATTACACGGATCGTTTAAACACACATGGGTTTTTATCATGCAAACCTTTATAGCACTCTCGCACTTCACTCTCTTTCCATTGTAGTACCACATGTTACTTAGCCTTTGTTTGATTTGAAACATAGTAGAAAAATAATTCCACTAAAATAATGTTTACCTGGATGACCAAAATCAGGAATGAAATCTGATCTAATGTGTTTTAAAAATATGATTTTAAAATGAATGGAAGCACTCATATCAGTTAACCCACTGAACCATTCAAGATCCCATTATCACCCGATTTTACGATGATGTGTCATAACTGATTTTAATGTGTAAATTCGATTTAAAATTACTAATTAAAATGCTGAAAGGAAATCAGAAATCAAAATGTAATCAATAATGAAAAATGACACCAAAAACTTGATAACAAAGTTCGGCATACAAGCCTACGTCTCTGGGTTCATATGAACCGATCTATTAAAAATTGCTAAAATTGTAAGTACAATCACCCTTACAATCAAAAAAATAGATCAACACCTATAAAAATGTACTTTTAGACTTCTTGAGAGAACTTTGGCGGGCTTTCGAGTAAATTTCCTCCACCTTCCCAAAGTACTTTGTTGAGGTTACTCCCTTTGAAATTATACATTTATAGTGACTTTCTCTTAGTAAAACGTCGTCACAAAATCTCCAAAACGGAAAACAGATTTCACCACTAGGAGCGTAACAAAATTCTAAGCAAGTTTCCTTCATGCCCAAAGTCATTCTTTGACTCTAAGTCCTCCAAAAATGAGGATTCTCTGAAGTAGGTATAAAACTACCCATGCAGAGTCTCATTGACAAAGCTTCTTTATATAAAAGCGAGCTCAATTCATTACTCGCCAAGCTACTTGGCACAACAACAAGGCACAAGGAATACCATTTAGTGGATAAGGGTTTGAATCCTTTTCAATAACCCTGTCACTTGTTATTTAATGTGTGGGTAGGATCCCACATTCCTGGGGATATATATTTCCCAAGCCTTAAAATAGGCTTCCACTAAGTCTATTGAATGTGGTTGTGGCCACGAAAACACTATTTTTCCACCCAATGTAAACCGGGCCTCACATAATTGCCACGACAAAATATGCCGTGGGTGGCTTGGTCAGTGGTAAAGCCATGTTGAGCACACGACATTAAATAGTCCCCTCCGCATTGATGAGCGACTCGCCGGGTCTTGGGTGGTTCACTCTTTAAAGACCCCAACGTTGTTAAGCGCCCACGTAAGTGGACGTGGCATGATTTAAGCATCGCGTATTCATGTAGGCCACCGGGTATAAACATGGGTGGTGAGAACAATGGCTATATGTCACGTTTGGTGTGGTGAGTAATATAGACTTGCCCGTGTAAAATGAACTCATGGCACCACTCGTGTGTTGGTATCCATTTAATCTCCTTCACAACTTGAACAACATCATGAATCGCACAAGCCACTCAAGGATAGATAGATGTTTTATATGTCGTTTTGTAGTGGGATCACACCTATCTGCTTGTTTGCATTCAAGAATTGAGGGAGTGGATCGCACCTTCATAAGGGTTTTGATCTAACCCTCACTATTTTAGGTTGTGCCTATCAACCAAGGCAAGAGAACCTGCATTGCAGCCCCTATGTGGTAAGGAGATGAAGATATCCTTTTGTTTTGCATATGATATGGAGGAGGCTTTGTGAAAACATGATCAAACATCCATTATTCAAACTCAAAGGAGTTGTCACTACTAAATGATGGATATGTTCTCAAAACAAAGCTAGAGTGCTAAAGAAATGATAAAACCCCTGATCAACTTTGTGCATTTTTATGAAAGGATTGAATTCTTTTATGGACACACAACGCAGATGCATGGGGGTATTGTAGGTAGGATGAGTTAGTTTAAATTGAAATTCGATGAGAGATGTTGGGACAAGAGTAGTTAGGAGTCATCACCTTCTTTGGGAAACCTTGCAAAAAATTACAACACCTAAACAATAGAGATATTTCAATGAATTTGAAGTGCTCCTTCAACTAGGATGTGTGTGCATATGGATGCCCAAATCGCACTATTCCATACAAACTTTGATAGCACGCCACAAAGGCTTGAAGCAAAATATCAATAAAGCATTCAAAACCCCTTGTTAGATCATGTCCTAAGGTACACCCAAAGGTTTACAAACACCCTCAATTTACATGGAAGGTAAGATGAATTTAAATTTATTTGTCTCCACTTTGAAATGAATGCTCTTCCTCGAATGGAAGATTGCAGATGCCTTCAAACCCTCTGAGACCATGCATGACCAATAAAGATCCCAAACACAAGATTCGCAACATGAGCATGAAACACAAATTGAAAACATACTTGAAATACAAGTGTATGCAAGCTTTGCCAAGAGATGAAACTAGTTAATCCAAGAATTTGATCAAATATATCAAAGCAAGGGAATGTTATTTAGACAATCTCAAAGCTTTTGATGGCTTTACAGCTGAAACCAACTCAACATGATGAACATTTGATGCAAGCTGGAATTAAAAATGGCTCTCGAGTCTGAGTTTCTCAAAAAAGAAATGGACTTCTCCCGATTTTCCCTATGAAATTTCTTCTCTCCTTCTCCAAAATTCTCAAAAGACCTCTAAAATGTTTCCAAAACTACATCATATACCTTATGCCAACTTGGATCCTTGCATCCCAAGCAAAGAATATGCCAAAAGGATCAAATTTGTTACAAAACCCTATCCATTTGATGAAAAATGATATAAAACTGTGAAACAGCTCGCCAAATGCTAGAGATGCACAAATATTTTAAAATATTGCATGAACTTGGATCCTTATCCATCCCATGGTCACGTTTTTGGCATTCCACCATGCTAGCATGCATTTGCAATCATTTTTCACCTTTTTCCCTTACCATTTTTAACTCTGCAACTTTTCATTTTTACATTTCACGTGTTTTTCATGGGCTGAGAAAAATATCTCATGAAAAACACTATAGGGCACCGAATTAGCTCAAATAAATGATGCCATTGTGTTGAAGGCCGAAGAGATGCGAGATTCATATAAAATTTCATTGGTTTTGCTGATTTTCATTCTCCATCGTCGGGTGAGGGGCCTTCTTGTGTATTTAAAAGCTTGCTCCTAAATCTGCTCATGTGGTTTCTAAGTTTGCTAAATTTTATCAAGAGAGAGAGCCTTTAGGGGGTTGTCATTTTATAGATCATTCATCTATTCCAATCAGACCCATTAGTACTCCTCATCGCCTTGTTTCACCTCCAAGGTCACCCCACCGAATAATATGGCTCAACCTAGACCTCCATTTGTTGTAAACACCTTTGGTCCTATAAATTTTGGAGGAATGGATGGTTATCCAAATGTTGTTCCACGGGATGTGAGAAATAGGTTGCCAAAATTCCAAGGTAACAATGCCATAACTGGAGATCAGCATCTCAAACTCTTTGTTAACATGATGGAAGACTTTGAAATAGAATTTGAGGATGTGTATATCAAGTTGTTTATCCATACACTTGAGGAAGATGCAAGAGATTGGTATAAAGCTCTGCCTGATAACTCTATTGATTCATGGACTGAGATGAGTAATGCATTTAGATTACAATATGGAGACAAAACAGATCCAAGATTCCTTCTATCCGAGTTTGAGAACATCAAGAAGAACCCGAATGAGACCGTTCATGATTTCAATACAAGGTTTAATAAGGCATTGAGAAGGTTGCCTGTAATTTTGAGGCCTTGTGATGAATCTTGCTTGATCAAATATGCAGATGCATTTGATAAAAAGGCAGCCTATTACTTGAGAGACAAGAATCCTACAAACTTGAGGCAAGCTTTCACTATGGCACTTCAAATTGAAAATAATATTAAAGCTGTTGGTAAACCACTTAAGAGGGACGGTGTGAAGTTTATAAACCCGAGAAGCCTCAAACTAGCAAGGGGCTGATTTGGAGGATGTTGTGAAAGACTTTGGCGGGCTCGCCAAAGAAACTTCCTACAAATTAGCTCGGAATTTTGAGAAAGGAATTGGGAAAAGTTCACAAGGACAAAGAACTCAAAACCATGATAGATTTGACAATCATCCTAGGGTGATCAAAGATAGGATGATAGAGGTAAAGGGCTTATTGGATCGTATATAGACAACCCTAAGCACATGAAAATAGAGTGGTGCTCGACCCTCTAACCGCAAGAGTTGCTGCTTTGTTTAAGAAGTTGCTTGACATGGATTGGTGTGATAGATGTTTTCTTCCTCATCCTCCATGTGAAATGGACCAACAAGATATAGATGATGATAATGAAAATGAAATGGATGATGACATTTGTATGATGGGCAACTCTTCGAGCTCTCACAAGAAGCAACATCAACAGATGTGATAAGTGTGAGGACTGCTACAACCTTTTGGGATTGCATAAAGAGGGTACCATTTATTTCTCTTCCTCAAACTCATGATGTAGATGTAGTTCAGGCCTTTGAAATTCCTAATAATGACTTTGAATACCTAAGGGCTTTAATGATCAAGAAGTATGATGGTGGTATTCCTTCGGAGGAAGATAGACAATTGTTAATGAATGTTGTGGTTGGTCAAGAAAAGGAGTACAATACTAGAATTAAAGTTGTTAGAGGAGCTGGTCCTCAAGCCAAGCCAAAGACACCCTTGCTCACAAGCATTCCCAAAGATAATCCTAGAAGAGAAACAATTGCTAAGAACCCTACTGTCCCATGCAAAAATATCAGTCCTCTTCATGCCCAGGCTGCCAAGAATACTTCTCCATCTGATGAACCTTCTTGTTTCCCTTCCAATGTTGTTTTACCAAAGAATGTTCCATATGATATAGCCCAGGTATTGAGCCAAATTAAAGTGAGTGTTCCCATCATTGAGTTGCTTAGAATACCTGAGCATAAGAAAAGAGCTTTTGAATACTTGGGATTAAAAGAAGAAAATATTATACCAAGCAGAAATGTGAATGTTGTTGAGAATCCTCTTCAAAGCATTATTGGCCCTGAAACACCACCACCAATGGAAGATCTTGGAGAGGAACCTGAAGTGTATTTGGGGACATCCTTGGTTGATTCCCAATTGAATGTTGATCCATTCTTCACAACTTTTCTCATAAAAGGTAGGTTGCTTCACAATTGCATGTTTGATTCTGGTGCATCATGTAATGTTATGCCTCTAAAGGTCATGAATGAGTTGGATATCAAGGTGACAACAACATATGGGAAGTGTACAACCATGGATTCAAGGGAAGTGCTGGTTGTTGGTTGTGTGAAGGGTTTAGTAGTGCAACTTGCAGCCTATCCGGGTAAGAATTTAAAACTTGATGTTGTAATTGTTGACTGCCCTGCCAAATGGGGTATGCTTTTGTCAAGAAAGTGGGTTGCAAGTGTTGGTGGTAGTGTTCAAATGGACATGTCCTATGCCACCATTCCCATTGAGGGCAGCCTTGTCAAACTCTATGGTGAAAAGAAGATGTTACACTTAATTGAGGATCCCAACAATGCTTCTTATGAAGTGTTGTTTATCGATGTAGATGTCGACAATTTCATTGGTTTTGCTGATGGAAAAGAGAATAAGATGGACAAATCAGAGTGCCTTGGTAGGGTAGGTTCTCCATGGACATTCTCGTTTGATGGAGCTTGCTCCAAAGTTGGAAATGGTGATGGTTTATTGTTGGTTTCCCCTAGTTTAGAAGAGTTTCCTTTTTCCTTCAAGCTCAATTTTGAATGTACTAACAACATTGCTTGAGTATGAGGCATTATTATTGGGATTAAGGATTGCATGGAAGTATGGAGTAAAAGATGTTGTTGCTAAAGGAGATTCGAGAGTCTGGTTGTCAAGTAAGTAAAAGTTGTATGCTATAAAGAATTAGCATATGAGACAATATAAGCATGTTGTTTGGGACTTGATTGAAATTTTTGATTCCTTTAACATTGTTTACCATGATAGAAGTCTTAATGTTCAGCTTTGATCGACTTGGTCATCTTGGGCTCTAGATTTGATAGTTGCACCGTTTCACCCTTTTGTGACTATGACATCAAGTGCTAACAAGGCCGTTGTCCGGATAATGTGCGGATATAATAAACTTGTGAAGATAAAAATATGAAGTAACAATGACAAATGATACCTGCGTCAAAAGAGTGTGTTTATCCCGCTCGAGGGTCCTCACCAACAAATAGTGGAGCCCACCATTTTTAATCTGAATGCATTCCCAAATAAAATTTTCCATTTTGATCAAACTTCATTTTTGCCACGTGTCATGTCCACACCGACCAGCCTTGACCCGTACAGCCCCCTGTTCAACTATGACCTTCTACGGACCATATCTTGCTCTAATGAAGTTTGTTTCATGCACATAAATAGGTGATGAAAGCTCTCGAACAATCTTCTCGACCGTGTGATATTTTAGGAGATTCTGGAAAAAATTGTTCCTAAAATGATCCCTTGATCATTGTTCTAAGGCGTATATCCACATGATGATGTCCCTTTGTTGCGTGGGTTAGGAATACTCACAAAGCACTAGGTTATGACTTCTACGAAATACTAAGTTCCTCGATTCCGTGGATTACTTTCTTGATTCCATGTGATTGTATGACTCAAATGAAGTTGTCCAAATAACACGGGTGTTATTTTGGACAATAGTTTGGTGACTTTCAGATACATATATATGCCCGCTAGGTGATTGACCAAAGAGCTAGGCATATCCCTTGGGCATGAAGTCAAGCATACATCTTGAAAAATGATCCCAAACTTTTCTAACTAAACTTGAATATGCATGAAGAATTGCACTTGACACTTTGAAATTTAGCTTTGATGCTTTGAAAGAAACCCATACTTGGAAACTACCTCAAAATATTTGATTTCTCGACCACCATGGTGAATGATTTGGACTATGCACACTGCAAAGAGGCTCACAAAACTATGTACAAAAGAGAAATCATACATGATCCAAATGGAGACATGCAAAGTGTGCAAAGCACTTGTTTTAAAAAAAGAAAACCTAAACTACTCCTACTCTAACCAAGAGCAAAGCAAGCTAAACAAATCCAGATATTGAATGAGAAAAACAACTTCCATTCCTTACAAAATTTGACCATGAGATCGTTCTATAACTAGATCAAGTGGTGGAAGTGAAAACATGGTCCACACCTCCCTTTGCTCAAAATATCAGCCTCGAGAATAAAAACACCTCCTATGGTTGCTTTGCATTTGGTTTAGATAGGTGCATTGGTTGATCTTTGGTACTTTGAAAATATTCCTCATGTTATGAAGTGATCATGACTGGTAGAAACTGTGATTGAAGCTCTCATCTAGCTAGGTATCTAATTGGACACCCATATTTCAAAACTAGTGCACTGATTTTTCTTATTTTCCCATCTCTTTCACATTCAACTCCATAAATAGAGCTATCATGCAAACTTTCCTTTTCATTCTCATGTATCTTTGTTTGACCGTGATCAACATGTATTGGAATTTCTTACTCTATCTTAGGTTTAAGGGAAACTCCAATAGTAAGAGGGTTCTTGTCCAAGAAGAGAAATGATGTGAATGGAATACTTATAAGTTCAATTATCTCTTCTTCATCATTCAAATCTTCCATATCAGATAACATCTCTGCCTCTTCACTTTCCATGCTTGGGTGAAACTCCATTTTGATCTCATTTTCTTGGTTGATTCTTTCCTCAACCATTTCCTCTTGAATGTTTGGTCTAGTATCCTCTATCTCAAACTGAAACATGGTGTTTCCTAGTCCCAAAGATGTCTCCAAATCTGATCCTATGCATGAAGACAAAGATTGATCAGAATATTCACCTTCAAAGAAGAGTGAGAAGCTCTTTATGATCTCTTCCTCATCCCTGGGATATGATTTCTCCTCTACATGATTAGGAACACAAACCCTAGGAAAATCAATAACATCTTGTTCACCCTTTGATTCCAAATGATCCTCCTTAGCATTGGAAAACTTTGTTTCTTCCATTTTGTTCTCAACAACTTCATCTTAACTTATAGATTGATCATAATAAACAATAAGAATCTCAAAATGAAATATTTGAGTCATCTCTTCATCCACACTTTTAGAGTCAACCCAATATAAGATAGATATCTCATGATTTTCAACAATGATGGAGCTTTCTTCAGCTAGTTTTGGTTCACTTGAACATGGTTCTACATAAAGATCTTGTAGATTGGGTAGTACCTTTGTTGAGAGTAGGAGAGTGATGGAAGGTAGATAAAACCTCTCAAGTGTTTGAACATGAGGTTCATACATAAATGAATTTGGATCTATGGAATGGGAGAAGGATTGGGATTTTGATGATTTTGGATATTTTTTAATGGTGGAGGTATATTATCTCCTTTGGGAGGAGAATAACTCTCAAGAGGAGTTGAGAGAAAGATAGGAACATGGAATTTAGGTTGATATTGTATGGATTCAAATGGATATATAATTAAGCGGTTTATATGATTGTGGTGAAGGATTTTCCCATTGATAGGGATCCTTAAAACCAGATTTGTTAGGTTTCATCTCATCAATTAATAATATCATGTCATTTAACTTCTCATTACCTCTAGTTTTTGTTTCAAGGACTAAACCAACTTGGTAGAGGACCACCCCATTGACAGGGTTTTCTAATTATAGGGAGCTTAGTTGTCATGCTCTCACACAAATATTTGGCTCTTTACATGTTTTTCTCCATGTGTTGAACTCACAACAAAAAATCATCATTAAATATGAAAACACCTCCATTATCTGAATATCCTTGTTCTTGAAAAACATCATATTTAATAAGATAACCATATGGATCAGTGGGGGTTGGATCATGGGAATATTCATCATGATAGGGTTCATAAAACTAATTTGGAGGGGAGTTTTGAAAGAAAAAAGATGGAGTGGAATGATATTGCTCTTGAAAATGAGGATCCCAATGAGGAAATGAAGTCATGATTGCACAACTTGCATGAAAGATAGGAAATGATGAATGGAAATGATTTGTGAATGAAATAAATGGGTTGTTGGATTAGTGGAGTCACCAAATGTGTTGGGATAATGCCTCAGAAGGCTAGAGATCACTAAGAAACACATCAATCTTAGTGAAATGAGTTATAATCGACTCGAGAGAGTTCCACTAGGTGTGTCAAAAACTATTATCACTTGAGATTGAACCCTTGTTGAATCTACCAGATTCAACACCTCAGTAAAACATGGGAATGTCCCCAAGGTGTGGAACCTTGCTCCTTAGGATAGACCTTTGTAGAATTTTGAATTCCTCTACCTATCTATCTTAACACTAACACTACTACTAAGCTAAGCTATGTTATTGAACTACATGGGGAAAAGAGAGAAAGAATTCATGAAAGGACAACTAAGCTAAGGAAATTGCGTTGACACTAGAATAGAAAGGGGATCTCTCCATGAGGGGAAGAACAAGAAAGGAATAACAACGATAAGAGGGAAAATATATGTCATAGATCAATCTTGCACAAACGATTCCATTCCACACATTTTAAATACAAAGAAATGAAAACATACAATTGAAACCCACACATGATATGATAAAAATGAGAAAAGAGGTAAGAGACAACATAAACACAAGTAAAGGGCATATACGAGCCATAATAAGAAGATTTTATTGATGAAGAAGTACACACTGCATTACATTCTTGGGGAAGGGCATTGAACGTGTTACATGTGACTAGATCGGAGGTCAGTAACTCATGAAAGCTCAAATGTCATTTTTGACATGGTGAATTTACAATCAAGAGGGGATTATTTTTAATAATATCAAGTTACCTTAGGGTAAGTGCAGAAAGTTGGGGGACCAAAAAGTGGACATCAAATCCCAAATTTTACTGAACCATGATCGTGGTTTATAAACCACAATTGCACTTCTATTTTGCCAGACTTGGGAAATTCGAACCTAAAAGCGCGATCACGCTTTATAAACCACACTCACACTTTATAAACTGTGCTCACACTTTATAAACCGCGCTCACGCTTTATAAAAACCTTGATTATACTTTATAAAGTACGATCGCGGTTTTTAAAAAGTGCAATCGCAGATTCTCTAATGCAAAAAATAGACGCCACCCTCATTTTTCCCACCATTTTAGAACCATGATCGTGGTTTATAAACCATGATTGCGGTTCTTACTATATCATCAAATCCGACCCTCAAGGCTCGAGAAATCTCTATTTTTCCTAAACCAGAGCTTTGGGAGGTCATTATGGCATGTGAAAGGCCAAAAACTTTAAATTTGCTCTTCCGCGGACTTGAACCATGCCGAAAATAAAAAACATGCCACAAAATGGTACCATCACATAGGGGAGACTATTAGCTTCGTATAAATATTGATTTTAAAGTGAATAGAATAAGATAAATATAATTTTATAATTTTTACTAACAGTAGGTCTTTAAGACACTTTTTCCCATGAATGTTCATGTGTATGTTTAAGACTGCAAATTTTGTTTTGCTTGTCAGAATGTGATAAAACCTATACCATCCCAAGGGTGGAAAAATTCTATACACGTTAAAATAAATAAATTATTTGATTTTAATGTCTTTTGATGTAGTTACCTATGGGCAAACGGAAAGTGCTCCATTTTCCAAAAATTTCAGACCACTTTCACGAGAAAAAATCATAAAAAAATATTGCTAAAAAATACAAAATAAAATCCATCCCAAGATAGATAGCGGTATCTAACTTTTCAAAGGGAAAAAAAAATAGACAATTTTTGGTCATCCAAATTGTAAGCAAAAGGACTACAATTTTATAGGTGTTTTAAAAAAAACCAAGTCATAGAATTTGGAGTGTTTAATATAGCTAAACTTGTCCATTTTTTTTTTTAAAATAGTAGTTTAGAAACTAGATTGCAGATTCTATGATTCATATTTATTTAACTTTTTCCAATTTTGAGTTGCGATTGCTAATAATCCCTACAAGTTGAGTTTTTACTTTTTTTTTTCAATATGACGTCCACTTATGACCCCTTTTTGGTCCCCCAACTTGTTGTACTTACCCCTTTTATAGAGAAACAAGAGAATAAAGAGTGAGAAAATCATATCGCGTCAGCCATAAATGAAAAAGATCCAACCATCCACTAAGGACCAATCGTGATTCAATGCTTGTAGACATGTATGACCGATAGAGGTTGCTTAAAAGGAATTATATCAGTCATTTGAGAATGTGGAATTTGATTGTGCATGATTTAATGTCAGTGGTTGGGACTAGTTCGCACTTTTGAATTGGGTTAGGCATGAATTTGTTACAATCTGTGGGATTTGGATGATCTGTTATCTTCTTCTGCTTCCCACGGGTTTCGATGTTTCTATTGTAGTTCATGACTTTGTTTTGAATTTCATGGTCTTTTTAACTTTTAACAGTTTTGAATGATTCTGAGACTTGTTTCGTTTCTTCTCCTCCTCTCGTGAACATACTTTTACTTTCCACGACCTCTTTTTGTACCATGGGTCTTCTCCCAAATTAAGGTTTTGTTTGTTTTAATGAAGGATATAGGTTGGAAAATGATTATGTGGATTAGGGATGTTAGGAATTTAATGATTTTGTTTTAGATTTATCTAATTTAGGTTTCTAAGATGGTTTTTAGGTGGAGAATGGTTGAAATCTGTTTCCAAATAAGGCTATTTGGTTTGTGTTTGGTAGATAATTCGTTTGATCTTTTGGGGAATAGGTTCGGACATGATTTAATTTTGATTATGTTTTGATTTTAGGAAGATTCCAAGTGGTTGAATAGGATAGATATGATTTAATTTAGATTTAGTTAGATATGATTTAATTTTGATTTATGTTTAGTTTTAATAGGATTTTATGGAGTGTAAGAATGATGTGGCAGATAAATACATGAAAATAAATGTTAAATGTGGTGTGATTAAATGGTGTGATAAATGTATGATTTTCATAAGAATAATATGATGTGGTAAGTGTATGGATTTACACAAGATAAGTATGGTGATGATGTTGATGTATTTAATTAATTAATTGGATAAAGATGAGTATTTGACTTAGGATATGGGGTGTTGATATATTTAATTAATTAATTAAGTAAGGATGGGAGGGATGTTTGATGTTTTTAATTAATGGGACAAAGATGTGGGTGTAGTATAGGACTTAGGATATGAAATATCAATGTATTAATTAATTGATTGAATAAAGGTGAGGGGTGTAGATTTTATATGAATTAGTATAAGGATCAGATGTGATAATGAAGGGGGTTTAGCAGACACGAGACATGGGAATTAGCGGTGCTAATTTTAGGTGTCTACATTTTTCCCCTTTTTGTTGAGTGGTTTTAGACAAGCCACGAGACAAAAATGAGATGTGATGTAAGTGAGGGATGTAGAATCATGTGATGAGGTGTTCCCCTCAAACTAGGGATTGATGACCTAAAAGGGAATCAATCACTAGTTTGGAAGAGAAAGATGAAAATATACAAAGATGAGGAGTAATGAGGGATGATGGAATAATGCCCCAAGATGAGGTAGAGAAATAAGATAAATGTCGTCATAAAATCAAGTGATAGGGGAACCAAAGGGTTTGTGTCCTATAGACATATGACTTAGCAATAGAAAGGATATTTTGACAAGGTCAAAGGACCAATGATAGATGTTGCCACAAAGGTGGGCTTATAAGGCCAAGAAGTCAAGTGATAGGGGAACCAAAGGGTTCATGTCCTATAGAAATATGACTTACTGACGATGAGGGATAAAATGATAATTTGATGAGGTTAAAGGACCATAATTTGATGTTGCCACAAAGGTGGGCTTACATAGAATGGATGTGGGTCATGATGGTGACCAGAGGTGTAGTGCCCAAGGAGGCATCTGTTTGACAATGTCAATTTTATTGAATATATGTGATGTTTTAGACAAAAGCAGACACATTGATGTAATGACGAGATGTGCTAAGGATTGTGGTAATGTTGATAGATGTTTAATAGATATGTTGATAGATGTCAATGTGGTAGGGTTGACAACTATTAAAGTTATGTTTTAAATATGATGTGTTTTTGATATTGATTTGAAAGTGATCTTAATGTTTATCAAAACCATGGTTAAGAATGAAACGTGGATTGATTACTTTATATTGGATTTGATACATATGTGATGAGAAGCAACAAAATGAAGGTGCTTGCACTTTTGGCCTTTACAAAAATGTTAATATATGACTAACAATGGGTAGTCACACTTAGGATCCGGGATCTAGAGAGGAAGTAATAAAGATGTACCTTCATAGGACATGAGAAGGGCTGACATATGTAGGTTGTGCGAAGAATACGTTCTCCTTTCAATGGTGTCATAGGAAATGCCCTACCTTTACATTACTCTATTTTTGAAGCAAACTAATTAACGCGGGAAGTTTGATATAATGGGAAAGCTGATCAAGGTTAGGAAGCTTTCTGAATGTTTTTTATATTTGATGTTTTTTGAGGTTGATCAATGCGGGAAGCCTTTTTACATGGATAGTCATCCTTTGAGGGTATGATATATATTTTTGATTGACATCTATCCCTTGAGGGATCAATGTACTTTTTACTTGTAATTTTTACGAGATAGCTATCCTTCAAGGATCGGTCTATGAATTTGATGGATAGTTTTCCTTCGAGGGATCAGTCTATTATTTATTTTGACTTTTGAGAAATGCATCCAAATGATTTCAATACATATATTTTTAGCTAAGGAAAATCCCTAATAAACCATTTCAAGGAGGGGAAAATATGCGTATATGATCTACACATTCGTGCCCCATGTCATGTCTTTTAATTGATAGGTGAGTGTAATGATTAAGGGGTTCCCACAAAGGAGGAACTTGTCCATGTGAAAGATGCGATGAATAGAGCCGTGGTGCTCATCTTTAAGGCATTGAGAATAGTAAGAAAAAACCACATACCTTCAAATCATTACGATGATAAAATGATTGGTTGATGATGGGATATGATATTTGGTGTGACTACTATCATGCCAATTGATGTGTTAACAATAGAAAGGCTGCAAGTGTAAGGCATTCAAAGGTTAACCCAGTTATATGGACCGATCTAGTTATTGGAAAGCTTTCCACTTTTACTCCTTCCCATAGTAATGACATTTTGATTGGATTGATAGGATATGTTTGGTAAACATGCTCTAGAGGAATGTGTAAGGTAACAATTACGAAGTCTCTATAGAGAGGAATCCCCTAGCATGATACTTTGGATAGAGATGACATGCGTTGAAAGGAATGATGAATTTTAGATTAGGATGATGAAAGTTTTGATCTTGATTGATTGAGTATATGGTAAATAAAGGGAGATGTGGAGATTTTAACAAAGGAGTTGTTGAAAATGTGGGTTGGTAAAGAGGGGTTAATGATGAAGCTTTGGTTTTACCTTTTCTTCGTGTATGTTTATTTCGGGTTTGTAGAGTTGAACGAACAATACTATTTTGGGATGAGGGACTTTTATTGGAAGGTGATTAGAAGACGTATGAGAAAGTTTTTTCAAGATCAGATTGAAGATGACCCCCTAGTTTTAGATGTGTCGGTGAGGACATTGTTAGTGGCTTAGGTGTAGATGATGATGAGGTTGAAGGACCTTCAATGAGAAGGTGATGATAAGATTGAGGGACCTTCAAAGGAAGGTGATAACAAGATTAATGGACCTTCAATGGAAGATGCTAATGAGATTGATGGACCTTCAATGGAAGGTGATAATGAAGTTGATGGACCTTCAATGGAAGGTGCTAACGAGATTGATGGACCTTCAAGGGAAGGTGTATATGTTGACAGATTAAAGGACCTTCAACGGAAGGTGCGATAAGATTGATGTAGCCTAGAATTCATTGCAAATAACCCAAGGTCCACTAACACATCACTCAACCTAAACTGAGCGCTCACCCAAAGTGTGCAAGGGTACCATGTCCCCCTTTAGAGTAGCTTGTTAAATATGTTAGCATGATTACAAATATAATTTAGATCCATAACCGATAATCAATTAAACCACAATGCATAAAATAGATCTGGATCTAATCATATGAAGAAGTAACTAAATAATTACTATAATCAGATTCACCATACAAGATCCTTACTCAGATACATCCAACACCAATATCCAGCCAATATGATCCATTATATTAAATAAGGTAAAAACAAAATCTTCATACATCTTAATAATGTCACCATGAGTCATGCACGTGTACAAACCAACAACATAACTCTACAAAACATTGGTGGTCCCTAAAATGTGAAAATCAATACATATTTTATAGGGGTGGGGACTTAGCCTTCACCGCCATGTACCTTCCAAAAATTGGTTACATGTTAATAATAGCCACGCGCCTTTACAAGAGAATACAAAAGCATGCAAGTACTAATAATAGATCTTCTAAATTTAATTCTAAGTATAAATCCTATTATTATCCCAAAACTATGCATGGCGCTTGAAGTTCTGTTATTCCCAAAATAATAGTGTGTGGTCCGAAAGTCTCCATATCATTACGTGCTTAATACGCCAAGTCCAAAGATAACCTCACACCGAAAATAACTAATTCATGTTTCCACCTATTCCTGGGCACTCCTTTTCCGTAATACTTATGCGCCTTCCCGCATGCCTTATTCCTACATGCACCCAATCCTTATGTGTTTTCATCCTTGAGATATATTTTATCCACTCAACATTACCTCACACAAATTACATTGTCACCCATGGTAATGGGTAATCATAATTCATATCTCCGGAGTAAAGAATAAAGAATGAGATAATAGATGAAAAATTATACAAAAAGAATGAAGGATTACTCGACATCTTTCTCTTTCACGGAGTAGGATTAACTCTGGATATTCATTTTTAAACTCTACCTTTAATGTCCTCACAATCACTCATTGCTTCGCTTGTCTTATTTGGGATGTCCATCACTATGGCTTCCAACTCATCATGAGTCATGCTTTCTTTGTCATTCTGCAGAACCCTAACAATGTTATCCATGCTTTGGAAACCATCCCTCTATGAAATCCATCTTCTCGCGTAATGAGCTTCCCAATTTCGCTCATCCTTTCCCTATGTGGATTTATGGATTCTACAAGTGCTTTGCACTTTTCTTCCACCATAAGAAGCCTATACACGTGCTCCGAGCATCTCATTCTTCATTGCCTTTTGGGTACATCATTTCGAAAAAATCTCTAGAGCATCTTCCACTTCAATCTCAACTTCCTTTTTCGTATTTCCCCTTGTATCAGCTCCAATTGCTCTTTTGGGTTCCATATCAACTAAAAAGGTGTGTTATTTTTACCTCTTCCAAGCTCTACAACTCAACTTCGTGTGCCCTATCCTGAAACCAAACCCTAACTATCAATCTTCTTCTCTCGCACGCCCGATTTTATTAAACACTTCACCAAATGGAGCGTACAACTATCCTATGCATAAATCTGACACAAAACAATGGTTCACAACTTTCTACACTTCACAATTATCTCGCTAGCTCACTCACCTTCAACTTGCTCAAAATCTCTTATATGCAAAGGTAAAAATGATTCCGCATCATGTCCTTATATAGATTTTAAAAATTTATCACATTTATTTCTCTCCACCTACCACCATTCCCAACATTATTTCATTGTTTGACAATATTTTTACGTTGCGCATCTCCACGCCACATTCATAACCTTTTAGTGCACCTTCTACTTCTTGGCCACATGACCTCCTTTTGCACGCCCTCATGCACCGAAGTACTTTGCCATTGCACCTTCTTCTAAGTAGTTTCCACTACTACAACCTACCTCGCATTACATTGTGCGTCCATCCATAAGTGGTCTTTAATCATGAGTAATCTTTTTCTATTTGGACCTTTCTAAAAAGCACCTGCAAAAATGTTTCTTTATGTATACCCATATTCAGATGACAATCAAACTATATTCAACTTGGAAATGAACCTTGTATATAAACCACCCCACACTAAGGTTATACGTGGTCCTCTGTGCATGAAAACACTTAAATAGTAATCAACTTCTGGCGTGCAAACACACTTATTACACAAAACACTGAACTAAATTGATAAAGCATAACAACGATGAAGGAAACACATATAAAAGAAATGCATTAAGGAAATCTAACCTAAGTGGAAATACTACCTTATTACAAACACCAAGAAGACTTATTTATAGTAGAGATTCAACCTACTCCCATTAAAGTAATTGGGAAATCAAGTTCCATCCAACACCTCTAACTGGAAAGTGCCTAAATCAAGTATATAAGTGAGAACATATGGTCCCAACCAATGCACCTTAAGATTTCAAGGTGGCGCAAAAATTTGGAATCATACGAAAGTACCATTTTCCCAAACTCAAGCTTTTTATCATAAATGTGTCTGTCATGACATGCCTTATTCCTGGATTTTTCTTGCTTCTAACTCCATCATGTTATGGCGTGCCTTTCATCTAGCTACATGAGTTTGTCAATAAATTCTTCAAGTGCTTGCTCATTAGCTAAACCTCCGCACATGCAATACACAAAGAAGGTAACATGAATTCCATAGGTAGAACAACATCTATGCCAAACACTAGCTAAAATGGTGTTGCTTTATTAAAGCTCTTGTAGGTTGTCCTGTATGCCCAAAGCACTGTAGAGAATTTATCATCCTAGTCTTTTCTTCCAACATCATAAATTTCTTCCAAAGTCTGGCTCAAGATCTTGTTGAAGGCCTCAATAGTTCTATTTACCCGAGGGTGATAAGGAGTTGTCCTATGGTGTGTAACCATAAATTCATCCAATAATATCCCGATAGTCTCATTCTTACTAATAATATTTTCCCACAAGAACCTTGTAATTGTAGTTGTCATGTAATCCTTTATAGGCGTTAGCTTCGCCCACCTTGTAAGATAATGTGTACATGTAATGATATAGTGCGATCCATTTCTACACGATGATGGGGGAAATAGGACCCACAAAGTCAATTGCCCATTTTTCAAATGGCTATGCACTAGAAATAGGTCTCAAAGACATTTCATCTCTTTTCCTTGGCTTTCTAAGGCATTAGCAGTGGTCACATGCCTTACAATATTCTTTGAAATCCTTGTATAAAGTTTCCCACCATTAACCAACTAGTAGAATATTACGTGCAATGACATCCCCTGCATAGTGTCCACCTACAATATTGTCATGGGCCTCCTCTATAATTACTACCCATTCATGCTCAAGTACACACCAACGCAATACTTCATCATGACCTAACTTATATAAGTATCCACTTATCAATATGTAAGGGGTGGCACGAATGGAAAGTTGTTTCTTTTCCAAGGCCTTCATACCATCGGGTGCCACCATCTTTCGCAAAAAGACAACAATATCCTCTAAGTCTGAGGGTGCATAGTTAAATTCGACTAGTTGTGCATCCGACATTATTTCCTCAATACTCTATGTGTCCTCTCCCGATTGAATCCTAGACAAATGATCTGGACTAGAATTACTCTTCCCTGGTTTCACCACAACTATAAAGTCAAATTCCCTGGAACAACACAACCCATCGGCATATACGCCCTTTAAAACGGGCTTCTTTACCAAGTATTTCAATGTCATATTATTTTTATAGAAAATAAAAGGTTTTTCCATCAAATCTTGTCTAAACTTATGCAAATGTAGACCATGGACAAAGCCACGCGCTCCGTAGTTGTGTAATTTTGTTCTGCTGGATTCACATTCCGCTTTAAAGAAAATAAGATGATCAACAATACCTTCTCTAGGTTGGGCTAATATTGTGCCAATGGCCATGTCAGAGGCGTTCACATGTACATGAAAAGGTAGATTCCATGAAGGAAAGTGTAGAATATGTGTTGTAGTAAGCCTTTCCTTTAATGTCTCAAATGTGCGTTGTTGTGCTTCACCCCAATAGAACTTGCCTTTACCTTTCAATAATTCTTCCAAGGGCATGAAAATCTTATCATAGCCTTTGATAAATTTTTAGTAATATCTCGGTGTGGCTCCTCTTAGCCTAAAAAATAATAACAACCTTATCGGGATCCACTAACAAGACCTCTTTGCAGATGATATGTCCTAGTAGAGTCCCAAAAGATGTAGTGAACATACACTTCTTAATATTCAAGGAGATATTTAAATACCGCATCTCTCAAACATTAATCTCAAATTGTCACAATGATCCTTGACTAGCCCATACACTGTGTCTAATCATCCAAGTAAACCTATAAGAACTTGTGAATAAAATTCTAGAATGCTTGAAAAATAATGCATGAAAATACTGTAGGCGCATTATTCAATCCAAAGGGCATAACTGTGTATGCAAAACTTCCTCATTCAGTGGTGAAGGTTTTCTTCTCTTGATCCTCTTTAGTTATCCGCACTTAATGATATCTAGAAATTCCATCAGTAAAGGAGTAAATTTTGTGCCCTTTGCAACACCCTCCAAGATTTCTTTAATAAATGGTGTGGGAAAAGGATGAATTACACATGCAACATTTAACTCCTTGTAGTCCACATAAATTCTAATCCTTCCATCTTTCTTTATATTGATTACCATAGGACTAACCCACTCTAATTCCTCTATGGGCTCAATGATTCCATTTTTCAACATCTTGTTAATTTCTTATTTAACTTTGACGTGCATACATGTTAGGTTTCATCTTGTAAGGTCTCTTCCTAACCGGGCGCACACCTTCCTTTAACTTAATCCTCATCTCACCCATAGATTCATGCACCCCTTTTAATTCATGATAGCCTCTAGGAAACAGATCCTAGAAATCATGCAATAACTCAATTATCTTAACAAATTCAGAGTTAGACCAATAATCCCCAATGATGGCCTCCTTAGGTTCAACCTTCATTCCAATGTTTACTTTCTTTATCTTCATAGGCTCATGGTAGGTGCATGCCTTCTCATCTATACTATCTAAGACCTTGTGCGTACCCTCTAAATGATCTACATCCAAATTTTCCACTTCCTCATCATCAATCATGTAGACCATCTTTCCTTTTTCTTTCTCTAGGCAGGTGCATCCAAGTTTTTATGCATTTGTTTCTTTCACTTCTTCAAAACGTGCCTTTAGGTCGACTCATCAAGTAAATCTTGGGTAAGTTCCTTAGATTTTACACTATCTCCCATAGTCAAGTGCTTTATAACCTGTAATGCTTCATTCACAGGAGGTTTAGTGGAAAAATAGTCAAAATTGTGAATCACTCCCATAGTCAGTTCTTGTCAATTTCCAGTATCTATATTCAACTTTGCATAAACATACCATGCATGCACGCAACCTTGTAAGGAGAATTAGAGCTTGTGCACCCACAACGAAGGTGGTAAAGTGTCTTTCCCCTCTGTCCATATTCTCTCACTTTGCTGAACGTGGTGTTGAACATGATTATTACCATGCAATTCATAGATCTGAGTAGGTGCATTATTTTGGAGGAATCTAACAGAGAAGGCAATTCTCATTTCCCGTTATTCTAACATATTATCTCTATGAACCATCTACTAGCATGATGTTGTCCTCATAGAGTGTAAAATAACATACATTCCTTCTTTCCATCTCGATCTTTCCATTGTACTTCCATAGCGCATAGGAATACCTCAGGATTTCCTTTACCAATATATCAAGGTACCTTGTTGTTTCCCAAACACCTAACACAACGCATCGTGCTTACACGTGCAACCACACTTCTTACTTCACACCTAACTATTTCATAAGTGTCATGTGCCCAATTATCACATGCAACAATTGTAGTATCACTCATAGACTGTGTATCATCCCACTAGATAATTCCTTCCTTTGATGGCTCAAGAACTTTCGGATCTCGAATGGTGTGCACATAAATTATGTTCAAGTCTTCTTCACTTAAGGGCTCCACATAAGGTGAAGATTTCCCATCTGTCAAAGGGATAGTAACATGATCCTCCTTGTTTTCAAAACCGATATACCTATTTACTTAAGGGATCCACATAAGGTGTAGATTTCCCATCTCGTCAAAGGGATAGTAACATGATCCTCATTGTTTTCAAAACTCGATATACACTGTTATTAAAGCGTAGATCAACGCTATTTGCATAACACCAAGGGTGCCCAAGTAATGCTAGAAAATTGTCCACTTCTATAAGCACTAATACCTTAAAGTACGCAATAAACTTGGCCCCCTTTATAGTAATTGATGCATCTTTCAAGACCCCAATTGGCATGGTCTTTTTGTGGTTCGCCATAAACAACACATTATAAGATGACTGCAATGGTGGTAGTATACCCATGTAAACCCACGCATCAAAAGTGAGCATATTGACTTTTGCACTTGTGTCAATCAAGATATTACTCAAAAGTCAACCATCAATAAAACATTCGAGTGATCTCGTTGTCATAGTCCATGCTAAAAGGTGGGAGGTTAAAATTCAAAATAATTCTTTCATTCTCAAGTTCAGCATGTGAAGTGTTACCCTTCAACCAATCCACCAAAAAAGGAATGATGTTATCCTGTCGCAACATCTTGCAAACCTCCTTTAAATCATCAACATTTGTCTCGATGGAGCTCTCATCGCTTTTTTTTTCTAAATTCTAAGATCTGTTCTTTCAAACAATGTATCTCACCCTATAAATTCCTAATCACTTCCATGGTTTCCTGATAAACCTCCTTCTGATGTGTAGGGTCTAGATACTTTGCATGTAACACCTTCTCATTTGTAATAGTGGGATTTCTCTTTGGCACTTGCACGGCACACGCAACCTTAGTGCATGTAGTAATCTTTACATGTACTCGAGTAATCAAAGTGCTAACTTTGGCATCAACTGATCTTTAATGACATGATGTAATCTTACCATTCTCGTGCCCTTGTTCTCTTGTTTTGCGCTTCTTTCTTAAGTGTCCATACAAGTCTGGGAATTCTTCATAGTTATGTTTCTTTCCATAAAAAGAACAAAAATATTTTTAGGGCACTCGTGATGTGTAATGATCAGGAGATCCACATGTATAGCATGTTCCACGGGGGAACTCACATCTTCCATCACCGCAACCTTGGCCTTTGAATCCACCACGGTATCCTCGAACTCAAAAATGACCTCCATCGAGTGCCCTTCATTATGATCATGGTCATGATGCTCAATTTTATCCTTATATTTATTTACAACTCCAATTTTTCATACACCAATATCAATGGCATCATGAATCTAATCAATCAACCTGCAATCCTCATTATCATGAGTAGTGGACCTACAAATCTTGTAGTAAGAGGAAACATTCTTTCTTATCGCACGTTACAACAATGGGAACCAAATTGAACTATAGTCTAAGTGAAAGATCTCATATTCTAGCAATAAGGAGCACACTAATTTATGTGGACAACTATCCTTAGTATGTCCCTCTACTTCACAATCTATGCACTAAATTCCACCAAGTGTCTCATGTGCCAAATTGTCTCGATAAAGTTTCTAACTACTTTTCCATTACTGCAATATGAGGGCTCACTCTTGTATCTATGCTTCCTACCACCTCAACACATAGAGCTACTTCAAGCATCTCACGCAGCAGATCTGTATAAGTTTTATTTGAAAGCGCTCTTCTAAAAGGTGTAATAAGTCCTCCGATGAACCAATGTGCATGTTTTTCTCGCGTGTATATTGTAAGATAACTTTGAAGATTATTTAACCATGAATTATATTCCTAAACAATCTCGGTAGTGCCTTGCCACGCTTAATATCTTTCAACGCATTAATGATATTTTTCTCAAATTCGTGGATATTAAATTCTTTCAATAAAGCATCTCGCAAGTGTGTTATAATCAACAGCTTTGGTCAAGATCAAACTTTCTATACCAACTATGTGTGTGCCCTATAATGTAGTCACATATTGACTTGCCTTCTACTCTGGAGCTATAATCCCCTTGGCATGCTACAAAGTATCTCAAACATATGTACGTGCTCAACTACATATTCTATCCCTATGTATTTTGGAAGACGAAGAGACATTTCCATATAAATTTGTTGGCTGGCCAGTACGGACCATGCTCACCGAGATCTAGAACATGTACTTCCTCTTGTTTTTCCTTTGCCCCAGAACCACCAGAGCCACCAGATCCCAAGCCACATGATCCTCTTGATTCTTCCCGATCTCCCTCTTGAAGTAGGAGTGGACTGTGAGGATGCACTACCTTGTGTTCCAATAGTTGTGCTAAACTGAACTCCCATAGTCTACAAATTTGTACTACTTACTAGACATAATGCCAAAATTTTGTGCACCCACATTCTCTGTTGACGATGTGCCTAAAAATATAACTCTAATCGACCTCTAAATAACAAAGAAGAGGTTTTCCTGCCATAGATGAATATGCTACCTGATTTACTCCTAAACTTGATGGTAAACTAACTTTTCCTCTCGCTACTCTACTGCCCACACTAGCTTGTTGATTACCGATTTTTGTTAAAAGTGGAAAACAAAGTGCAAGGGCTTGGTCGTCGGGGAGGGATCAAATGCGCACCCGCATGGCCCATGTTGTCTCTACCGACGCGCTCTCATATGAGGTTGAAAAGGTTTCCTATCATGCTTGCCCAAATGGGGGAGTCCTAGATGATTTGACTCCATGTCCTTTACGTGAGCTCCAAATCCTTCACGAGCCATCTTTCTCCATAACAACTTCCATTCTACAACCTTGCGTTCCTTCTCTAAATCCCTCTTGCACACCTCATTGAACTCAAGCCACCTTTCTTCTTCTCTTTTCCTTTCTGCCGTTGCTAAGTCCGCCATCTTTCACCACACCAGACTTCTTCCCTGTGCGTTGTGGGGTTTAGTTAGCCATCAACTTCTCTTCCAAATTTGGGGGTGAATCGGGATCTTGATTGCTAATACAATACCATGCAAATATGATCCTCTCGGCTTGCGAAAAAATTAAAACTCAACAACCTCTGGGTAAGAGTAAGTTGAAAATGCATATTCCAATGTGTAGATATTCAAAGTACCATGGAACTAAACATCCATAGAGTGCGTCCAAATTAGATCTAAATTATACAAGGCATGGAATTCTTCTTGCATCCAAACAAGCGTGTGAAACCTCCAATTCCTCTTAGATGCGTATGCAGCCCACCACTCATACAAATATATAGGGAAACAAGAAAATAACATTTCATACAACTTGTGATACAAGTTCTATTCAACCCACACGTGTGCATTAAAATCAGGTCTAGTGTTGAATCTATGGGCATACTCTTCTTCTAGATCTATTAACCACTCCTCAATACTAGCCAAGGTCAACTAGTATGTCTTCATCACACAACATCCTAAAAACTAACTTAGAAAGAGGTCCCGAAAGTAATATCTAGCCTAGAATTCACTACAAATAACCCAAAGCACACTCGAATATCACTCGCCCTAAAGCGAGTGCTCACCCAAAGTGCACAAAGGTACCATGTCCTCTTTAGAGTAGCTTGTTCAAGATGTTAGCATGATTGCAAGTATAATTCAGATCCATAACAGATAATCAATTAAATCATAGTGCATAAACCAGATCTAGATCTAATCATATGAAGAAGTAACTAAACAATTACTATAATCAACTTAACCATACAAGATCCTTTCTTAGTTACATCCAAAACCAATATCCAACCAATGATCCATTATATTAAATACTATAAAACACATAAGCTTCATACATCGTAATAATGTCACCATGATTCATACACATGTACAAACCAATGAATAACTCTACAAAACATCGGTTGTCCCTAAACCATGTAAATCAATACATATTTATAGGGGTGGAGACTTGCCTTCATCGCCCATGTACCTTCCAAAAAGGCTACATGCTAATAATAGTCATGCACCTTTACAAGAGAATACAAAAGCATGCAAGTTTTAATAATAGATCTTCTAAAGTTAACTCTAAGTACAGATCCTATTTTTAGCCCAAAATCTGCATGGCACTCAAAGTTCTACTATTCCCAAAATAACTTTGCATGGGTTTCAAGTCTCCATACCATTGTGTGCTTAGTACTCCAAGTCAAAGATATGCTCATGCTGAAAAAAACTAAGTCTTGTTTCCACCTATTCCTTGGCACTCCTGTTCTAAAATAATTTGGTGCCTTCTCGTGTGCCTTGTTCCCACGTGTTGAATCCTTAAGTGTTTTAATCCTTGAGCTATATTTTATCTACTCAACAAAGATTTATGGACCTTCAATGGAAGGTTCTAAAGAAGCCGAGGGCCTTCAATGGAAGGTGCTAACGAGATTGATGGACCTTCAAGGGAAGTTGTGGATGTTGACAGATTAAAGGACCTTCAATGGAAGCAAGGATAATTTTAGTGGTGAATATTCGTAATATGGCAAAAATTTCATTTTAGGAAAATTTGAAAAGGTGATTTTTTGGAGCGGGTTGGTGTCCTGTTCGCCTAAAATATATAGTATATTTTTTTTTGGGGGTTGGCTTCGCCTTCATTTGAAAACATCTCCTATAAAAACCTAGGTGATTTTTGGGTAGTATACCTCAAGTAGCTTACCAAATTTCCATTGAACTCATATACTCTTAAGCACCAGAGATTATTGTGCTTTGTGAGGGTTAGTTGTTGACGCGTGACAGGGGACATTGTGTAGACACCAAATTTGGGTCTTACGATGCCCTGTACCCCGCATCTCGTCCCGCAACCTAACCCTACCTCACCACCTAAACCTTGCACACTTAATTATTTATTAATTACCTTATAATTAATAAATCCACATCTCCAACCCTGCCACCTCACTTCGCCACCTCACCATGACCTAGCCATAACCCTAAACAAACCTAATTAAGACCTATGAATTGGTCCAGACTCACACCCATGACTCATCACCCTCACCCGCACCAAAACGAGCCTAATAATGACTTGATCAAGCCCACAACTGATCCCTCGGGAGAAAAGGAGGGAAAGTTGGCTATTTCACTAAAAATAGCCACTTTGACCTAACCGACATCGGTTCCTACTCGACCGCCATCGGTTCCTATAAATGAATTCCCCAACCAAAAAGAAGGCATCCAAGGGAATTCATTTGGCAGGAGAGAGACAAGTGAAACAGGTAGAAGAGGTTGCAGAGAGGAGAATCAAGCCCAAGACTGTAACTGAGCAACTGGATCGCTGTCACACTCATCCAAGCATTTGGAAAGACAGAGGTTAGCTTCATCAGCTCGCTTTCCATTACTGGATCATCTCAAATAAACCTTACCGCCACCACATTCTTGGGACCTGTATCTTCATCAGGAACTAGTAAGTAGTATCTTGCATGTTTCAAAATACCATTTCTTGCACTTTTAATTCATAATACAACTGACTTCCATTCAAAGCCCCTAAATCATTGCCCCTACTGATATCGGTTATCTTCTATCGAGTACCGGTGTTATAATCAGAATCGGTTACCCGGTGCTGACCGGCATCGGTCGGCCATCGCCAATTATACCAAAACCAGCCTTTCCTCTATTGCTTTTTAACGAGGTACCTAAATCGTAATTTCGCAATAGCTTCTTTGTTATCATTTGCATTAATTCATATTAAAAGGGGAACTGACCACCTTCGAAAGGAAGTCTAATATTTCCTGGGCCCAAGGCAGTTCCCTCACTTATTGTCTAACTAAAATCTAGTGGTCTTGCGTTCTTATTTACAGGTAGTCCTTCCCAGACAAAAAGGAGTTCTTCACAATCAATCTGATCTCTCTATGGTACGCGCACACCTTCCCAACACTCAACAGGTATTCCTCCTAGCCCTAACCCCTTATCTGTTTCTCAAGAGAATGAAAGGATAGAAGCAAATCTATTCCGGAACCGAAATTTTGTGCGAAAATTTTTGCACGCCCGGTGGGACTTGAACTTGGGTTTTCTACCCGTTCTCACATCTCTAGCTCTTCCGCCAATAGATCACGCCTGCTTTTTCCAACCAACCTAATTAAGACCTATGACTTGGTCCAGACTCTACCACCAAACCCAACACTACCAACTCTCACTCATCGGCTACTTCAAAATCAAAGGGGGCCGTACACGCGGTGACGGTCAAATCTCAAGCACTGTCTAATACCCAGCTGAAAGCCACCTATAAGTATAAAGCCGAGCCCATCAACTACACTCCCTTGGGAGAAACTTATGGTGTGATCTTAGACAAATTGCTCAAAGCAGGAGCTATCACCTTGCCTCCTGTTAAACCTCACTCCGGGTTTGATTCCACCCGCGCTATACCTTCTTGGTATAAAGAAAATGACTTTTGTAACTTCCATCGTGTGAAGGGACATAATCACTTTAAAACCGCAAGATGTTGAAAAACATAGTACAGAAATGGTCGATGCGGGGGATATAACCCTCGATAATCTTAATGCCCCACTAATCGAAATTTAAAAATCTTCAACAAACCATTTCCAAACCATGCATCTAATAAGAACATAAACCAAGACACCTCAGCCGATGAGAAGAGTGTGCATTAGATCCATGCGATTTTCAACTCCCAACCTGTGGCTTCCATTGAGGAAATTCTGAATCAAGCTTCTTCATCAATGCAGGATTCTCGACCCTTCTCCTTCATCGTGACAAGAGGAAAGCCCTGCTATTCCTTTACCCATAAAGGAATTAGCCACCTGAGTTCTCTCCTCACAAATGAACCTTCTTACACCACATCCCTGCAAGATTGTGAGCGGATGTTATCTAACTTATCTATTTCCCAAACATCTCCTTCCACCACTCTTGTTGCAAAAGAAGAAGGCTTGCCACTTGTTCCGTCATCCTTAGAGGAGAAACCCCTTGAGCCTACATCACCAAACTCCTTAATCATGACGGATCCCCTCGAACATGCCCTCCTACCTATTAGTTCTTCATCACCTAAATCTTTCCAGCGACCGGTTGACCTCTTAACACCCATTGATACAGCGCCTCATTTACCCCCTGTATCACACCCATAGTGGACCGGAATCACAACCCACCTCTCTTCCATACCAAAGTTCCTATTCACACGTGAAGATTGTCATCCCCCAGAAGATAGACGAGTCTTATGGGAGCGTTTGAGTACACCATGCTCTACTCAAATGCAGATGACTAACCCGATCACCTCTACCATATACTGCGGTGTTTACAAAAGCTCAAAATGCCTATGTCCTCACCTTCACCCCCTCATCTCTACCGAGTCCCTTAGCCACTTCTATCAACCTAACCAAATTTTCCCTACGCTTGGGACTTCACCAATACCCACTGACACACCCACCTAAATGGTTAGATTTATCCAAAAATAAAGCCGTCAATCCACCTAGGAGACAGACCCAATCTCCTCGAGACCAATCTATGCCTCTGCCACAACTAAAACCCTCGCCCCCACTCACACCGATACAGCAGGCATGGTTTCAGCCTTCACCATCACACCTACCTTCTATATTAGGGCCTCAACCCTCCACCTTGCCTCAATACACCATGCCTTCCACATCTTCTTTAACATGACCTATACCTTTTGCACCCCTACAGACATCCATGGGCAGCTCAACACCGTCACCCCAAGTATCTCGCCTACCTGCCAACCCTAAGTAAACTCGATCATCAAAGGATTTGTTTTCTGCCGCTCCTCTTTCCCGTGGTTGTTTCTTGCAACCACGACAGTGGGCCTCATCATCTAACCAGCTAAACATAACTTCGCTTGAAGAAACCACGCCTAGTTAAAACCAATCATCAAAATACCTTGCCTAAATCACCACCGTACGAACCACTTCATACCCAACCATTACCAAAACAATCAAAAATTTCACCCACTTAATCAATGACCTCATCTTCATCCGAATTTGACCGCTCAAAGGATCTTACTCCAAGATCCTTGATATATGTTGGTAGGGGATGCGACCATTTCCTAACCCCGCTCGGACTCTATGATCCATCTAAACCTCGACCTATAGGTTATGATGAATCTAAAATGTGCTTACCATCGCACACCATGACACGATGTAGAAGGATGCAAGGCTTTGAAAGCCATCCTTCGCTAGTCACCTATCTCGGATAGACAGCCTAAGAAAGACAATTTACGGAGAGAGAAGCCCTTCGCCGATCCGTTCTCCTATACCACCTTTTCCCGCCTCGCCAAAATCTATCATCATTGCAACCCCTCCTCTCAAGATCACCGACTTATCCCGCCATCTTCCTCTCGTATTCATGAGATCAACATGATTAACATTGCTACTTGAGGTCAGAAAAACAATGGAAAAGCTAAAGAAAACACACCTGCGGCTTCTCTTTCTCCTTCGGCCATCCCGATCGCACCACCACCTAAAGTGGTCATTTATGGACCTGCCTATCTCGTCTCTGATGGAGTTTCCCACCGCACCATGATCAAACAACTTCACCAATCTCCTGTAAAAATGACACTCTATGATCTCATTCAGACATTTGAATCGCATCGACAAGCTCTAATTGAGATCCTTCGAGGGATAGAGGTCCTACCTAACGAAACCTTTCCCGTCGCCTCCATCTTAACACCCAACCATGTCGCTTCTCTCACCAAACAACCTGCCTCCACAACCATACGTCCCTGCACGAGAAGCCATTTGCTTTGTCGAGTTTCTCGAAGAAGAAATTGTCGTCTTTGGTGCGAAGATCCCGATCCTACTCTTTTCATCTCATCTTACGTCCAGGGACATCCGGGGTATGTCGTGTTATGATTGACGGGGGTGTTAGCGTAAACATCGTCTCTTCCAAAGCCTTCCAATAGATGAATATCCCTTCTAGTTTGCATGTGTGCCAACCCCACCATGTTGCGTTCATTCAATGATGCTATTACTTCTACCTTAGGCACCGTGATCCTTAACATTAGTGTAGGGCCACGTACCTTACCGAACTCTTCTATGTCCTTGAGGGAGAATTCTAATACAACATGTTGTTAGGTCACCCTTGGATTCGGGCTATGGGATGCGTTCCTCCACCTTACATAGATGCATCAAATTCGAGTATGAGGGGAAGTCTTACACCGTCAAAGCTGACGCTTCCCCTTTCAAAACCTACAATATGTTATATCACCCTAATGATGTGCTTGTACTAGTCAAGGCACCCATTGATCCAGCCCAACCATCTACTTCAACCACGCCTCAACCATCCACCTTAACCACACTCACACCTTCGACCAATGAATCCACCGCCGCGAATACCACTTCCTTCCCCGCGGACAACATCCCAACTTCAGATCCCTTGGTAGATGTTTTTCAACGCCTTACGTTGGGGGAGTACCACCTATACAATGTTAGCACCTTTCATACCCCACAGGAGTACGGACAGTTACATGCACATCCTACCTACGACCGTCGTGTGGGGGAGGTGATCTCCTACGGACCACCTAATTGCCGCACCAACCTAACGTATGGGGGTGTCGATGCATCCTCTATCACCCCTGAACCTCCCCTTGGTGTGGTTCCCTTCCAATCTGATTTTCAATATCTAACTAACCGTCATTTCGCCCTCACCTTCTTGACGCGTTGTGCTTGGAAGGGTTTTGGTTTCGGTCTTTATGAACAAGGCCGACATACGATCATTCCCGTAACTACCCACAAACACAAAGATCGTCGTGGTCTTGGATTTTTTGAACCACCTACACTGAAGAAACCTCATGTCAATTATATCTAGGAAAACAATGAAGTCACCCCTTCCGAACCATCATCGCCCCGTTTTCCATATTCACCCCCATAATCGATAGACCCGGAATCTATCCCTCCTAACTTTTTTTTTTGTGAACGCTATCTTCTTGGGTCCTCTCACTTATCAACGCGATGGTGAAGACCCATCTTCTCTCCCCCTTTTGTATCCAGACATGATCGAAGAAGATTCACCTTCAATTAATGTTGTGGAGTGTCAGGATGATGACTCCATCCTTACCTACCTTAGTGCGGACGACTCTTATATTCAACGTGCCTTACCATCTGACACCCAAACTATGTTGAATGAATCGACTATAGAAATCAACATCCAAAGGAAGGCGATCCTCACATTGTAAAAATCAGACAATCTCTCGACGTATTAGAACAAGCCGCCTTCACTACATTCCTCCGTGCCCGCAATCAAGCTTTTCTTGGTCCTACGCCGACATGCCGGGAATCGATCCACGACATTGCTGTCCATAACATCACTCGAAACCAAAATCTAAGCTAGTTAAATAGAAAGCGAGAAAAATCCATCCACGCATTGCCCTCTTGGTGAAAGAAGAGCTTCAACACCTCCTTTCTGTTTCTTTCATCTTACCTATTGATTATCCGCAATGGATTTCTAATGTCGTACCTGTTACTAAAGTGATGGGGGACTTCGGATATGTCTGATTTTGGGACCTTAACCTTGCTTGCCCAAAGGATGACTTCCCCCTACCTAGCATTGATCAACTTGTTGATCTCACTGCGGGCCATGAGATGCTTTCTCTCATGGATGGCTTCTCGGGATACAATCAAATTTTGGTAGCCGGCCGATCAACATAAAACCGCCTTCATTACCCCTTGGGGGACCTTCTGCTATCGTGTCATGCCATTCGGCCTTAAGAATGCTGGTGCGACCTATCAGCGGGCTATGACTTATATTTTTCATGACATTATGCACACTATCCTCGAGGATTATGTCGATGATCTTCTTGGAAAATCCAAACATCGCAGTGAACATCTCGATGTTTTAACCATTATTTTCGATCATTTGTTACAATACTGTGTTCGTCTTCAACCAAAGAAATGTGTCTTTGGTGTCCTTTCGGGAAAAATCCTTGGCTTTATCATCTCTTTGCATGGCATTGAGGTCGACCCAACTAAAGTCAAAGCTATCCTAGAAATGCCCCCACCCACTAACCTCAAACAATTGCGTAGTTTGCAGGGAAAACTCCAATCTATCCGGCGTTTCATTTCACAACTCTCGGATCGATGTCAACCTTTCCATCATCTCCTTAAAAAAGACATTGTCTTTCAATGGAGTGAGGAGTGCCACCAAGCCTTTGAGGCTCTTAAAGCTTATCTCTTATAGCCACCCGTGCTTATCCCACCTCAGGACGATCGCCCTTTCTACCTTTACCTTTCTGCCACCGACCATGTTGTAGGAGCCATGCTCGCACATCGTGACTTTGAGCATCGAGAACAAGTAGTTTATTACATAAGCCGTACTCTTGTGGATTACGAGACTAGGTATACACACGTAGAAAAATTGTGCCTAGCCCTATCATTTGTGGCCACCAAACTCTGACATTACCTCCTGAATCACAAAATTTTTGTCATCACCAACGCTGACCCCATACATTATATGTATGCCAAACCTCATCTAAACCAACGCATTGCCCGATGGCTTATGCTCCTCGCCGACCTCGACCTTGAGTTTGTACACCAGAAATTAGTCAAAGGACAAACTATCGCGAGACCAACTCATGGAAGCCCCTTTACCTGGGGAACAATTTACCAAATTTACTTTCCCGATGAACTCATCGCAACTCTTTCACTCGGTGATGTGACGTATCCAATGACCCTCTTCTTGATGGATCTAAATGCCAGCGTGGGGGAGGGGCAGGCGTTGTTCTCATTCCTCTTGAAGGTGAACCTATGCCTCTTTCATTCAGGCTCGATTTCCCCTACACTAACAATACAGTGGAATACGAGGCCCTTGTTTTGGGTCTCCATGTTGCGTTACACTTAGGTGTGAAGTCTATTAACATTTTCGGTGACTCTCAATTGGTAGTAAATCAAGTTACTGGCATCTACCAATGTAAAAATGAGGAACTTCAAAAGTACAAACATTACGTAGATTCACTTTTGACCTTATTTTCTCATTATTCTATCAAACCATTCCCCGCTCAACTAATAAATTTGCAGATACTATGGCTTGCTTGGCCTCGCAAATTCGGCCTCACCAACTGACTCGGACATATTTGTCTTGGTCCAACAACTCTTTGCCCCATCTTACTTAGTCCGGATGTTTGTATGGTAAATAATGTATCTGTTGATTCGCAGGATACCTGGTATCACCAATTTCACGACTACCTTACAACCTCTATTCTACCACCTGACCTTACTAGTAATGGCAAACGTGCTTTTCTTAAAAGTGTTTCTCATTATGTCATCATGGGGGGACTCCTCTATAAATGTGGCTTCGATGGTATCCTCCTTCCCTGTCTAAGCGTGGTATTTGAAGTCACTCATACCATCCAACAAATCCATGATGGACTTTGTGGCGGGCACTTTAGTGGCCTCGCCATGCCAAGCGAATCCTTCGCCTATGATATTATTGACCTACTCTTAATAAAGACTGCTGCTGCAAATATGTTAAGCGTTGTGTTATGTGTTAACAACATGCTAACCTTCAACATACTCCTAGCCACCGTTCACAGTCGCCTGACGAGATCTTTGGCCTTTCTCACAATGGGGTTTAGATCTTATTGGTGAGATTCACCCACCTTCTTCGCAGCATCACCGTTGGATCATCACGGCAACCGAATATTACACTAAGTGGGTGGAGGCCGTTCCACTCATTTCAACCAAAAAAGAAAAAATCGTTGAGTTCATCAATCATCACATTATCTGTCGTTTTGGTGTTCCTCATCGCCTGATAACAGATAATGGAAAATCTTTCAAAAATAAGCTGGTACAAAACCTTTGTGATAACTTTGGTATCAAACTTGAGCTTCTCATCACTATACTATCCACAAAAATGGATAAGCCGAATCTTCTAACAAAACCTTAACCAAAATTCTCATGAAAGTCGTTAATGATTAGGAAAAATTGGCATGATCACATCCCCTTTGCCCTTTGGGCTTATCGTACCCGACATTCGTACTTCCACTAATGCCACACCATTCTCTCGGTGTATGGTACCGAGGTTGTCTTGCCTCTCGAAATACAAATCCCTTCTCTAGAATATCTCTTGGGATATTCTCACCAATGATGACTTCCGCCAAGAGCGGTTAGCCCAATTAGAGCTTCTTGACGAGCGTCGTCTTACAGCTCTTGACCACCTTCAAATTTATCAAAAGCACATTAAGCGTGCTTATGATAAGTGAATTCATGAGCATACCTTTAAGATTGGTGATCTTGTCCTCAAAGAGAATCAACATGTAACCAAACTAGAAAAGAGCAAACATGGAAAATTTGCTCCTAATTGGATTGGGCCTTACATTATCACTCACACCTATGGATCAGGTACTTATCGTTTAGCTTCAGCTTAATGGTACACCTGAGCCTGAACCCCTTAATGCCTTGCATCTCCGACCATTCTATTGTTGAATTTAGTGTTACATCACTTCTTATCTACCTTGCGCTTGTCCCTTGAGCTCATTTACCACCTCATACACCTTGTTTCGTGCATCTCAAAGTAGAATCAAGCTCACATGGTTTGATCATCACCTCCTCTTAAAAATGCCTTCCCCTTTTTAGTCTGGTCCATGACTTAAAAGTTTCAAAATAACAAGTTCTCAATTATATAATTCTGGGATATTCTTGAGTCAAACTTCCTGCAAAACTAGATGCTTCATGCCAAATGGACATCTAGACCACTAAGCTCTAAACTAGACTACTCCCTCGAAGGATAGCTATGTGCAAAGCCGCATCTACTATTATAAACTAGACTATTCCCTCGAAGGACAGCTATGTGTAAAGCCGCATCATGCTACTATAAGTAGACTGCTCCCTTGAAGGACAACTATACAAAGTCAGCCTCTATCAGAAGCTTCTCGCATTGATCAGCTTTGTGAAGACCTCAAGAACAACAAAATGCATATCCCATATAGACTTCCACATCGATCAGTCTATATCCAGAAAAATAAAAGTAGTATTCAAAAGCACTTTTGAGTCATGGACTTGTCTATTTAGGTTTGGATCTATTTCGTCAAGAATAATCAACTTATAACAACTCCTCTACGCCCTGACTATACCATCCACCTCACCTCACCATTTTCAAAACAACAAAACTCGAGGGACGTGACGTATAACCGATATATTGTGATTATACAACTCTTTCACCTATTGACTTCTCGCCTATGCAAGGTACCTAGAGATTCAAGCTCATCCTATGATAATACGTGGTTTGTTTAGCTCTTTCCAACTATGGGACTTTTTTTTTTGCCTCTTTTACCCGAATCTAGGATTATGTGTTGACCTTAATTAGGACACGGTTCCCTAATGCTTGGGTAAGCTAACCTCTCGCTTCACCTATACCTTACCAACTCCAACAACCTTACCCTACTAATATCAAAATTTTCACCAACCAACAAATTGCCTAACCACAACCAAATTACTGACTTCACCTCTCCTGGTCCTAAGGGAGAACTACATCGTCTGAGGCCCCTCCTTGCTTTGTGCAATGGGCTATGTAGGCAAGCACTTGGGAGACATGGGGTCTCCCAAGGTTAGCTCGACCATCCCCTACCATAACCTATCATGTGTTGTGTTTTGCTTAAAAATATAAATGATTTCATATATTTATATTGATAACACTCACCTTTGTCCTTTATCAATTCAAAACATTCAAAACACAAACATTTCTTATTATTATCATAAACTCAAAATCACCATACATATTCAGTTTTATTTAGATGTTAAACAAATACATCTTCTCTATCATCATCGATGCGGGTCGGCATCCTTATTTATTCTTCTACCCCTATAAAATTCACGTAGGCCCCGCGCCTCATCCCGAACCAGGTAGTGATGGTGATCGTCGACGCCGCTCACCTGGCCTCTCCATCCTCAAAGGTGCCACTACTATTGGTTCCTCCCACTGATCCGCCAATCTCTCCTGTAACATATGAATACGCCCTCTCGCGTGGAGGAATCTTGCCTCTAGTCTCTCCACTCGTGACTGTGAAACCTCTAACAATCCCGTTGTCTCATTCACCTGTGTTTGAAGCTGGTGAACTAAACCTGCAGGTGCAATCTCTCTCCATTGTAATCACAGCTATGTCAGGATGATCGGCCCTCTCACGTGTACCTCGCAGCTCTGCTACCCACCATAATCTATAAGACTCTGTCACTCCTGCATCCATTACCCTGTGATCGAGTTGTTGTCTCTTCTGGTCCTTATGGAGGTGTCGGCGGGGAGGTGAGAATGATGCCTCGGTGTGATCCTCATGTATGGTCTATAAGCCATGGGTATATCCTGAACAAATCCAAATTGTCCGCACGTGATCTAGAGGAATCCTCTCGTACTCACCTGGCCTGTGTCCCGCGATCCACCTCAATCGCTCTACACCCCTCAAATCCTCGGCTATGTTCTCCGTCACCATATAGTTCCCGTAAGGCCTCCAACGGATATCTGCAATCATCACCATCTCCCACATCTGCCTATAATACTCGGCGTCATCTATCACGGCCTCGGATCTTGCCTCTTGCTCTGTCTGGACCCATCGTCTGAATCCCAACCTCTGCACTCCTGTCTCTCCTCCTGGATTGGTCGGCCTATTGGTCACACACACACAATGTGCTCATAGGCCCAACAATGTAATAAGTATGCACAATCCAGTGTAGTCCTGTGATTTCACTGTAGGCCCATAAACCCCTGTATAGCTCTGCCAGATATGCGGGTGCCCATGCGAAAGTCACGCTCCCTTCTATCATTTCCCAAATAATACACATCAATGATTTTGGAAATCTTCCCCCGTCCACCCTCGGTAATGCATAATACCCCACCGCTATCATTAATACCACTGCCAACCTTGTTGCCTCAGGGTGTGCTGCAAACATTATACCATAAGTGAATGTCAAACCTCGTTGTGTCAAATCTCGTGTAGCTGGACCAAATACTGTTGTTATCGCTGCCCGTGCCGCGTTAGGCCCTGCCTGATACACTGGTCTTCCTGTAATTGGGAGTCTCAAAATTTGGAACACATCTTCTAACGTCACTGTCATCTCCCCTGTTGGCAGATAGAAGGTATTCTTTTCAGGATTCCATCTCTCAATCAACGCCTGCAACATAGCATGATTGCGTGCGATCCGTGAATAATAGTGGATTCCGCTTAACCCCACATGGTTTATTAATGCCCATTCAGTGGGTGTTACATCCGCTCGGACCCGTGACAACAAATCTGGCACCCTATCATTCATCCTCAATCCTACCTGTGCCTGCACACATTAAACCAACAAACAACAAATCAACAAATAACTTCCCACGTGTTTTTTATCACAATCTGTAACTTTACACAGTAACCGATATCGGTTATAGACAACCGATACCGGTTACTTAACCGATACCGGTTATTCCTAAATGATATCGGTCACTGTCAATTCCAACCACCCTTCTCAAAAAACACCACATATGATCACTTCTTCACTCGTTTACCCCTCTCTGTACCTACGAACATATCTCAAACACCTGATTGCCTACCCTACAACACTCACCCCATCCCAAACTCTTGCCTATCACCTTTCTACCCATTTACCTTACCACATTCTATTTTTAACCATGTAAAATCTCATTCCAACCAAAACAAATTATACCTCTGGGGATGCAGCAGTTTGAGGTGGAACCTGTCTTCCTTCTCCTCTCTGCCCAGCTGGATGATTCTCTTTGTTCAGCCATGTTCACCACCCTCTTCACTATAACTTGCCTTTACGCCTTCTTAATCCAAGCCCACGATCACTTTACCTGTCTCTTCCTCCTTCTTACTCAATTCTCCCATGCAATTACCCTGTATGGACGTCAAACAGCCTCGCATCTTCGTATTTAACATGTTGCATGACTCTAAAAATAAGAACTTTAGTTGCCTCCCAAGCTTTTCTATATTTAGAAAAGCTCATTTTATCGTAACCGATGTCGGTTACATAACCGATATCGGTCATATGTGACCGACATCGGTTAAATAACCGATATCGGTCACATATTTCATTTGGCTTATAGGTCCTTTCTTTTTTTTTTGCAAATTCTTGGCGGCGCCCGCCTCTTTTCCCTGCATAACGACATAGTTATCAACAATCATCATCATAATACCATCAACACATATGCATATCATCAAACCATCATCAAAATATACATCCAATTCTAATACCATCGACAAAACACATGAAACATTATAATATATGCATCACATCCACAAATATACACACCATATGGATCAACCTCATCATCTATATATATCATCAAAACAATGTTACAATATACAACTTGCCCTGCATGGGGCCTCTGTAATCCAAAATACAAAGTCGGCACACAGGCCGCTGTCTCTGTCAAAATCTCGACTCGGCTCATAGGCCGGCCTCTCATGTCAAAAATATACTCGGCTCGCAGGCCGGTATCAACTATACAACATGTACTCGGCTCGCAGGCAGTATATATAACAAGAAAGAATACATAAATCCTATGAGGGCACGCAGGCCTCTATATACACACTCGGTTCGCGAGCCGGTGTCTCTCTATCAACAAATCCTCTATCAAAAAAAAAATCATCTGCTCACAGGGTGACTCAGCTCTCTCCCCCTCCCTCGGCTCGTCTCTCAGCTGGCCCTGTGCTGGATCTCGCCTCCTACCCGTCACTGACCCACCGGCTGTGGCTGCGGCCCCCTGTGACCTGTGACTCGGGACGTCTCGGCTCTGTGAGCTGCATATGGCTGATAGTCGGCCCCGGTACCATCTAGTACGTCCTGGTAATAGCGGGCCTCCGCTCTCGCCTCCATGTATCGGGCCCGTGCCACCATGGCTGGTGGGGCTGGTCCCCCGGCTCCTAATATAATGGGGCCCTACCCCTACTGTACACCACCCGACGTTGTGCGTGACCCTGCGCCTGTACTGTGGTGGTGGTGGAGCTGCCATCGGAGCCTAAACAGGGACCTGTGCCTGTGCCTGAACAAGGATCGGCCCAGGCCGTGTGCTGTGCTGTGCATGTGCATGCTGACATGCACTGCACGTGCTTGAGGATGTGCTGTGCACGTGCTTGGCCAACCTGCCCTGTAGCACCCGATCGTGCTGTCGTGTGACAAGCTGCCCCTGTAATAACTGCACCTGGCCCAAGAGACGGTCCCTCTCCGCTATAACAGCCCAAATCATTTGTGCGGGCTGTGCTCTCATGGCTGCCCTCTGCCCTGCCCACCAAACCAAAAATGCACCTGTAACACCGGCGTCGTCCACCGTATCATCATGCCCGGTCTCTCTGCGACCCAGACTGGGTCCAATGGCTGGAAGAGGCAGTGGTGCCTCTACATCCTCCCTCTGATATTGTGGGAAGGGAGGTGGCTCATCTGTCGTAGGCCCACTGTCGGCGTACCCTCTCAGGGAATCCGCTCATGCTCCCGGGTCTCGTCCATTTATCCAGAAGATGTTTGGATCCATCGTAGGTAGTTGTGCTCGGGCTCCTCCACGGGGCTGATGGCCTCTGTATGGCCTCCATATAATATCTAGTGCGGTCAGGCCCTCTAACATATGTCTGTAGTATGCCACATCTCACCCTGTGATAACCGCTCGTGGCTGGCCCACGACCCCAACCACCTCTGAAACCCATACCTATACACTGCCTGTGGCCCTGGCTGCTGGGGCAGCCCTACAAGTCATAAACACATGATATGCTCATAGGCCCAGCAGTGTAGCAAGAATGTCGAGCATATCCCGAATCGCCTCATACGGCGATAGCCCCAGAGCTCTCTGTATAGCTGCACCAAATACACCGGTGCCCATGCATAGCAGGTGTGCTCCTCCACCATCTCATGCAATACTCCCATCAGAGCCCATGGGAAGTGACCTCCCTCTGAGTCGGGAGGGCGAAGCAGGTGATACCAATCATCATCAGCATGGCAAGCCGTGTCTCCTGTCGGTGCGCGCGATACATATCGCCATAGCAGATGCTCACTATGATATGTAATCAATGGGGCTGCATCCCCGAATACCTGCAGGATGTTATCCATCGTTGTCTCGGCATCCACCTGGAACACCGCCTCACCTATGATCGGCAGTCTCAGGATGCGATACACATCCTCTAGTGTGACTGTCATCTCTCCAGTCGGGAGATGGAAGACATTGGTTGCGGATCCCATCTCTCGATGAGGGAAACCATCAGGCTGTGGTCCCTATCCATAGCCCTATATCTCTGGACTCTGCCAAGTCCAACCTCCCACATGACTGCCCACTACACTGCTGTAGTCACATGTGGCCGCATCCGAGTAGAGGCGGCATCCGATCCGCATCGTCAGCTGCTGGCGTGCCTGCAAAAACAACCCACTCCATCAGGCCTACCCTTTACAACACAACTACCTTAACCCTCTATACTCACTCCCCCACCCAATAACCCCAATATCACTAGCCCCACCCAACAAACACCTACAATATCCCCTTTACCTCTTCCACACCTGACCTACACTACCCCACTCATACTCCACCCGCTTTACTCTCGTCCTCTAACTATATCCCAGCCCATTTAACCCCTCCTAATTCATCCACAACCCATAACCTATCCTACCCGAACCGGCCCCGACCACCCGATTACCCCCACCCCCAATCACCTTTCCTAGCCACTCTACCTTCTCCCCTTCACCCAAAACTCTATCCTACCCGCCTACTGACAAACCAACCACCAAACCTAAACCTTAACCCTCCTTGCCCATGATGATGAGTCTGCGGTCACCCACGACCGCCGTCGGTCGACACATGACCAACGCCGGTCTCAGGAACCAACTAGTCTATAGTTGTGACCGATGCCGGTCGCTTAGTGACCGACATCGGTCACTGTGGGATTTCGGGGCCGGATCGAAAATGGCCCCCAAATCCCCTTTTTCTATTTTTAACCTATCTACCTAGCCCAATTGCCTAAAAACTTACCCACCCTACCGTGTTGACTTACCTAACATATCTACCCACTCCATTTTATGATTTACCTTCATTTATTCATTATTTTATCACATTTTAGATTCCTACCCCAAAACCCACATCCTAGCTAAATTCATCAACTTCACACAAATAGGGATTTAGAACCTACCGGTATGACTACACGTCGTCGTGGTGGGATAGGTGGTGGTGGTCCAGCTCCTCCAACACCTCCTGCTCCTCCAGGCTGTGCCATAGCTCCAAATCTCCTCAGCAGGGTCCTCAACCAATCAAACTCTGCCTCCTGATCACTGGGGCCTACCAATAACTCACTCCTCCACTCAACTAGTGCCAACTCAGCCCACAAACTCAACAAAATCAATTCAAAACTCAGACAAGAAAAAGGTTGGCACTCAAATTGACAATGTGAAAATGACACGCCGTATTTTTCTTTTTATAGGTTTTGACCTATAACCGATATCGGTTAGAGCGCGCCCTAAAACACCGATATCGGTCTTCTAACCGATACCGGTCATAACTAACCGATATCGGTTACATGCCTAGTTTTTCCTAATTCCTGCCCTTATCCACCAATTTCCATTTCTCATCACATCACCTACCCTGGCTTTGCTAAATAGCCTTATTTTGAATTCATGGGCCCAACCCAAGGCCGTAACCACTCAATTGGCGACCCAAGGCCGCAACCAATCACTTGGCCCAACCCAAGGCCGCAACAAACCAATCGGCCCGACCCAAGGCCGCAACAAACCAACCGGCCCGACCCAAGGCCGCAACCAATCACTTGGCCCGACCCAAGGCCGCAACAAACCAATCGGCCCGACCCAAGGCCGCAACAAACCAACCGGCCCGACCCAAGGCCGCAACCAATCACTTGGCCCGACCTAAGGCCGCAACAAACCAATCGGCCCGACCCAAGGCCGTAACAAACCAATCGGCCGACCCAAGGCCGCAACAAACCAATCGGCCCGACCCAAGGCCGCAACAAACCAACGGCCCGACCCAAGGCCGCAACCAATCACTTGGCCCGACCCAAGGCCACAACAAACCAACCGGCCCGACCCAAGGCCGCACCCAATCACTTGGCCCGACCCAAGGCCGCAACCAACCAATCGGCCCGACCTACGGCCGCACCAATTAAGTACCTCAACCGAGGCCCACAAATCAAAAATTCTCTCCACCCATCATTTACCTATTTGTTCAATCGAGCTCACCTATTCGTGTTTTAGCATGACTAGGATACTTGACTTGTTCAGCCGACCAGCTTTTCCTAGACCAAGACCGTGACGTTTATTTCAACCAAACCAACCATTTGGTACTGCCGAACATGCCTAAACATTCGGTACCTTACCCGTTATATCCCCTGGAGCTACTTCCTATGCCTTGGATACCAGGATTATATCAGCCTTGTTTGGATAAACTATCGACCTTTGCCTATGAATTGCTTGTTTACTCTTCAAATCGTGTACCCTGGTCGTCAGCACTCTTTGCATTTGACATGTGTGTCGCTTCCTTGAACTTACCCCACCATCTTACCATCATCTCATCATCATTCACCCTTTATCAACCCTATCCCATGATTTCACGTCGCCTCAATCTGTGATAGATTTGAGGGGATTACCTATACCCTTAACTAGGGCAACCACTTCTTATTGTTGTCAGTGCAGCTTTACAAGACAAGCTACACGACAAGAAGGGGAAAATGTAGACACCAAATTTGGGTCTTACGATGCCCTGTACCCCGCATCTCATCCCGCAACCTAACCCTACCTCACCACCTAAACCTTGCACACTTAATTATTTATTAATTACCTTATAATTAATAAATCCACATCTCCAACCCTGCCACCTCACCTTGCCACCTCACCATGACCTAGCCCTAACCCTAAACCAACCTAATTAAGACCTATGACTTGGTCCAGACTCACACCCATGACTCATCACCCCTCACCCGCACCAAAACGAGCCTAATAATGACTTGACCAAGCCCACAACTGATCCCTTGGGAGAAAAGGAGGGAAAGTTGGCTATTTTACTAAAAATAGCCACTTTGACCTAACCGACATCGGTTCCTACTCGACCGCCGTCGGTTACGTAACTGCCATCGGTTCCCTGTAAATGACCTCCCCCAACCAAAAAGAAGGGATCCGGAATTCATTTGGTAGGAGAGAGACAAGTGAAACAAGTAGAAGAGGTTGCAGAGAGGAGAATCGAACCCAAGATCAGAATGGCGAGCAATGGATCGTTGTCACACTCATCCAAGCATTGGGAAAGACAGAGGATAGCTTCATCAGCTCGCTTTCCATTACCGGATCATCTCAAATAAGCCTTACCGTCACCACCACATTCCTTGGACCTGTATCTTCATCAGGAACTAGTAAGTAGTATCTTGCATGTTTTGAAATACCATTTCTTGCACTTTTAATTCATAATACAACTGACTTCCATTCAAAGCCCTAAATCATTGCCCCTACCGATATCGGTTATCTTCTACCAACGATCGGTGTTATAACTGTGATCTCATTACCCAGTGACCGGCATCATTTCATCATCGATTATATCAAAACCAGCCTTTCCTCTATTGCTTTTTAACGAGGTACCTAAATGGTAATTTCGTAATAGCTTCTTTGTTATCATTTGCATTAATTCATATTAAAAGGAACCGACCACCTTCGAAAGGAAGTGTAATATTTCTGGGCCCAAGGTAGTTCCTCACTTATTGTCTAACTAAAATCTAGTGGTCTTACGTTCTTATTTACAGTAGTCCTTCCTGCATAAAAAGGAGTTCTTCACAATCAATCTGATCTCTCTACGGTACACGCACACCTTCCCAACACTCAATGTATTCCTCCCAGCCCTAATCCCTTATCTATTTCTCAAGAGAATGAAAGGATAGAAAGCAACTCTATTCCGGAATAGAAATTCTATGCGAAACACATTGTTGACGCGCAATAAATAAAGAGTTATTGCAGACGCGCCATAAGGAGATATTACAGACATGTGAAAAAGAAATAGGTTTGATGTGCGACAAAGAGAGTTGATGCGTGATGAGGGCATAACAGCTTGATGCGTGACAAGGTAGGGTAGAGTTGACGTGCGATAGAACTTGCAGACGGTGGAAGTGCGACAGGCATAGGCGGTTGATGTGTGATAAGTGCAGAGTTGACACGTGGCAAAGACCTCGATAGGGGACACACGACATGAGACCTCAGATAGTGGACAGAGTTGCTACTTGGTTATTTCTTTGACACATGACTCTCTTGGAATAATGGAAGGTGCTAGCTCAAAGAATGCGAAGAACCTGAAAGTAAGTAAGAAATCTCGTAAATTGCTCTTCAAGTATTTTGAAAACTTTACTGGATACTGAGATATTGAAAATACCAACCATATAGATGCCACCACAAAGAATCAGAATACTGATTGTGTGGAAGGTATTATTGAGGTGGACATGCATTCATGCATAGTATCAAAGTCAAACAAATGAAACCTATGATAATATGCCAGATCTTGAAGATATTGTTCCTATTGGGGTGCAACCAAAAGTGCATCAAGATATCACACATACAAATACTCAGTAAAATGGAACACATAAATCAAATTCAAACTCCGGTCCAAGAAAGAGGAAACTAGGTGATTGTGATATTGCTCAAAATTCTACTCAAAAAAGTAAAGCATTGAAAACGAACAAGAATATGTGGACCATTGGCAAGACATACAAGTTTGATTGGGTAGCTAAATTTCCGTTTATTGAACTCGTATAATCATCTAATTTCAAGATATCCCATCTAAATGTACATGTACAATATGTATGTGGAAATTGGGAAAGCAACAAAAATGCAATCAATTTGGACACTATAGAAAAACATTGTGGAAAACAATATTTGATTGTAGCGGGGCGGATGGCGGAAAATCAAAACACATAGGTGGAAATCAAAAGAATGCATGCATGTTAGATACACGGTGGAATATGAGGCAAAGTAAAAACATAGACATCTCTTAGAAAAGGGAGGAACGATCACATCGCATATTGGTAAGATGAAAGAAACAAATCTACATGCAAAATTCATACAATTCTCTACTCTATTTCACATACTAAAAAAGGAAGACCGATTTTGGATTTCCTCGATTTCAAAGTTTTGTATCAATTTAATGGAATGCTGAATGTACCTCAATCTCATTGGTCTGAAAGTAGTGGATGGGAAATGGCAAAATGCCTTTCGATGATAGAGAAGGAAGATTTGAAAGAGAATGTAAAAAAAGCAAAGTTTATCTCTCTTTCAATTGATGAAGTGACAACAGTTGACAACACTGCATGGGTATGTATCCACGTCTATAATTTAGAAAATCATATAAGGACACCTTATCTGTTGGGTGTTATGAAAATGGTTGAAAACTACAATGCCGAAAACCTACATAAAATAGTTGTTTCTCATTTGAAAGATATTGTTGGAATGACTGATTATGAAATTGCTACAAAGTTGGTATGCGGGGTCACCGAACAGGATGTGTGTTAGATTACAAACAACAATGGCCCCATAAATGCTACCAATTCTTTGTATGGCTCATAGAATGAATTTAGAGTATAAAATGGTAAGCAACCACTAAAATGTTGCTAAATTAGAAGACCCTATAAGAGAACTTCATGCCTATATGTCAAGCATCCCAAAGTGATTTCTCAAGTTCTAGAAATTTGCAATTGGAATTACAGATGGAAAAAAACTTCGAAGGATGTCGAGACTAGATGGATTTCTTTGTATGAGCCTGCATGTAGAGTTCATGAGGAGTATCCTTCGTTGGCTGGTTTCATGCACAAATACCGTCATGAAGTTGATAGAGTGAGGGACTTTTTGTTCCGTTTAATTGATTTGGAGACATTGCTTACATTGGTTGGTATTCTTCCAATGTTAAAGGAGATCAATACACTGATGAAGCATGCACGGGGTAGATTAATCTATATTGTGGATTTTATACGGATGAGAAAATGGCATGTCAAAGTCTTGATATATGTATCTGCTCCCAAGATAGTTTTGATGCACCTATTTTTGAGAATTGGAAAGCTTTATTAGATCTTAAAAATCCTAGCACCTTTTTGAGATTTAATATCCATGATCACCTCTACATCACTGTTAATGGGAGGGAAATACCACTACACATTTTACAAAAATGTCAAGATATTACAGGATCAGAACGAGAAGATGTTCCTGTGACACGTTATCTCTCCGAGTCTCATTATAGTTGAAACAAGAATAAAGCTTAAAAAAATTTCGAAACCTTGTCATCAGAAATTAGGGAACGTTTCTGTAAAGATAAAATTTTGGAAGCCATGGGTGTGATGAATCCTAATTTTTGGAATACTGAAGGTGGTCATGCAGACTTTGTCAGAAAGCATTTCCATAAATCCATGGGTACAATAATGGAACAATTTACAAAGACTTCAGAGCTCAAGGGTATGGAAATCAAAGGTATATTGAATGCTGATTTATTAAAGTTTCAATCAACAAATTTTGCAACAACAATGAGGAACCAATATAAAATTTTAGATGAACCTTCTGAAAGTGGTGCTATTACAAGGTTGTGGTGAGGAATCTATCAAAGTTCTATCTTACAAGAAGATATCAGTGAATATTTCAGATTATATGAGTTATGCCAAACAATGATTTTGGGGTCTGTGGAGGATGAAAGGGTTTTCAGTGCATTATCATTTATAAAATCAAAACTGAGAAATAGGTTGGATAAAAATCTGGAAAGTTGCATGAGGTGTTATGTTTCTCGATACTCCATCGAAACCTTTCCGTTCGACAGAGCAATTACGCATTGGAATTCCCTTTGCGAAAGAAGAGGTGTGAATAATACAACTACAAGTACAAATATTCCCAACCTTGAGAGTGTAATTGGCTCATCGTCACATTCTATAGAAGACAACATCGAGTTTGATGAAGCTATTGATAATGGATTGTTTCAACTTTAAATAGGTATCTTCTTTATCTTAATCTTATTGTTTGTCACTTTACATTTTTTTCAGCTCTTGTTATCATTAAAGATGTTACAGGTCTATATATTTAAATTTATTTAACTACAATCTTTTTATTTTTTTTGAAAATGTGGGTTGACATCCATCCGAGGAAGCTGGTACTTCTCGGGATTGACAATGTCAGGCAATTCACCCATCTATCTACTAATCCATTTCTCGTGTTGGGTTTTCTTAAAACACAGATCTAGCACATTACCAGTGGCAGTGATGATTTCAACTTTAAAGAGGTATCTTCTTCACCTTAATCTTATTGTTTGTTACTATTCATTTTTTTCAGCTCTTGTTATCATTAAAGATGTTACAGGTCTATATATTTACATTTATTTAAATACAATCTTTTTATTTTTTGAAAACGTGGGTTGACATCTATCTAAGGAAGTCACATACTTCTGGGCCGACAAATGTCGTGCAACTCACCCTTCTATCTACTAATCCATTTCTTGTGTTTAGTTTTTTAAAACAAAGATCTAGCACATTACCAAGTGATGATTTCACAAAGCAATCTAATACACAAGAGGTAAGTTAAACCCTATCATATTTGCAATTATGTTTAATTTCTTATCGGTTGATGATTATTTCTTGATTTCTTACAATTATGTTTAATTTATTTTTTATATTTGTAAAATGCTATGATATATATTTTTAATCTGTAGGATAAAATGACAATTGAATTTTACAGAGGAAGATATTTCTATACTATACAATTCATAATCCACGATACATTATACAATTTATAATATACGTCCACATAAAATTCATCATCATCCATATATATCATATCATCACCATATCATTATCATAATCTTGAGTCCTAACACTACAATTATTATTAAAACAATTATTTATCTAATTTAAATTTATTAAAACAATTCCATGTTTTTAAAACAATTCATAATCATATCATTACAAGTATATCCATTCTAATTTCATCTATATCCATTCTAATCATTAATGTCATCTATATCCATTATAACACATTCCATTTATTTATCATCTATATCCATTCTAATGACATTATGATCATATCATTACAAGTATAGAGAAGAAGAATTATCTTAAAACAAGTTTAAATGTCTAGAGAAGAAGAATTATCGTGCTTGAAGCTAAATCTACGTCCACATTAAATTGATCATCATCCATATATATCATATCATTATCGTCATTCATCATCTTTCATCATCATCTATCATCATTCCATGTTTGTAAAACAATTATCCATTATCATCATTCATCATCTACGTCCACATACAATTCATGATAATCCAAGTAAACAAGAAACATACATCATCATGATTCATCCCCATCTAATGCAATCACCATTAAGAGTAAACCAAAAAGCATAAACTCCATATCAAATCCATATGCAATCAAAATTAAAGATTATATAGTATTTCAAATTTTAAAAGGCTATCAAATCCATATAATTAAATTCAAATACCATACTCAATATTAAAAGTTTCCACACTCAATATTTAAAGTTTCCACAATAATAAAAGTTTCAAGTTTTCAACCCTCTTTTTCTTTATCCATTTCTACTCCTGTGCTCCTTTCCCCAATGGTTTCTTCCACTATGGTTGTACCCCTTTCCCCAACAACAGAAATAACCCCAGAACTTATAAGATCTTCCATAGCACTGTCTAGATTTTTAAAAATTCTTTCTTCTTGATTTGTCGCATCTCCATGCGACAGCAAATTTGGATCAAGCTACCTTAGCTTTGAATAATATTTCGGGTTCGAAATGTTTTTGTGCTCTTTAATTATCCGCTTTAGTGTATTGTTTTGTTTGTTAAGTAAAACAATATTTTCCTTCAAATTCTTTGCTTTAGATAAACCGTTCTTCATTGTTTCCAAGTGAACTTGGAATACCTTTGCTTGAATCTTCAAATTTTCATATTTCAACTGCACAAAAAGAGTAATGTCAATTCAAAATATTACTAAAAATAAAATTTCAAATTAACAAGAATGATTGTTTGAAAGTGATAGTACTTACAACCGCTCTATCTCTCTCGGCATTTGCAATTGCTACCAGATCCTTGTCCTTAGACCATTTGTTAAAATATGCCTGGGCCTCGGCACTAATATTTTCCAATTTGTTTAATGACTTATCCAAAATTTCATCTTTATAGTTGTTGTTATACATGACAGTCCCACTTCTTACTTGGGTAAGTAAGGAATCCATCTTCGTAGGTTGATTCTGGACTGCAGCGTATAAACTATCCCTTTGCCAATAATTTTCATAACGACTAATAATCTCATTGATAAGAACTTTAGCCCTTCTCTCCCATTCTATAAGTTGATTGATATGAGGTAGAATAAACTCACTGACATGGGATTGACAATCATAACCAATTAAGTTTTCCAAAGGAAAAGGTAGCAACTGTTCACTATCTGAATCTGATGAAGATGATCTTGCTGGAGAAGTATGGGGGCTTTCGGCAAGATCAATTGCTACTTGTTTCTGCCTTTGGGTGGCCTGATCCTGTTTGTGATAAAATTAATCAAGATTTAGATAAATAAATTTAAATTGAAATGTAATTCAATATTGTAAAGCATATTTAAATTGAAGTATACCTGCTGGCCTTGAATCATCTCACGGGTATTGAAAAAACAGTTGGGTCATTGCTATCAATGCCCAAATAATCTTCATCTAAATTTATATTGTTCAAAACCGATATGCCCATTGCACTAGGCAAGCCACCAAGTGAGAGCGTTGGAATTCAAAAGGAGGAGGCAATGTTTAGTGTCCTGCTAGGGGCTGGAGCAATTGGCATGCGTTTACCAATGTTCTTTTTCACTATTCCTCTGGTTGGAATTTTAAAAATGATTGGTTGAGTGGGTGTCGGTGCCACTGTTTGATCAGGATTGCAATGTGCTAAAAAGTACAAGAAAAAACATGAAAAATAGGAAAACAATCCAAAAAGGCAAAAACTACGAAATTAAATGTACTATCAAAAAGTTGTACCTTGTTGTCGAGGGGTAGTTTTTCACGGTGCTAAGGGTGGCCGTGTAGGAGTTGTATTCGGTGGTTGTTCAGAAGATACGAATGCATGCGACTATATGGAGTGAGTTGGGGAAGAAGGTTGAGTTTCAAAACATGTGTATGGTCCAAAGTCCCTGCAATGTCATCAACATTAAATGTTATGTCAATTCATTTGGTTAAAATTTAAATTGAAAAATAAATATACAAATTTGGAATTTGTAAATAATATATGAGAAGGTATTACTTCTCTGGCATTTAACGAGTTCAAACTGTTGAGGGTTTGGAGAGGAGTGAGCTTCCATTTCAGATTGGGAGTCTCCCGAAGCCTCAGCGTGTTGTTGGCCTCTTCCTCTTGATAATGCCTTTTTGGGGAAGGGCTTCAATAAATCTTCTCTGCAAAACATAAATTGTTAATAATTGTGCAGTGTAATGTCGAAAATTGAAATACAAACTAAATAGTTTATACCTGTTGTTCTTCAAATGGAATTGACAACTTCATCAACTCCTCGTCAGTGCAAGTAGGAATTTTTTTATCTTTTAAATTTAAAAGTGCCTCGTAATAAAGGCCGAGGAGATAGTTTGTGGAATAAATGACAGGTTTTTCTGAAAGTTTTGAATTTGTTATGTCAGTTCTTATTTTTTTGATAGATAGGTGCACCAATCAAATTTTTGTTTTGAGATAGTGGCAACTATGTATGCAATGGCCCAATTTGGTATATCTGTTTGGCAACCTGCAAAACTATTATGGATTGAAAAATGAAATAATGCAGTAAAGAAGAAAGTGGTGTGCAATTTATTGTGTATCCACACCATGCCTGGATTAATCGACATGAGCTGCAAATGCCAAACAGTGAGAATTAATATAAATTTATAACACCAAATTGTATCGAATAAAAACAGAATAAAAATGATGAATTAAAACGAATTATACTTACAATCAACATGGAAACCGAACATTGATTCGAGAAATTTCTTGTCTTCTTCCAGGAGTGTTTCCTTCGTTGTAACAATTGGTAAATTTCTGAACGGAAGGCCCGTAAACCGATGGATGTCATTTGCTTTGATATTGAATTGGAACATTCAGCCGTCATTCAGAGTCACATAAAAAAGGTCATCCTCTAAATTGTAGGACGAGAGAAGGTAATTCAAAATATCCGGATCTGTTTCGAAATGGGGCATATCAACGAGCCCTGTAAACTCACACGCATCCATCAAATATTTATATTCGGAAGACATCTTTAAAACAATATTGATGTGAGGGCACAAGGGATTCCTGTAGATGATCTTGATAATGTGGACTGGATTGGATTCTCTTCTTGATTTTTTTCCTGAGCTTGCGGTTGGGAAGCATGTGAAGTCGACATTATAGTTGTGCTTGCGTCTTTGACAATGAGGGATACCTGCAAAAAAATTGAGAGCTGGAAAGTGTAAATGAGAAAATGACCGGCGGGAGGGTATTTATAGGCCAAATCACGCGTCAATGGCCTCTGTTGATGCACGTCAATGTGATTTGTTGACGCACGTCAATTGGTTTTATTGACGGCGTGTCAACAAATTCTATTGATGCGCATCAAAAATCGCATTGACATGCATCAACAGAGAGGCCATTAACACACGCAACACGGGTCCCATTGACACGTGTCAATAAAGGCCATTGACGCGTGTCAATAGAGTCCATTGACATGCGTCAATGGGATTTGTTGACGTTGTCTTGATGCGCATCAAGGATGGTTATTGACGTCGTATTGTCATGCATCAATGGTGTATCCATGTTTGGAAATCTGATTTCTCGGCTTGAAAAACTAGGCAAAAATTTGGTTTTGGAATACTGTCAAATTCGCCTTTCATTGAAACTAGTTCCGTGGATAGTCACTGGGATTTTCCACCTACAATTTTATAGAGGTGTCTTAAAATGAACCTGAATGGAAGGTGTTGATAAGATTGATGGACCTTCAAAGGAAGGTGCTAAAGAGATTGGTGGACCTTCAAAGGAAGGTGCTAATGAGATTGATGGAACTTTAAAGGAAGGTGCTAACGAGATGTCCGACAAAGACTTACCGATGGTAGAATGAGGATTTCCCCCTTGTCCTATAGATGTCCTTGAGGACACTGATGAGGGTGGAGATGTTGGTAATATTGACGATGGGTTAAGATGGTCCTCTTTTGGGAGAAGATCATCGATGAGGAAGAGTCATTGGATTATGGATTTTAGCACTTTACAACTCTTTGTGTTATGACCTAGGATTCCACGATAGGCACATGTTTCATTTGATCGCACCATGTAGGTCTCCAGAGTATGTAGGTCGGGTGTTTTGATTGTTGGTAATGTGATAAGAGAAGCTTGCATGAGCCTCTCGAGGATGTTGATATAAGTCCCTTTTTGGAGATTCAAATTAATATATTTTGATTTCAATTTTGGTTTGTGAGAATTCTTAGTAGGATGTATCTTATGTTTGGATGGGGGTGGATTCATGGATGTTGTATGTTATTGAAACATCGCAAGGATATTTTAAGGTTGGTAAGAGAGAGGATATGATGTGGGATTGATATAATTAAATGATAGATGAGGTCCCAAAATGGACGAGGAAGGATCAGTGAAGGATGAGAAGGGGTATTGGTGTGTGTTATGATGTTGAGATAAAGGATAGGGGCCTAAAATAGATGATGAAGGTGGAACTGTAGATTTGATAGATTTGGATTGTGATAAAGGATGAGGTCCCAAAATAGATGGTAAAGTTGAGACCTTAAATGATGTGTGTTTTGATTTTGTAACGTTGATTTTAGGTAAAAGAGGATATTTTACGACGGATGATGAGGATGAGGCAATAGATGTGATAGGTTTCGATTCTATAACATTTGCGTTAGATAGAGGAAAGGGACTCACATCAAATGATGAGGGTGAGGCCATAAATATGATGATATTTTATTGTGGGGTGTTTGATTTAGGACAAGGTTCCATACTAGATGGTAAGTCAAGAGTTGGGGATGATTTTGATTCGGATGAGGGAGGTGTTGTTTCTGGACATGATTGAGGTGGATTATGTGAGATTTCTAATTATTTGATTGGTTTACAAGATAATTAGATGTCATGATCTTTGATTATAGATGCCTCTTTAGTAACGAATTCCAAGGTGGAATCTAAAGGCTGCGAGGAGGTAATAGATGATTGGATAGTGGACATAGGTAATGTCGATGTGTAAGGATCATCAAAAGGAGGATCCGAAGGTTTTGAGTCTTCAAGTGGAAGCACCGGTGATGAAGGGACCTCTTTATGAGGAATAACCTGTGTAATAGTGTTAATGGTATGACTCGAAGGATGTACATTATCTATATGGACTGATTTCATCAAGGGATTAGATCAGGAAGACAAGTAAAGACATCATGTGTGGTAGCTTCATCTGAATCATAGGAAGACCTAGGGGAATTAGATGGAATGTGTGTAGGTTGAGGATCGAGATGGCCTTCTTTAAGGGCTTGGTTTTCTAATTTCTTGGCCATGGTGAAGGCTTCATCAAAGGTTTGGAATGTGTGGATATGAAGAGTGGATGATAAGTGATGAGAACAAGATCGAGAAAACAAATCGATTAGTTCTGATTGTGGCAGTGGGAAGGATAATTTATTAATAGTGCTTTTGCACTTGTGACAAAGTCTCTAAGAGATTCATTTTCAGATTGTTTGATAGTAGCAAGGTCAAAAATGGTAATTTTGTGAGTGACATTAACAACGAAGTGATTAAGAAATAACATGGCCAACTGTGTGAAAGAGACCAAAGAGTGTCGAGGGAGGGAATCATACCAATCCAAGGCAAGTCTTGCAAGTGACATAGGGAAGGTCCTAAGAAGGAGATCTTGATCATGGATGATAAGATAACATAAATGTCTAAAGGATAATATATGTTGTTGAGGATCATCTTGGCCATAAAACAAGGTGAACTCAAGGAAATTCCCAATGCAGAGGATATGATTTACATGGTACTGATGGATGGATGGGTTCATTACAAACCTGATCATAAGTGAGGACATGTTTAGATCCCTTAGTAGCAGCTTCCAAATTGTCTAATCTATTGGACAAGTCTTGCAAAGGATCATTTGTGGGATTAGATGTGAAGGGATTAATAAGAGCATGTGATTGATTTGAGTGATGAAAATGTGAAGTAGGATGGTTTTTTTGTGAATCAACTTGATGTGGGGGTTGATAAGGAGTAACTTGAGTGGATATCATTTTTTGAGTGGGTTATGATAAGGGAATGTGGGGAGATGTGTAAAAATGTTGAATATGTTATTGTGGTTGGATGAGAGGGGTTTATTGGGATTGAGTAGGGATGTTCATATGGGTTTGGAATGTCCGAGTCTTTGAAAGGGGATTAAAGTATATATGGATTGATTAGATGAAGGATAGGGTATATTGAGATTTTGAGGAGGGGATGTAGAAAATACTGTTTGATGGGATACATTGGACATGGGTTGAGAAGTAATAGTTTGGAAATAGCTTGGTTATAAAGAATAATCATATGTTTGTTGGATATGGTTGTGATGATATTGTTGTATTGGATTTGAAGGTTGGAAGTTCCATAAGGGACATAGGATGGTCTAGATGGCTTTGGTAACATTCCAGAGCTAAATGATGTTGAATAAGATGTGGTGGGTTGATAAGACCTGATAAGGACTAGATTACGTATAGGGAATGTTATGAGAGTTGATCCATAATAAATGATAATCAATGAAAATGATACAAAAAGTCCTAAAAGAGCTACAAATGTAACAGATAAGTCAAAGTAAAGAATTTTAATTATCTTTTTTAATTAAGAAAAGTGAAATTTGTAATATGGCTAGCAAAGTCCTAGGAAATGGCAAGCTATTGTTGGTTTTAGGTGTGTTTATGGATGAAGTCCTCAATGTACCTAGAGGTATGTGAGGCCCAACTATGTACTACTACCGATACAAGCTTGGTATTGGGGCATACCCCCTCACTTCATGGTCGCGCTGTGATAAGGGAGTCAGGTGTTGTGCCAATATACCAAAAGATAGGTGATTATACTTAGCCAAAACACCGAGTCGACTTCTCCTCTTGGGGATCAAATATAAGTAGGTATCCACCTGGGTGGGAATTGTTTAAATGCATTTTGATGTTTAAGTGGTTTGGTTGTGTGTGGGGGAAAAGAAAGTGAATGTAACAGATTACTTTTCCTTAATTAATATTATGGGAAGAAAAAGTATGGAGTTGTTCATTTTAAAACCCAAAATGAAATGTTGATTTCAATGAAGAAAATCATCCAAAAATGAAATACTGAAAGCAAAGGATTTAGAACTCATAGTGATAAACGCTTCCTATTTTATTTTATTTTTTAAGAATTTTTTTAGTGAAAGCAATCCAAAATCCAAATCTCAGAAATAACAACATGTAAATAGGTTAGTAGAAAACAAAAGTAAGAAGGTTAACTATAGAGTAACCAAATGGATTCATAGGAATCGTTAGCGATTGCAGGAATCACAGGTTATTTCTCAAATCGCTAGCGATTACTAGACAATAAACCTGATGTGAAAAATATGATATTCTAAGTGTATGAAAGATTATTTTCCTATTAATTTTAACAGTAAATCTATAGAAACAAAAAGTCTACAAATATAAGCTAATAGAAAGTATAAAATAGGAGAAAAATAGAGTCTAGAAAGGAAAATGTAGCGTAATAGTAAGCACTCGAGAAAAATCACGGTTATTCACCAAATCATAGGCGATTGACTAAATCGCTAGCGATTACAAGCAGAGAACCCAAAAATTAAAAAACAGATGATAATTTAATGAAATGAAACAATAAAATAAAGGACAAGGGTCCCACTAGGCATGTCAAGATGTTGAGAATAAATCCTACCTCTTTAACTTAATTTATTAAGCAAGAAAGTAAAATTTAACCAACCTCAAAATGACAGGTTTAGTGATACTTGTGGATGTTGATGGACCGTGTTTTAATTTGCACTGTGGAAGAATGGTATAAGCTCTTGTCTTGCCAAGAAATCTACAATCACAGACACTACACAAGATGGGATTAAAAATATATGGTAGATTGCCTAGAAAAGTCCAAATTCTCAAAATCAAAGGACTTCCTTAGAAGGGTGTCATCTGCGTTTAAGAAATTAATCTAATAATGATCAAGTGAATTGATAATAGATGATAAAATGATAACATATGATATAACTAACAATACAAAGGCAAATGGAATGACATGGTCTAAGGTTATATGTTTGTCGATGTTGGTTCCCGATCCAAAGGGAGTTTTAGAATCACAAGATGACTCAAAGGAGAAATGATGTGGATATGCACTCACAAAGGAAAGTGGAATGATAAGTTTACTTTAGATATATGATAAAATGTTATGGGTTTCTCAAAGGAGCTTGATGGGACTAAAAATACACTTTAACCTCTTAGTAAAAGATTATGTGATTTGGATGTCTAAAAAGCAAGCTTGGGGGTTAAAGTACATTTTTAAAGGAAGCGTTGATGATTGGGGAAATCTCTAATGATCCGTTAGTAAGCCGAGAATCTATAGGGATTGGGGCAATCTCCAACGATTCTCAGTTAGTAGTCCTGGGGAATCACCAATGATTCAAGTGAATCTTCATCGATTTTGGCAATCGTCAGTGATTGTTGTGAAAATGTACAAGTTGATAATGGATGAATATGGACTCAAAAGGAATGCTAAAAAGGTTGATTTAAGCTTGGATATGATGCATAATAATGTAATGAAGCAAGGGAAACCACTTACCTTGTATAATTTGATGAATGAAGAACAAAAGGTGATATTACCCGAGAGAGGAAGATTGTTGATGTAAGAAGACTATTGATTTGATTCAGGCATTAATCTTCTCAATCTTCCAATTATAACATTGATACTAAATTCTCCCTTTAACTTCAATATCCTTATGAGATATCCGTATTCTACCTCCTCAAGGATTTCTTAGAGAAAGAAAACACAGACTTCTTCATGTTGTGTAGGCCTTGATGGATTCTACGAGGCATATTCTCCCTAACAAACCCATTCTAAATTATTGACATTCGGTTCTTCTCCATACATGTTGTTTTGTCTCTTTTGGTTATACTTTGTGATTAAACATAGATTTATTCTAAGTCATGGATCCAATGATTTCAACCTTAATTTTCATGTAATAAAGGTGCAAATATCCCTCATACACTATTTCAACACTCCTCTTTTTAGCTATTCAATCCCCTAGATCATTCACTTTTATAATTTTTAACTGGTTCTAGTCATGTAAACTTCATAGTCTAATACGGAGTTAAGACACATACTTGTATTTAAGCACAAACATATAAATCATTAAAGAATCAATGAGACACACTCATTTTTACTCATCTTACTAGTCAAAAATCTATCTTCATCACATGCATGCATCACAATCCATCAAGAAATATATAATATCTTCCCAAATTGACATACAAACCATTGTTATTTGTTCTACTTGTGTATACACAACAAAATTTGCCTTCTCCTTCTTGAAATATTCTTCTTCTCTCCTTGACCATTCGAATGATGAATGAAAAGTAGTTACAAAGGAGGTTTTATACCATCAAAGTTGGTTTCCATAGAATTAGAACCTTTTTAGACCTTATACATACAATATTTACCTTTATTTCAACATTTTTAGGCCTAATGATGGACTAGAACTTAGGAACTTCATGTTCTAAGTCATAAGTTCACTTTTTTCCTTCATAGAACTTGTCAACCACTTGACATTGCCTAGAGACCTCAAGAGAAGACTAACAACATTTAAATAACCCAAAATGGACTCCAAATTTGAATTCTGTCTTTTGGAGGGAAAGTACCATTTTCAAATTTTGAAGAGTCTAAACACAAACTTGCTCACCTAAATGACATCTAATGACATATAAAACTCATTATTATACTTGTAAGCCAAAAATTGGATGTTGTAATCCTTTATACACATCCTAGAGTGGATGCTCCTACATCATACTTCAGGTGTAGGAAAATTTTGAGCCTACTAATTTATTTTTTTTCTTCTTTTTCCAATTATTTTGTATCTTTTTCCTTGCTTTAATTTGATCCTCATCTTCAGATTTCTCTTTTTGCATTGCTTTCATCACATGCCTTATCGGTCTTCCTGGTTCTCTTTTTTTTATTGAGTGATGTCTTGTTCTTCATAGGCTTCTCCCTCTTATTCATTCATCAAATATTTCTCGGTTCTTGGTGTTGTTGCTCCACTATGACTTGTTCATCTATGAATTCATCCTCTTCATGATGTATCTCTTTCTTGGCTACTACAAATTTATTACTTGCCTCTTTATTCTCTATATCTTCGGGCTCTAATTTCATCTTCTTGATTTGAAATTCTAGTTAATGTTCTCTCTCCATCCTGAAACTGATTTCTATCTCATTTTCACATGGTCCCATTATGTTTATAACATGCTCTAAAGCTACTATTTATTCATGTAATTAATCCTAAATCTTATAGGAAAGTACACTTTCTGGTTCACTTATCCCTTTTTGTTTTTGGCTCATATCATTCTTGTTTTCATCTTCCACTTCTAGGTCATTCTTGGTACCTGCAAACACACACCTACACACATTGTTAGATTCAAAAATTTGATGCCTTACTACCCCTAGAATCCCTTCTTTCCTTTTTTCCATCTCTTCATTTTGTTATTTCTTGAGCTCTGTTTCCTTTTTCACTGCATAATCACTGTCATCACCTTGTTCATCTCCCTCAAGAGAAGCTAAAAATGCTCCTATCACTTCTTAGTCATCACTTTTATCTTCTATTAATACAATTTCTTTAATCACTTATTTTTCTTGATTACTCACTCTCTCTTTCAGTTGTCTCAATCTTATTTATTCTTGTTGTTAGAGTAGGTATTTACCTTAGCTCATGTTCACCTAGGTATTTTATTTACCCAAAGATTGAATAAACTCGACCATTTTGGGAAAATCAGAGGTTTTTATTTTCAGCAATAAAGGTCACCTTTGTCTACACAAATCCGAGAAATAGTAATTTTTACTAAAAGCGGTAGTTGGATGCGACTTTCTCAAAAACACACAACACACCCCAAAATAGTAAGTTGTGCAAAGACCCATTAAAATCCTTAGCCCTTGGTCATATGGTATGGTCATATGAGGGCTTAAATCTTGTGATTCCTACTAGTAGGTACTTAACTTCAACCCCTTTAATTTTATTTGTGTGGTGAAGGCAACAACATTTTATTTTGTTTTAGTGGCACCTAAAATAAATAACAAAGCGAAATATTAAAAAAGCTTGTAACTTTTGATCGGTAACTCGGTTTTGAGTGCCATTTTTGCAAAAGTGATTTTTTTGTGCTCTTTCCATTGGAAATATTTATTTTGAGACTTGCACTATAATTATAAAGTGCCAAATATGGAGGAGTGTTGTAATCAATTGTGGACGTAATTTCACTTTGAGCCCGACGTCCTAATTTTTGGGAGTTGCAGTTTGTACCTATCATGGATTTTGAGAATGATATGCTTTTCTCTAAAGTATGTGGACTTCAAGAGGATATTGTAAAATTTGTGGAAGAAAATAGATCGCTCAAGAAGCGAAATTCTCTTCTACAATCACTCATTCACGATAAGGATACAATAATACACTCCTGTAAAACAAACTTGCTAGCCTACAACATCACCATCATATTGTGGACAACCATATCCATGCTCCTAGTCCACTTGCAGTTGTTGCTCTTGTACCCACTGACATTGATCTGCCAGTCTTTGAGCCTGAACCTGCTTTTGATGCTTCTAAACCTATGAGGCTTGTTACTACATGCTCTTCCACATCTGTGCCTATTACAGTACCACATGTTGTGTATCCTACTTCTGCTTAGTTGCATGGATTTTTTAAGAAGCATACCACTACATTCAGTTCTCACATGCTCCGTTCTATGGGTCTCACTAGCGGAGTCATTGACGATGAGACATTCTGTGGTATTATTTCATCTATTCCACATGTGAAGTGGAATTCTCATCATGACATTGGTTTTCGAGTAGATACATCATTGGGAACACACATTGTGAGCTCCTTTTTTTGTTCGCTCAACTCTTTTTGAGGATCATGAGCAACATATGAGTTCGCACCTTCACTCTAGGATTGAGAAACCTAAGATTTTATTTGTCAAACATGATCAACATAACACACATTTCGATGTTCTTTTGCATACACCCATTGTGCATTTTGCACCAAGTCATATGCGGGCATCTTCTTCAACCATCCATGTTGATTTGGGGTGGATATCGATCACTTATGGAGGTGACATAAGCATTCATTGAGAGGAATCTATAGGTGTGGCTCCTCCATTCGGCATCTTGCTCCACTTTCTATACTTTTGCATTGTGATGCTTCTTGTTTTGAGTATTTTTCTTTAGCAGGTGTAGTGTATCTCTCTTATTTGTTGAGATATTTTGTATATGTATTTTTGAAACTTTTGGCATGTTGACAGTATCTCTTGTGGGAGATCTATTCTAGTGAAGTCCAGTGTTATTTTGTCAGTGTTCGAGTAGTTGATTTTGGGCAACTCATACAAATTTGTAGCGTCACTCCACCCATTCAAGCAGTATGGGAGGGTGTGGTGTTGATCTTGCTTCTTCGGGTTTCGTGTCCTTGCCTTGTTACCTTGGATTTTCTTAGATCATGACACTTTGGATTTTGTGTCCTTGCCTTGTTGCTTTGGTTTTTGTTCTTGGATCGTGGCACACCTATTTGCAGTAATTGATCGAATTATGTTTGGTTTTTTTTTTGCACTTTTGACATCACTCCATTGATAGTCTCCTTGTATGGAGCTATTCTGGTGAAACCTAGTGTCAATTGTTTTTGAGTTTTGTGATCGAGCAGTGGATTCAGACCATAGTGCACACCAAACTTCTTCAACATTGTACGAGTTTTTGAGCTGAGCTTCTTGGGATGCCTTGGAGTGGGTCTTTACTCTCTTTACTTTGTTGTTACTAGTTTTGGGTACCTTGTGGTGTCCCTTTTTTCCTAGTTATACATGAGTACCTCATCAAGCCTAGTTTCGGGAATCATCTTTGTGGACATGCCACTTCTTTTTGGCCCCTAGCTTCACTTGAGGGGATGTTAGAGTAGGTATTTACCTTAGCTCATGTTCACCTAGGTATTTTATTTACCTTTATTGTATTTATCCTCACCCACTTATGTGTGTGGATATTTCTTTTATCTTATTTAGATATTAGGAGATATTATCTAGTTGTTAGGTATAGTTCTTTCCTTTATCTATGGTATTGACTAGTTCTTTCCTTGATCTATGGTATTGACTAGATCCTTGATGTCTAGTTCTCTCCTAAATCTATGGTCTTGACTAGTTCTTTGATGACTAGTTATTTCCTTGATTTATGGCTTGATCTACAACCTTGACTGGTTCTTAGATTGTTATTCCTTGCCTATTTAAGCAAGGCCCATTCTTAATGTATTGCATTGAGTTCCATAATAATATATGATATTGCTTCTCATTTATTTGCAAAGGTTTATGTAAAGTTATTTTGGTGAATTGCTTTCATCTTATAGATCATGGTATTTGATTAACATCTCGTGTTCTTGGCTTGGTACAACTGGTTATCGTTCCTTTCACTTGTCTTATCCTTTCCCTTAATTGATTTCTTTTCCTTCTTTCTAGAAGAAACCTAACTGACCATCTAACTCTCTTCTTCATCACCATCCTTGTTTCTTTCCTTGTTCTTCTCTCTCTTTTTTTCTATGAGCACCATCGGTTGTGCTACTTCTTGCTTTCAACTCGTGATCTCCTACCGGAACCACATATCTCTTTTTTTTCCTTTTTCCTTCTTTCATTCCCCCTCTCTCTTATCATTTTCTTTTCTTATACCTCTTTAACTTTATCAATCCTTGAATCATCTCTACTACTAGTTCTTATTCCTCTTCATCATCTGTCAAGTCTACTTCATTAGTATTAATAGCCTTCAACCCCCTTTCTTTACATGTTTTCATCATTTCCATCATCTTTGCTATTTTTCTCATCTCTTCTTATTCCCTTATTCTCTCTTGTACTTTCTGTATCCTATCTTATTTTTTTCTTTGCTACTGAATTCTCCATCTAAGATGACATACTATAACTATGGTCAAAGGTTGGTTTCCCATCTCCCTCTTCATTCATTTTCTTTGTCACTTTTCACTTCACAAACTAACAAAATAATGTTAGTTCCAACAATAATCAATTCAAACTCAAACAAAACAAAAATAACTCTCTAATACAACTAATAATGTACCTCCAATCCCCTAAATCAACTTAAAATTAGACAGGTTGATTAAGAAGACAAGTTTTGATTTCTTAGACCTTATCTTGGATTCGTGCTCTAGACTGTGTGAGCTTCTTTCAGCCTGTAAAATATTGATTCTATCCTCCCACTCTTACGAAATTCCTATACCCTATTTATACTTCTCATTTTATTCTATTCCAACCTTTAAATTGAACCTATCCATTCAAAACAGTCAAATAACTTACCCGATGCATAGGATGCCTTTCTTGGCTTCTTGAACAACATGTCACACTTGTGGTTAGTTTTAATACCAAGGATGTTTTCCCAACACAACTTCACCTCTCTTCCTATCTCCCTTTAAGAGGTTGAATATTTTCCCAAGTTTCAATTCTTGATTCCTTTGTTTGAGCTTATAATCACTTTGAGTTTCTCTTTTACCTTTCCTTATCTCACAAACCCCGCTAGACTATTTTTTCATCCTTATATTCAATTACTTGAGGTTTATTGATTCGTTCTTATAAATTTTAGACACCCTTTTTGGTTTTATCCTTTCTTGCAAAGCTTAAATTTTGAGTTCTTAGTATATGACCAACTTCTTAATCCTTCCTTATAGGTCTTGACTGTGAGGGAAAACCCTGCTAGATCAATTTGTTATGTATAAAACTCATGACACACACTTATTCTCTAGAATTAATTTAAAATAATCTTGAAGAATGGATTACCATGCTATCTTTTGAGTTTCAAAACCAATTTTGAGGATTGGAGGTTCCAAAGCTGAGTTTCCTTCACCCCCTTACTATCACAGACTTAATGGAGAAATTGAACTGGTTAGACTTGAATGAGAATAGGTATTTAAATTTATCCCATTTATTAAGTGTGAGGATTTTATGAATATTTTTGTTCTATTTTTCCACACTTGGCACACCAATCTAACCTTCATTTATGAGTTCCTAGTTTACTCTTCATCTTCACTGTGCACCTATAATTTTGTGCTCAAACTATCACTAATTTCCATTGAATAAGTCTCAAAGTGATGATATATCTTCTTAGATATTGTTATCCCATTCAAATAGGTTCTAAGTATCCTTTATTAAGACTCAACTCCTTCTAGAGTGTGCTTCTTTTTCAAACCCTTGATATTTGGTCCTCACATACTTTGGAGATCAAAATCATTTTCAAGATAATTGTTATAAATAACAGGATATTGGTGACTAATTAGGGTCTCAACCTTTAAGATACTACTATGGAAAGGTGTTTAGAGAAAATATCAAAGTTTTATATCTTAGAGTTTTTACTAAGGCCTTTAAACTAATAATTCTCATCAAATACTAGATAGGGCTTTTCTCAAAGCTGAGAAGTTTCATTTTGTTCATTTCTTTGCTTTCCTCATGACTCCAAGATTATAACTACTCTCAAAGGGTTACATTAATGTTATCAACCTTACAATTATAACACTAATACTAAATTCTCCTTTGACTTCAATATCCTTCCTCGAGATACATGTACTCTACCTCCTCAAGGGTTTATTCAATCTTCAAGGATTTCTTAGAGATATAAAACATATAATTCTTCATGATGTACAAGCCTTGATGGATTATCCGAGGCATATTCTCCCTAACAAATCCATTCTAAATTCTTGACACTCTAATTCTTCTCCATACATGTTGTTGTTTTGTCTCTTTTGGTTATACTATGATCAAATGCAAAGTTGTTCTAAGTCATGGTTCCAATGATTTCAACCGTGCACTTGTCATGTAATAAGGGTACATATATCCCTCATACACTATTTAAAACTCCTCTTTTACCTATTCAATCCTCTCGATCATTCAATTTTATAATCTTTAATGGGTCAAGTCATGTAAGATTCATAGTCTAACACATAGTTCAGACTTGTATTTAAGCACATAAATATAAATCATTAAAGAATCAATGAGACACACTCATTTTTACACATCTTACTAGTCACAAATCTATATTAATCACATGCATGCATCACAATCCATAAATAAATAAATAAGATCTTCCCAAATTGACATATAAACCATTGTTATCTGTTCTACTTGTGTATACACAACAAAATTTGCCTTCTCCTTCTTGAAATATTCTTCTTCTCTCCTTGACCATTCGAATGATGGATGGAAATAGTTACAAAGAAGTTTCTATACCATAAAATTTGGTTTCCACAGAATTAGAACCTATTTGGACCTTATACATACAAGATTTACCTTTATTACAACCTTGTTCTAGGCCTAATGATGGACTAGAACTTAGGAACTTCATGTTCTAAGTCATAAGTTCAATTTTTTTCCTTCATAAAACTTTTCCACCACTTGAAATTTTCTAGAAACCTCAAGAGAACACTAACAATATATAATTAACCCAAAAATGGACTCCAAATTTGAATTATGTGATTTGGAGGGAAAGTACCATTTTCAAATTTTGAAGAGTCTAAACACAAACTAGCTCACCTAAATGGCATATAATGACATTTAGAACTCATTATTATACCTGCAAGCCAAAAATTAGATGTTTTCATCCTTTATACACATCCTAGAGTGGATGTTCTATCATCAATGTTTCAAGGGATCTCTGTAAGTCATGATGATCCATAAGCATGGAGGTGCCTTCACTTACAAGAAAATGAGTAGATAATTTTTATAAAGATAAAATTTAAGGAGAATCAATGTTTTTCCATGAGATCAAACATGTAAGATGAATTTTACATTGTCATTTATCTAAATTATTCATGATTGCACTTAGAACACTTGTCAATAGCTCATCTCCATGCTCAACAACCAGTTTTAACTCTTATATGAGTTTGGGTGGGATTGTAAAGGTATAATATCTCGAAGAATCTTTTAGGAGTGAGGAACTTGTATGCATAAAAATGAAAGTAGATAAAACTAAGCTAGGATCTAACACCAATTAAATCCTAATCTACTTCTATTGCAAATACATCAAGATAAAGCTAAAAAATAGATAAATAAATTGCATAAACATAAACATCGTAAACGTAAACCTCCCTTTGATGTGTGGATTTGATTTGGAATGTGGGTATCCTTGTGAGTAGGGTATAAGCCAAAAATAGTTTTGAACCATTGAGGGATTTTAGTGAAGGAAGAGATATCCTCAAAATGGCCCAAAAGTCATGTTTGACTCTCCTTTTACTATTGTTGTCACTTGAGATTGCACCCTAGTTGAATCTACCAGATTCAACACCTATGTGAAACATGGGAATGTCCCCAAGGTGTGGAACCTTTCTCCTTGGGTTAGAAATTTGGAGAAGTCCGACTTCCTCTACCTATATAACCTAATGCTAACACTACTCATAAACTAATATACTAATCTACAACATAAATGGGGAAGGAGGAATGCATGAAATGAAACTAATCTAAGAGAATGACAATGAAACTATAATAGAAAGGGGATCTCTCTGTGAGGGGAAGAACAAGAAATAAATCACAACGATGAGATGGAAGATAGATGTAATACATCAATATTGTGTAAATGATTCTATTCCACACATTTTAGATAGAAAGAAATAAAAAACATGTAATGGAACCCATACATGCTATGCTTAGAAATGAATGGAGAGGTAAGAGACACAATAAACACAAGTAAAGGGCATATAAAAGCTATAATAACATGATTCTATTGATAAATAAATACACAGTTCATTACATTAGTAGGGAAGGGCACTAATTGTGTTATATGTGATTAGATCATAGGTCTACAACTCATGAAAGCTTAGCCATCATTTTGACATGGTGACTTTACAGTCGGGAGAGGATTATTTTTAATAATATCGAGTTTTTATAGAGAAATATGAGAAGAGAGAGATAAAAAATTAGATCGCACCAAAAACTAAAAGAGCCAACCACCCACTACCCACCAAGGACCAATCATGATTCAATGCTTGTAGACATGTATGTATGGCTGAAAGAGGTTGCTTAAAAGGAGCTCTATCAGATCATCTAATAATGTGGACTTGGATGTGTAGGATTTAATGCACTTGTGGTCAGGAATGGTTCACACTTTTGAAATGAGTTAGGCATGTTTTTGTTACAATTCATGGGTTTTAGATGATCCACTATCTTCTTATATTTTTGCCACTTTCTGATGTTTCTATTGTAATATGTAGCCTTGTTTTGAATTCCATGGTCTTTTGTGGCTTTTAGCAGCTTTTGAATTATCCGTAGACTTATTTCCTTTCTTCTCCTGATCCACGACCATAATTTTACTTTCCGCGACCTCTTCTTGTATCGTGGGTCTTCTACTAAAATATTCTTCTTTCCTTCACCCTCGCCACCTTTTTGTGGTATCCAAATCCTAACTTCTTTGTTAAATAGATTTTAACTTTTTTTTTTTTCTTATGACCATTCTCATGTTTCACGAGTTTCTTTTGATATGTAGATTTTCTTTGTTATGCGGTTATTTCTTTATTCTAGTGATTTTATTTGTTCCATGGATTTTTCTTTGTTGCACAGACTTTATTTGTTCCTCAAATTTTCTTTATACTTGTGGATTCCTTTTGTTGTTTTTCTCTGCAGGCTTTCAACCTTGTGTGGCTTACTTCTCGTGGACCTTTTAACTTTCTTCTATGCTCAAATCCCTTTCTTTTGCTTCACAAGATATGCGAATTCCTTTGCCTCACCTCATGACATATAACTCCACGGTTCTGCTTTTCCTTTGTTGTGTGGACCTTTCAAACATCCGTGATTTTTTAACCTCGTGGACCCTTCTAGCACTCACGTGCTTCACTCTCTTTCCTTCATAATACCAAATGTATGTAGCCTTTTTATGAGGCATATATCCCCTTGCAATGATGTCTCATTGTTACATGGGTTAGGAAAACTCGTTAAACACTAAGTTCTTAATTCCATGGAACACTAAGTTCCTTCATTCCATGGATGTCTTTCTTCAAGTCGTGTGATTCTCAGATACCTAAATTCCTCTTTAGCAATCTTATTGCTAAAGGCACATAAATCACTCTCATTCTTACCATTTCCATTATAATTAGTGATTTCCAATAATTAACTAATGTTTCTTACCATTTTTGTCAATTAAAAACACTTTGTTGATTACCTATCCTCTTTCGCATTCACAATGCCACTTTACAATGAATTGTAAGTCAAAATCCTTCTTCCAAACATATAATTAGTGATTATAAACTAATTAAGCCTATTTTACCCTTGTTTTTGTCAATATACCCTATTATTGGCTCAAACCCCTCTTCCAACCACTCAAAATCACCCCACTTTCCTCCACAACATCTCAACAAGCTTCAAAAGCTTATCCTAGCCTCCTAATTAACCCTATGTGGTTGATTAAGGCTCCTCACATCTTAATCACTTGTTAATTCACTAATTGTGATTAGTAATATTTAATTATGATTAGAAATTCTTAATATTCTTTGTACTTTTAGTCCCACATGAACCAAGATGCAAGTTTTCCTTAAAGCAAAAAATATAAATAAGACTAAGTACTACCTTCCAACTTTACACCATGCTTTAATTTGCATATCATATAAGAAATATGATTAATAGCCAAGCTCAATCCTTGGCTAAAGTCTTCAATGGGGTTAGTAGATGGGTATCCAATATGATATTGTAATCATTGTTGGAGAGACCATCTCACCTTCTTGGAGTATCAACAAACCCAATTTGATTTCCCTCTTAGATCTATTTAGGTCTATGTTAGTTTAACAATTCATACATAGTAAGGATGCTTTGTAGCTTAATGTTTAATTCCATTTAGTTTACATTCATAGCATAATTTTAAGCTTTGATCATTGATGTTACATTCCTAAAACTTAGAGCTTGACTATAGGTGGCAATGGTGTTAGCCTTTCCTAGTTAGTCATACTATTTGCTTTGTAAAAGTTTGGGGTGTTATCATTTGGCATGCCCAGTGGGAAATTTACCCCATTACATTCATTTTTAAAGCTTTTTAACTTAGTTTCAAAGTTTTTCATTTCAAGCTTTCTAGATTAATTTCAAGTTTTCTAGTTTAGTTTCAAGTTTTCTAGTGTAGTTTCAAGATTTCTAGATTACTTTCAAGCTTTTTAGATTAGTTTCTCAAGCTTTTAGATTAAATTCAAAGTTTTTAGAGTAATTTTCAAAGTTTTGTAGATCAATTTTCAAGCTAGATAGTTGTTTCAACTAGATTAGTAGTAGAAGTTTTGTTTTCATGTTCTTTACAGGATAAAAGGAGGTGAAGTGCTATCGAAATTCCTCAAAAAGCCAAAGTTTTTATCTTTTTCAAAAATTCCTTGTCAAAAGTCATATTTTGATCACTTACAAGAAGGCTTGCACCTGCAAATTAAAGGGGGTGCTGTGCATCAAAACCTATCCCTGTGCTCTATTGGGGGTGCATGTGCATCAAAAATTGTGCTTGTGCATCACTAGATTTTTTCTCTCTGTGTGTGACTTGCGCATGTGCATCAAATTCTCTGTCTACACCTCTCTAGACGTGCTTGTGCATAATCGATTGTGTAAACTTGACAGAAGCGCTCATGTGCATCAATGTATGAGCCTGTGCTTCAAGGTTTGTGCCCATGCTCTATAGGATGTTCCTATGCATAAAGATGTGCGTTGGTGTACTTACGATTTTTTTCTCAAACTTCAAAATTTCAATTTCTGGTTTTTAGTATTCCTATCATTTTTAAGGATTTTTAGTTGTTTCTAATCAATTTTCTAATTTTAGAGCAAGATTTCTAACAAAATTACTTTAGGGTTTGATAAGGGATTTTTGATAAAATTGGCTTAGGGTTTGATGAATGATTTTGCTTTCATGCTTTGTATGAGTTTGGAATAGGGTTGTGTATGCTCTTCTCTTGCACTTTGTGTGATCTTGAGAATCAAAAGCACCTCTAAACCACTTTTTGCTAATTTGGAGTAAGTAGGAAAAATCATCATTCATTGTTATGCTTAAGGGAATAAACTTTCATTTTGGCATGTACTTGATCTTTTAGTTTAAGAGATTTTTCACTTGATAAATAATCAAGGCTAAAATTTGTGTATGCTCTTCCCTTGCACCTAGTGTGATCTTGGGAACCAAAAGCAATTTTAGTCTTTCATTAAGAAGAACTTGGATTAATTGGGAATAAACCTTAATTTGTAAAGTTTTATGGTAGTTAGTTGATTTACAAGCTTTTCATCTAGTTGGGTTACTTGTTGTGTATGCTCTTCTCTTGCACCTAGTGTGATCTTGAGAACTAAAAGCAACACTTAATCCTCTTTCTATAATATTGTAGATATTTTTGAACTACTAACCATTTATGTGAAGAACCTAACACTAGTAAATGAAAGGAGGGATCTCTTCAAACCAAATTCTTAAATTCACGTGTGTTATAGGTCATTACCAAGAATAAACCAAATTGCTTAATCCAAAAGATAAAAAATACACCAACACACCACTCAAAACACCGTATTGCAGGTTTCGATTAAGAGCTACATATCTTCTCCGCTTTAAACTAGGACATAACCCCTTTGGCATAAGACTTAATATACATCTTTGGGGGTGGTCCTAGAACCCTAAATTATTTCACGCAAGAGGGAACCTTGTGAACAAAATGGGAAAAGTGCTCCACACTACCCAATTGACTAGTACTCCTTGAAAGTTTAGAGTCAAAGTTATCTCCATTGCAACCCTAGTGATAATACAACTGAATGCACTAGTTGCTCTTTGGATTGGAAGGGGTAAAGTAAATACAAGATACTCCTGGGAAACCTTTACAAACCAAGCCCGTAGATATATCTTGTGACACATAGAGAGAGAACCCTAGGAAAGCTTGTCGGCTTGGAGCCAATTTTGTCTTAGATATTATACTTGAGAGATCTCACAAAGTGAATTTTTTTGTATTCAAACTCTTATTTTTATAACAAGGAAAATAATATCTTAAAGTTGAAACCATGTGACATTTCATCATGAAATATATTTAGTGTTACTTTGTCATAATTTTTCACTTGTCCTAAGACAAGGCGAAACTGCACAAAGTTACATCAAGTATTTTCATCACCACTTGATCAACTCATTTTATTTTCTTGTTGGTCAATTTGAGACAAAAGAAGAACAAAAATACATGGACACCTACTAGAAATAATCATGTCCATGACTTTTGTATTCTTCTTGCATGACCAAGTTGCAATACCAAAATGCAAGAGTTGAAAGTGTGAATGGTACGTCATCAAGTTCTAGTAGCCCCTCTTATCTCAAAACCCATATTGAGACTTATTATCATTGTAGTTAGGTTGTCTTATCACTTACTTCTTTTGAGTTATTATGCTGCCCGCATTATAGCCATACAATTGTGATATTTACGTCTTGTTTCCATTGTGAAACTTGACCTAAATCTCTAGATTGTATTGTTACATTGCTCACACGCATAATAATTCCTTGATATACTTAGGCATAGTTTTTACATCCTAGCTTTGTCTTGAATTTTTTAAGTGTTGAGGTTACTTTGTTAGCATCATTATAACACCATTTTGATACTAAAATATTGCTTTCTCGTAAAGCTTGATTAACGTGTCCAAATAGCATTGTTACGTTGCTCACATTTATATCTTCCATTTTACAAGACTTAGACTTTGTTAGTGTTTAGAAAATGGTTGTAGTATACCTTGTTAGAGGATCACATCAACATTCTCTTAGCACTTAGGTCTTGTTTGTTTCAAACTTGACCTAACTAGTGATATTGTGTTGTCACTATTTGGTTTCAAACCTATCTTGATAAACATAGGGAGAAAAATTTTTGTTGTGACTGGTTTTGAGTATTACACGTCATTGTATTGTCCTAGAAAAACTCATGTCATATATTACCTTGCTAGGGTAGATCATTCTTTATTCTTTATCCTTAGGCTCATATTGACCTATTAGATTTGTGGCTATTTTATAGTCACCATTTTTTGATGACTTTAGTTCGTTACGCTACAAAAATTTGAGTAAGGTCCATTTTTAGTAAACCATAGTGGAAACTTTTCGTGTTGTACCCCTATTTCAAGTATGCCTACTATGAGAATGGGATCCCAAAAGTTAGAAGTTGATCTCTTTGGAGGTGATAACCCTCTTTTAGAAGATAATCTCATGATTGAAAATAGTGGTGGAGAGGAGGATTCTCCTTACATGTGAATATGGAACTTTATCCCAACCATATTGATGATTACTTTTTCACAACAAACATGAAGTTCTTGATGTGCCTTATGGAACTAGGAGGTAAGTTACTTTCCACAGTTGACCCCTCTCTTATCACCAACATGGTTCAGGGAGAAGAAGAAGTAGATCGACCTCATCGCACTATTAATGACATATTAAACTTGGGTCATACCTCTACTTCTGGATACAGAATAATGAGGAGGTACCTTTTGAAAATGATGGAGACTATCATATACCTATAGTTAGAGTTCACTACGAAGATCATGAAAACCATGCTCATCATGTGCAACCTCCTCCTAACAAATATCATAATGAAATACCTATTTGAGAAGTAACATTAGAACAAAAAGTACAAGCCCTTACTCACCAATTGGCAAGTTTGGCCTCACATATACATAAGGAACAAACAAAAGTTTTGAAACAAGATATACCAAAGGCAAAACCTAAATCTTTGTTTCACAAGTTCCCAATAAACACTCCTCGATGGGAGACACAAAAAGACCCTTACAAATAATTTATCACAGAGAATAGGGGTGGGAATATACCTAGATTTAACCCTTTGTATAGACCTACGACCACCCACACAAGGACCACTTTTCAATCAAGAGTGGTCCACTATGAAGAACACCCTTATAGCATTACAAGAAGGAAAAACGGTAACAAAAAGAAATACCAATTTTATGAGTTATGCCCTTATCCATTTGATAGAGCCATGTTACAAGTACCTTTCCCATGACACTTTGACTATCCAAAATTTGACAAGTATAAGGGAAAATGTGACCCTTGTGACCATATCAAAGATTTTTATATGGCATGTCAAGAGGTTACATATAGTGAAAACTATCTTATTCACCTCTTCCACGGATTTTAGGAGGACATGCATTATAATGGTTTATACACATCCCCAAGGGATCTATATCTACATGGCTGGAATTAGCCAAACATTTTGTATGTCACTTTTCTTTTAATATAGAGAGTGATGTTACCATGCTAGATCTCTGTAATGTGAAACAACAAAAACTTCATTGCTTTCCTACAAAGATGGAGAGGGTTAGCTAGCTACTTCCTGTGATCCATACTTGAAAAGATGTTGATAAGTATATTTGTTCCCAACCTCTACCCTCACATTATGTTCCACTTGTAAATACATTGTGGTAACACATTTGAAGAGGTAAACGAAAAAGGGAGCCAAATTGAAAATGTGTTGTTAGCTAGGGGATCTTAAACCTTTGTCCCATGATCATAATGATTCCAAATCTAATGATAAAACAAATTTTGTTCATAATAAGAACAAAAATGTCATTGGTGATGGGATAGTAGACTCTAAGTGAGTACAAGCCATTCAAAACCATGCACCTTTGAATCTTGTAAAGGGAAATCCCCCTACGGAGTATAAATGTTGTAATTTCACTCCTCTATCTGAATCCATATCATCCATATTAAAGTAATTAGAGGCCATCAATATGGTTAAGTACCCCTTGAAACACAACCCTATGGAGATGACACACCTAAGCCATCATGGTTTAGGGACAATGAGTTTTATAGATTTCACCATGTAAAGGGTAAAAAAATGCATGACAACGTTTAAGATTAAAACACTACATTCAAGATCTAATCAATAATGACGATATAGAAGTAGACTCCGCTGCCATTTCCAAGTCTCCAAACACAAACATGGGGATTTTCAAAGAACCTTTCCCCAAACACGAAGGAAAGAAAAAGTAGGATCAGGGATAATTGTCTCAAAATAAGAATACCAACTATATATCAAAGCCAGACCATTTTGATGCCTTAATAGGTTGTGTTGATTCACCTATTGAGTATGTTGACACGATCAAAATCAGAACAAGAGAGTGTGTCATGGCAATGCGACGGGCTCGCCTTGTTATCTCATAACCCAATCCCCCTCCTCAAGAGAGTCACTATGATGTGTTAGATCAATTAGAGAAGACCAAAACTAAGATTTCAATCTTAGACCATTTAAAGACTTCTAACATCCATAAGGACATCCTTTGTAAAACCTTATAGGCATCAAGAGTATCGGTGATGTCAACCCAATGCATTTACATGTCATGGTAGCACAAATTACTCCTTTAGAACACATAACCTCAATATGAGAAAAGACTTAATAGAAAATACCTCCCATAACCTTCCCTTACACATTGAAGTAATAATCAAACATAAGAAGGTCAAGAGAGTGCTTGTGGATGAAGATTGGGTCTAAATATTTGTACTCTTAAACTAGTTCAACAACTAGGGTGTACAAAAGTTGACTTAAAGAAAAGGCCATCACCATAAAGGTGTATGAAAATGAGGAAATAAAATTAGTTGGTATGATCACTTTCTCATTAGAAGTTGGTCCCATAAACCATGATATGAAGTTCCATGTCTTAGACTTGGAGCTCCCTTATAATATCCTACTCGGCTACCCATGGATCCATGCCATGCAAGTCATGCCATCAACGTATCACCAAGTGTTTAAAGTTAAAGTATGACGGACATACACTTACGATAGAAGGAGATACCTAACCATTTTCTCATCGCAGAGCATTATTGGGCTATTTTCTACCATCTATGAATGTACTTCTATGGTGATCATTGTCCCTATTCATTCGAAAGCCCTCACTTCATGAGTGGATCCAAATACCTTGTCTACCAATGATAATGGCACTTCCACCTTCAAAAATCCTTTTGCTACATGGGAGATGAAGGTTATATCAAGTGGTTGTGAAGAGTATGATTTGCGAAAGTGAGAATCTTATGAATCAAAAATTACCTTATCTGCCAACACACATGGTAGGTCATACTCCAAATTCCAAAGATCAAGGGGGAACTGCCCCTTTGACAATTTTGTTCCAGGTGGCTTACTAAAAGATGAGATAATACTCAACGATATTGTATTTCATCCTCAAGATGATGAAATGGATTTATGCTACAAGTCACTTAGGTATGTTATTCCTAACCAAATAATGCTTACTATGAGGTATAAAGAATGTGGTTATGGCTGTCAAGAACAAGGTTCATTAGAAGCTCTTCCGATACATCGTTGTATAAAGGGTAAATATGGTCTTGGTACCCATTTTTATGAGTCTCATCCTTCAAATGACGAGTATGCCTCTTTTGAGTGTGAGGATAGTTTTTTTGAAAATGAAAGCAAAATAGATTCCTGGTGTAGTCTTTATGAAGACTTCACCTCCATGAACCTATTCTCTAACATGTATATCCTTACCATAACACCCGCCGCATCCCCTATAACTCATACACTAAAACTCATATACCCATCGCTTGTGAATTCGACCAACACCAACACGTACCCATCGATGTCTTTTAGAACGATAAGGCCATTGGTGAGCTCCTTGGTATCCATGACAATGTTCCCATAAATGATCACAAGAAATGCTTCTCCATTCAACTCAACGCATGCGTGTACTTCAGAGAAGAGGTAGTGTTGTGTGGTCACTTAAGTAAAAAATTAAGCAAGGGTAAAATTCCTACATAAAAGCCTTATAGAAAGAAAAGTTCAAGTCCTATAGCAAAAACCTCTTTGAGGTGCTTGTGGACAAACAAATAGAACAACCTATGGACAAAATAATGTACCCACCTAAAGATGAGGATCTCTCTGAACCACCTTTGGTAGAGGAGGATCTAAAGCTCCCTCTATATCCTACATGTATGGAAGACGAATCCAAGCTACTGGTGGAGGAGACAATAGATGTTAACATCGACACAGAGGAGCTGCCTCGAATGGTTAAGTTGGGAGATTCACTCGAGCTCAAGAATAGAAAACATTTACAGGAGTTTCCGAGAGAATATGAAGATATATTCACCTAGTCTTAGGTAGACATGCTAGGACTTGATCCTGCATTAGTGGTGCATAATATTGTTATACACCCGGATGCCAAGCCCATAAAAAAATCTCTAGAAGATGCATCCTCGCGTCACCTTGCTAGTTAAAGCAGAGCTAGAAAGGTTATTAGAAGTAGGATTCATTAGGCCTATTGAATACTTAGAGTGGATTTCTAATGTGGTCCTAGTTCAGAAAAATCCAAGTAGTATCAGAGTGTGTACCAATTTCAGAGATATTAATAATGCTTGTCCCAAGGACGAATTTCCTCTTCCCAACATCGACATGTTCTTCAATTCTACTACTAGTTATGAGATGTTATCCCTCATGGATGGTTTCTCAAGTTATAACTAGTTAAATATTGCTAAGGAAAACTAACACAAGACACCTTTTACTACCCTATGGGGGACATTTTTTTACCAAATCACGCCCTTTGGCCTCAAGAATGTAGGTGCTACCTCTCAATGGGAAATGACAATTATTTTTCATGACATGATTAGTGACATCATAAAAGATTACGTAGATGGCATATATGGAAAAGTTCATGACTCGAGAAGAGCACCCAAAGATTTTACAATGTATATTTCAACATCTAAGGGACTACAAGGTCGACTAAATCCAAAGAAGTGCGTCTTCGGCATGTTATACGGAAAATTACTAGGATTCATTTTATTGTGGAGAGGAATATAAGTAGACCTACCGCAAAGGTCACCTGCTTTATCATAGAAATGCCTCCCTAAAAATATTAAACAACTACATAGCTTACAAGGAAATATTCAGGCCATCAAAGGTTCTTTTCATAGCTAGTAGACAAATGTCATACATTCATGCATCTTCTTAAGAAAGATGTCAATTTCAATTGGGGGCCATAACAACAACAAGCATTTTCTTTTCTAAAAGAATACTTGGCTAAACCCCCGATCTCATGGCTGCCATATAAGGAGAACACTTATTGCTTTACATTTCTACTAGACACTTTACAATTGGGACACCTTTGTTGGCCCAATCGATAAAGAGAAGAAGGAAAAAGATGTGTACTACTTGAGAAAAACATTGATAGCTTATGAGCTCAACTATCCACAGATCAAAAATGATTACTTGGTCGTAGTTTTTGCCTTCCAAAAACTGCATCAATATTTTCTCAACAATAAGGTCAATCTTATTTCAAAGGTAGATCCATTAAAATACTTATTTTCAAAACCCGCACTCACAGGAAAGATGGCTAATTGGATCATCTTACTCAATGAGTTTGAAATTGAGTATGTACATAAAAATTCAATGAAAAGGACAAGTTATAGAAAATCAACTAGCAGAAGCTCCACTACTAGGTACCAAACCTTTGATTCTGGAGCTCTCGGATGCATCTACGATGTTCCTCAAGGAATCAATGTATGATAACTATACTTTGATGGATCCTTTACCTTTCATGGTTTAGGTGCTAGAATTGTGTTGATCACTCCTATAAGAGACTTGATCCCACAAGAATTTTGACTTAGATTCCCATGCATAAATAATATAGCAGAGTATGAGGCTCTCATCATAGGAATGAAGCTATCTATTAAATGGGATATCAAATGAGTAAATTGTATTGGTGATTTAATGCTCATTATAAAATAGGTCATAGATGAATATAAGGTAAAATATGAGAAACTTCTTCCATACAAGAGAATGGTTGATTATTTGAAGGAGTTCTTTGAGTAGATAAAATTTGAAAAATACTAAGATCCCAAAACAGAGAAGCGAGATGTTATGGCTTCAAAGAGGGATCCATGTTGAGTATTCTACCTACAAGCAATGATATTCCATTTTTATGGAGCACTTACGAATGCCAACATATGACATACCAGATTCTTGTTTGGTGTGTGAGGTTTTGGTCCCTTTTCCTCATGGTACTATGAAATATTTAATTACCTCCATGATGGAACCTTTCCCACAAACATTTCCCATGCTAAAAATGAACCCTCATCCAACATATAGCTCGTTATACCCTACTTGGGGCACCCTCTTCCATCGAGGCTACGACGGGAATATGTTGCATTGTTTAAATTTGGATGAGTCCATCCAAGAAATCAAAGAGGTACATAAAGGCATCTATGGGGATCATACTAATGGGATCATATTTGCAAAGAAAATACTCAGAGTAGGCTACTATTGGCCTACCATGGAGCATGAATGTTGTAACCATGTGAAGAAGTGCATGGATTGTTAAAAGAGAATCAAAAGAACACCAATAAGGATTGAGAAAAGAAAGGAAAATTTGAGCCCAATTAGATAAGGACATGTGTTGTCCCCGTGGCTATATCTTGGACCCTATGCTTCCACATCCAATATCTCTTGTGGTATGTTTAGTCTTCCTGGTGACACTGCCACATACCACGCTACATAATCTGGGGTCGTCCCTGGATCCACTATCTTGTGCCCGCTATACCCAAGGCTGTGGAACCACTTGTAAAAAGCTAGTACAAGCTCGACCCAACTTGATCCGAGGCCCCATGTGGAAGGCCTCTCTATATCTACATGCGTACCACATCTCAACACTAGGAATCCCTTGGATAAGACCAAACTATCGTTGCCACTCTGCACTACCACTATATGATATGGTTCCTGCTCCCAAGAATGAAATGATCTATTGCAAAGAATGCTCAACTCGGCTACATCTTGAGGCCACTGATACAACTTGTATGGCCACCATGTGATCATGTGAGGTTGTACCTCGTCAAAAACTTACCTGTAATAATCTATATCCCCATATGAGCATGAATATCATCTCCATTTGGAACCCATCCCATGACGGAAGGCTCTTCAATAACTCAAGCTCTCAATGCTCCTACAGGGTGGCCTTATGTAATATGGTCCGAGGCCCATATCTATAGTAATATGGTAGGACCCACAAACTTATGTCCATGGTAAGCTATGCAATGTAAATCAACGTATAAATGAGCCAATATACACTGACCCTAGCAATAAACCTCTTCCCAAGCAGGCCATGAATCACTCCAAGGTCTAGAGGAAACCGAGCACGTCTTATTAGATAACAAAATGCCACTAACAAAATCTAATGAAATATAGGAATTTTCCCAACCGCTGATCAACCATGCACCTCCTAATAAATATCATCATACCTCGATGGGCTATGTCTGTCACTCCAAACATCTCGGTTATACATCGTTGAATACGGTCTAGGTGACCATCATATGTGATCAAGTGACCATGAATAGGAACTCGTAAGATCTACCACACATCCTCTAAAGTGATGCTCATCTTTCTGGTAGGAAGACGAAATGTTTGACTCTCGCTTCACCATCTCTAATGTGATCTCAAGAAAATCTGATCGCATCGGCTAAATGTCACCTCGTAGGCCCGAAGCCGCTCATGTCACTCCCGGGTCTCTAGTACGTCTAAGTCCACCCGCAAAACCCAATTAGGTCATTTATTATGATCTTATTCTTATATTATAAATCCACTTTGTCTAATTCATCTACCATATTATTCTTCTATTCTATCATTAAATTCTTCATTTTTTTGTATAATTCATCTATCCCTACCATCTAGGGTTTTCTAAAATCTTCTTTTTCTTCTAAAAACATTCTAAGAGTGTCTTTTGTGCACTAGGCCACCCTTAATGGCATCAAAGACACCCAATGGTGCATGGGTGCTCCCATCCATGCATAGCACACCCAAAACTATCGCCATTAGAGTATGTCATATGCATAGGCACATTTCTAGTGTGCATCGACACATACACGCCTCCACCGCTGGCCAAATATGCATAGGCGCATTTCCTAGTGCACTTTGACATGTACACGCCCTGCCTCATTCAACAAATATACATGGGCACCCCCTTTATGTATTGGAATGTCTGTGCCCATATATGTACAAGCATAAGCACACCCTTTAAGCAGTGCATGCCCCAAGGGCCGCGCCTACACATTTTTACCCTAATTAATGTATTTTTACCCAAAATTAAATGCTTTAATTTGACAGAGTATAGATTTCAATTTTGTGTACCCTTGGGCCATCTGCTAGAAGTCTCCTGTAGTCTCTCAAGCGATCCGCATGGTATTTACGGTTATGTACCCTCGCCAACTTCTCTTGAGGTCAGAACTCAAATCAATAGTAAAAAGGTAAGTAAATGTGGTAAATAAATTGATCACTGTGATGGCTTATATACCCATTTTACCCCCGTGACATGTTTCTCACCCCGAGGTTGCCTAAAGCCCTCGCAGATATTCTAAATTCTTCTAACATTCGTCGTGATGAATATTTTTAATAAATAATTACTTTTGTGCCTGTTTTTCCTACCCTAGGGCATGTTTTTGCTTCTCGACGGCCTTTTCTACTACCTAGGGCATATTATTGCCTCACGGTGACTTTTGGTGATGTCCCACGACTTCATTATTTCTTCTACACTATTTTATTCCTAAAAATTAAAAAAATAGATTTTTTTCAAAAACCCAAAATTGGTAAAATCATTAAAAAAATTCAAAACATTATAAAAATTCAATTTTTTCAAAAATTGGTAAATGGCATGTCTTGTGATGGAAGCTGTATCAAATGCATTATCCTCAAACATCAAAATTTGTCCTATAAAAACATCTTTCTTAGGTTTTTGTTTGTTCTTGTCTCAAATGACTTGTGGATCATTGTGATCTACCTCCATTAAAAAGTTGGGCCTTTTACTATGTTGGTAATCATGTGCACAATAGTGAGTATTTAGAAGCGTGTGTCATAGTGCATGAATGCTTTCCATGGGACTAATTGTGTCCTCCTTTTTTCCCCTCACATGCATCCTTTCTTGGGGCACCATTTTTAACCCTTGTCGTTACACCATGGACATTCGGGAACTAAAGCTTGATAACAAAAAGATTGGAGCAACCTGTCTTAAATGTTGTTTGTTTGAGTACGTGTGATTGTGCTTATTTCTCCGTTAGGTTAGATGGTTTACTTTATCATATTGCATTGTATTATATATGTTTCATGGAGTTAGGCATCATTTTACTTTCTCGTATTGCACTACATTGTGTATATTACATGGAGTTAAACATTGTTTTAATTTCTCATATCACATTACATTATGTATGTTGCATGGAGTTACGTATTTTTCATAATGAACAAATGTTTCTAATTTATATTTTCATGTTATTTTACACTTTTGTTTATTTTAATAAAGGCTAATGATGTAGATCTAGGGGCAAAATGATACAACATAGTTGCTTATTGAAAGATTGGATACAAAGATTGGGCTTGTCCTATATCCCCCATTATCATTTCTATATTCTCCATTATCATTTATTATAACTACTAATTTCTCTTCTAAATCACCGAGGGCAATAAACAACCATGTTTATCCCTGTCCTTACTTCTTCTATCCGTTTCAATCATGTTTTTGATCGTCGATTGACTTCTTCTATCACCCCATCGACACTCGAGGGGACATCCTTAATTCTACTAATTTTTATTCAAAATTTTACTTGTTTATGCTTGTCTACTATATATGAAGTGAATTCACTTACTTCACCTCAAACAAGGGAAAATGTAGACACCTAAATTCTACTTGTTTAATCTTATTGTTAAAGGCACACAAATCATTCTCATTCTTACCATTTCCATTATAATTAGTGATTTCCATTAATTAACTAACGTTTCTTACCATTTTGGTCAATTAAAAACACTTTTTTGATTACCTATCCTCTTTCACATTTAGGATGCCACTTTATGATGAATCGTAAGTCAAAATCCTCTTCCAAACAAATAATTAGTGATTATTAGCTAATTAAGCCTATTTTACCCTTGTTTTGGTCAATATACCCTATTATTGGCTCAAACCCCTCTTCCAACCACTCAAAATCACCCCACTTCCCTCCAAAACATCTCAACAAGCTTCAAAAGCTTATCCTAGCCTCCTAGTTGACCCTAAGTGGTTGATTAAGGCTCCTCACATCTTAATCACTTGTTAATTCACTAATTGTGATTAGCAAACCTTAATCATGATTAGAAATTCTTAATCTTCTTTGTACTTTTAGTCCCACATGCACCAAGATGCAAGTTTTCCTCAAAGGAAAAACTATAAATAAGACTAAGTACTACCTTCCAACTTTACACCATGCTTTGATTTACATATCATATAAGAAATATGATTAATAGCCAAGCTCAATCCTTGCCTAAAGTCTTCAATGGGGTTAGTAGATGGGTATCCAATATGATATTATAATCATTGTTGGAAAGAGCGTATCACCTTCTCGAGTAAAGAACAAACCCAATTTGATTGCCCTCTTAGATCTATTTAGGTCTATGTTAGTTTAGCAATTCATACATAGTAAGGATGCTTTGTAGATTAATGTTTAATTCCATTTAGTTTAAATTCATAGCATAATTTTAAACTTTGATCATTGATGTCCCATTCCTAAAAATAGAGCTTGACTATATGTGGCAATGGTGTTAGCCTTTCTTAGTTAGTCATACTATTTTCTTTGTAAATTTTGGGGTGTTATCATATTCTATGACTCGAATGAAGTTTCTCGAATAACATGGGTGTTGTTTTGGACAATAGTTTGGTGAATTTATGGGGACATCTAGTTTCTAGATGAACTGACCAATAGATTGGCATATTTATTGGGCATGGATTCAAACACACATCTTTAAAAATGATCCTAATCTTGTAAAACTAACCCGAATCTGCATGAAGCTTTGCAGACTTGACACTAGCTTGAAATTTAACTTTTGAGTTTTGAAAGAACACTATACTGAAACTACCTCAAAATATTTGATTTATCACCCATTGTGGTGAATGATCTGGATCATGTACAACTATAAAGAGGCTATGTACAATAGATAAATTATACATGATCCAAATAGAGACATGCAAAGTGTGCAAAGCACTTGTTTTACAAAAACAAACCTAAACTACTCCTACTCTAACCAAGAGAAAAACAAGCTAAAAAAATCCAAATACTAGATGGGAAAAATAACTATGCTTCCTTATAAAATGTATCCATGAGATCAATTCTATAGCTAGATCTAGTGGTGGAAGTGAAAATTGAAAGAGGGTTTGAAAATCCAAAACACAAGGATCACAGGATGCCACGAACATCCACTGAGATGTGCGAACAACAACGTGAAGAGATCTCGAGAGGAGCGAGCATTAACCAAAAGTGCATGCAAATATTTGAAAAATGGGAAGAACCTCGTTAAGCCACAAAACTCTCTCTCTATCTCATAGATTAGAAATGGTGTACATATAGAAGGTGTTGAGTAACCCCCAATGTTGCAATCATGACAACTCAAGTAGAGAGGGGAGTTAAATTCCTAGAATAGAAAAGTAACTCCCATGATGCATATGATGCACTGACACATAAGGGAATCCCATAATGACCCCTAAATGACACGCAGACCTACGATCTCACCTAAGTGAGATGACTCACCCGATGATGTGGAAAATGAATCACACCAACACCCCCTTCATCAGTAACTTAGGATGAGGTAGAAAGTTAGAAAAGAGAAATGGGTCCCAACAAAAAGCTTGATGAGGTACCCATGCACAACAAAGAATCCCAAGTAGTGAAGGAAAACCCAGTGGGAAAAACATCCACCATAAGAGAAAAACACACTCTCTAATCTAAGAAAGATGCCAAAGATGGGTCCTGGACACAAACAAGCTCGAAAAGGCACCCATGTACAATGGGGAAACCTCTTGAAAAGAAGAAGAATACAGAAGAAGAGGGAGACAAGAGGAATGCGGAAGATGCCATGGAAAGATCTGAAGTATGAAACTCTAGGAAGTTTCCCAGGAAGAGTGTTGATGATGAGATACTTTGCCTCTAGATTGAAGAAGAGACACTGCACTAAATTGTATGCCTACCCCGAGGAAGGATAGAAATGATGTGCTAGAAGTCTGCCCATTCCACAAAGGAAACCAAAGGAAACATCACAAAGTACTATGAGTTTGTTCCACGAAAGTGTGACATAGGTCTAGTAATGGAGCGCTAAGAAACCAAAGGTAATGACATATGCACACAATTGTCAGAGTCAAGAAGGGGAACACCCGTAGAAAGGATGTCCAAGTGATGTGAAGGAAACATAATAACCCCCACAATAGAAGAGGGATCCATAAAAGAGGGTGGATCAATGAAGATATCCTAAAAGGTGGAAGTGATAAGAGTCCCAAAAAGGGGCACTCCCAACAAAAAGATTGTGAAATCCTCCAAGAGACACTGTATACAGATGAGGAAACCACAATGCATCACAAGTGGGATCTAAAAATAGATGACCAAGGTTGGGTAGATACTTGTCCCAATGAGGGGGCTCATTAAAGAGTAGATTGATGTTATACAAGTATAATTCATCCATACATGAAGGAAGAGGAGTGAAAGGGGCCTTGCACACTAGAAGTGGAAGGGAGGCGGGTACAATGACTATATGAGGCTGAGAAGGAGACTATAAAGTGTCTAATGAGAAGTGGGATGTGGAAACACTCTTTGGAATAGTGAGAGGAGGAGAGGAGTCCTCTATAGTACACTTGGCATCAAAGCGGGTGCACAATCCTTGTCATCGAAGAAGAGCCAAGTTAGTTTGTGTCGAGTGGAACTTCCATCACAAAAAGAACAAGAGGAGATAACTGTAGAAGACTGTTGGGAAGAGTTGTTAAAAGAGCAAGGTGAAGCAACGTGGCACTCAATAGAAGCAAAAAGTGTAGGGAGAGTGTCATCAACTGAGAAATCAAGATGCAAGGGAGCACAAGGGGAAATGGTCACATCTGTCTCAGAGAAGGGGTCTCTAATGGAACATGAGTGCAAAGAGTGAATGGAAGCATGAGCATGGTCAACAATGAGCTCTATAGTGATAGTAGGTGAAGGGTCTCCAAAGAGGGACTGAAAGATGCTCCAAATGTGGTGTGGAGGATTTGAGTCTGCCATGAGAAACCAAATATATTTGGAGATGTACATCATCAAGTAACCAAAAACATGGTCACAAGTGTTGAGAAAGTCCTCAAGACGATGATGATCAGTGGGTGCATGACTTGGCCCAAGAAAGAAGTGTGAAAGATCCTCATGGGTGAAGTAGAATTCCATTGAAGCATGCCAAGATGAATAGTTCTCTCTCCCAATAAAAACTAGTGGAGGTCAGTAAGGTGATCCTGTGATGCTCAAGTCTAGAAAGAGCATCACGTGGAAGAAAAAAAACATGCAAGGTGCACAAGAAGAAGAGGGTGCAATAATGCAAGACATCGGACTCAGCTGATAATGTGTCTGCAAGCAACACAACACCATAGAGAAGCAACGGTAACCCCTGTCTATGGCATTGGATAGTGCACGACTACAATAGGGTTTAATCATGTGACATCGAGATAGTTGACCACTCACCTCGAGGTGACAAGTTGCGTGAGAGTGGAGGCCACAATGAAGTCCTAGTCAGAAGCAAAACACACGCAATCGGGAACAAAAGCACATAAGTGACAAGGTACAAACTGCTAAATGTGAGAAAAATGGCTTCTCACAATGCAAAATAGAAGGCTCTCTTACTATGAGGCATGGTGGACGCATTCACTAGCCACGAGAAAATAAAAGTGCTATACGCAACGAGCCCAAAAAGTGGCTCGGAAATCCCAATAACTCTATATACGAGCTCGAGAAAATTAAAATACCCCTTCCCTAAATAAAGGTACTCCCCTTGTGTAGAATGAGCTAAAAAAAAGGCCCTCCTTGACAAGGGATTTTTTTTTGTTTTTAGTTCTTCCACTTTAAAGTGTTTACACAATGATAAAAAGTGAAAAAATACAAAAAAACAAAAAAGGGAGGAAGGGGGCCGGGAGCAAAAGAGGATAGGAGAGCCAAAAATAGCTCGGCCATTTGTTTGGTGAGATGAGCTAAAAAGTGAGTTGATGGAAAATGGGGTGGGCTCATAGTTCGGTGAGCTAAAGTGAATGAATTGATGAGCTAGGTGTTAAAGTGACTCGGGTTGGGTAGCATCAAAAATCCAACATAGGTGACAAGTTGGATGTCCCACATGGCAGAGGTGGGTGTAATAGTTGATAGAGAGTGAATGCCGGGAAGTCATCGAATAAAAAATTGAGGCAAGTTGACTATTGAGCGGGAGGTGCCACCACAGAGATTGGTCTAGCACGTGGTAAGCGGCTAACAAGTTGGCTTGTGATGGGGAGCCGAAGAGTTTTTCCGAGCACCAGGGTGTAGTGGAGCTGGTGGGTTCGAAGACTTCACCGAAGAAAATGCCGTTCAAATGCCAAAATGAGCACCGATGTGACAAATCACGTGTTAGAGAGGTGACATACCAATGGACTCAAGAAGATTACCAAGGAGCGGGTCGAGTTTCAAGAAAAGACAAAAACATTCAACCAGGGCTGAGTCGAGCATGCACTAAAGCACAGAACATAGCGCAGAAGGCCAAAAGAGGATGAAGAGATTACGAGACAAATTCAAAGGTGAGTCAAGTAGAGGTAACTTGGGAGCAAGGGAAGGAATCGGACCAATGCGAGGCAACTAAGAACGAGACAGAGCAGGTGGGTTTCAAGTGGATATGTAAGGAATGGAATGGTGGAGTACCACGTGGCATGTAGGATGTACATGAAACTGGAGGAGTCAAGATAGAGCGGTTATAAAATGGAGACCAAGGTCAAAGGATCAATAGAGGGGTGAAAAACCAAGAGCGGTAAAATACTTTCAACTCAAGAAAAATTTGATCCAAAACAGACGCAAGGTCAAACAAAGTGAGTGTAAAATGAGTTGGAAGGGGATGGTGAGTTGATAGAGTAGCTCGGTTCGGCTACTGTAAGATGGGGCCAAACCGTGTCAGAACCACCTTATGAAACCCTTTTAAAACTTAAAACCAACACCAAAAACTATATAAACACAAGCTACAATCTGTAACGTGTCCAAAAATCCTAGAACATGCATGCAACCCGAGAATCGAGTGGTTAAAGACACTAAACTCGAAAAACACCTAAAAATAGAACAACAACGTTGAACAAGAGACCAAAACCCACAAACAACCAAAATAATCAAGAGAGGTATAAAATCCCAAAATCAATGCAAGAAGAGCAATTTTGGAATATCCAAAGATGAGTCATGCACGAGAAAATTTATATCACACTAGAAGGCGAAAATGCATGAAAAATGATGAGGATTGCATGAGATCCACACACTCGGCTCGATACCTTGAAAGAGGGTTCGAAAACCCAAAATGTGAGGACCATGAGAGATAACATGAACATCCATCGACGTATGAATGACGATGTGAAGAGATCTCGGGAGGAACGAGCATCAACTAAAAGTGCATGTAAAGATTCAAAAATACAGAGTAACCACATTAAGCCACAAAATATATATCTCTCTCTATCTCATAGATAAGAAATGGTGTACATATAAGAGGTGCTTTGAGTAACCCCTAGTCTTTGTAATCATGAAAACTCAAGTCGAGAGGGGGAGCTACATTCCCAAAATAGAAAATTAACTCCCATGACGCATATGACACACTAAAGCATAAGGGAATCCCATAATGACCCCTAAATGACACACAAACCTACGATCTCACCTAAGTGAGATGACTCACTTGATGATGTGGAAAATGACTCACACCAACAAAAACATGGTCAACACCTCCCTTTTACTCAAACTATCACCTCAAGAAGAACAAAAACCTCTTCTCGGTTTCTCTACATTTGGTTTAGATAGGTTCATCGGTGATATTTGGTACTTATAACATATTCCTCATGCTCTGAAGTGAACATGACTGGTGGCAATTGTAAATGAATCTCTAATCTAGCTAGGTATCTTATTGGACACCCATATTTCAAAACGAGTGAACTAATTTTTCAGATTTTCCCATCTCTTTCACATTCAACTCCATAAATAGAGTTATCATGTACATTTTCCCTTTCACTTTTATTCATATTTTTTGATAGTAATCAACACTTATTGACATTTCTTCTCTATCTCGAGTTGAAGGGAAACTTCGATAGTAAGAAGGTTTTTTTAACAAGATAAATAATCTGAATGGAATGCTTATAAGTTCAATGGGATATTCTTCATCATTCAAATATTCTAGATCAGATAACACCTTTACCTATTCAATTTCCATGGTTGGGTGAAACTCCATTTCAAACTCATTTTCTTGGTCAATTCTTTCCTCAACCATTTCCTCTTGAATGTTTGTTCAAGTATCCTCTATCTTATACTAAAACATGGTGTTTCCCAATCCCAAATATGTCTTCAAATCTGATCCTATGTGTGAAGACAAAGGTTGATCAAAATATTCACCTTCAAAGACAAGGGAAAATCTCTCTATGATCTCTTCCTTATCCCTGGGATCTAACGTCTCCTCTACATGATCAGGAACATAGACCCTAGGAAAATCATCAACATCTTGTTCACCCTTTGATTCCAAATGATCCTCCTTAGCATTAGAAAACTACGATCCTTCCACTTTGTGCTCAACAACTTCAACTTCACTTATAGATTGATCATAATAAACAATAAGAAGCTCAAAATGAAAGATTTGAGTCATCTCTTCATCCACACTTTTAGAGTCAACCCAATATGAGATAGATATCTCATGATTTTCAACAATGATGGAGCTTTCTTTAGCTAGTTTTGGTTCACTTGAACACGGTTCTACATAAAGCTCTTGTGGATTGGGTAGTACCTTTGTTGAGAGTGGGAGAGTGATGAAAGTTAGATGAAACCTCTCAAGTGTTTGAACATGAGGTTCATACAAAAATGAATTTGGATCTATGGAATGGGGGAAGGATTGGGATTTTGGATGATTTTGGAGTTTTTTTAATGGTGGAGGAGGTATATTATCTCCTTTGGGAGGAGAATAAATCTCAAGAGGATGTGAGAGAAAGCTAGGAACATGGAATTTAGGTTGATATTGTATGGATTCAGATGGATGAGTAAGGGGTTATATGATTTTGGTGAAGGATTTCCCCATTGATAGGGATCCTTAAAACCAAATTTGTTAGCTTCCATTTCATCAATTAATAATATCATGTCATTTAACTTCTGTCATTACCTCCAGTTTTGTTGAGGACTAAACCAACTTGGTAGAGGACCACCCCTTGATAGCATTTTCCGATTCTAGGAGCTTAGTTGTGATGCTCTCACACAAATACTTGGCTCTCATGTTCTTCTCCATGTGTTGAACTTGAAACTGAAAATCATCATTAAATATGAAAATGCCTCCATTATCTACATATCCATGTCCTTGAAAAATATCATGGTTAATAAGATAACCACATGGATTAGTGGGGGTTGGATCATAGGCATATTCATCATGATAAGGTTCATAAAAATAATTTGGAGGGGAGTTTTTAAAGAAAAGAGATGGAGTGTAATGGTATTTCTCTTAAAAAAGAGGATCCCAATGAGGAAATGAAGTCATGATTTCCAACTTCATAAAAGATAGGAAATGATGACTAGAAATGATCTCTGAATGAAAGAAATGGGTTGTTAGATTAGTGGAGTCACCAAATGTGTTGGGATAATGCCTGAGAAGGTTGGATAAAACTAAGAAACAAATCAATCTTAGTAAAATGAGTTATAATTGACTAAAGAAGTCTCACTCAGCGTTCCAAAAACTATTTTCACCTAAGATTGAACCATGGTTGAATCTACCAGATTCAACACCTTAGTAAAACATGGGAATGTCCCTAAGGTGTGGAACCTGCACGCTTGGGACATAACTATGGAGAATGCATACTTCATCTACATATCTAACATACCGCTAACACTACTACTAAGCTAAGCTATGCTATTGAACTATGTGGGGAAAAGAGAGAAGGAATGCATGAAAGTAAAACTAAGCTCGGAAATGGAAATGACATAAGAATAGAAAGGGGATCTCTCTCCATGAGGGGAAGAACAAGAAAGAAAATACAACAATAAGAGGTCGATAGATGTCATAGATCAATATAATGCAAATTATTCCATTCCACACATTTTAAATACAGAGAAATGAAAACATACAATTTAAACCCACACATGATATGATAGAAATGAACAAAGAGGTAAGAGACACAATAAACACAAGTAAAGGGTAGATACAAGCCACAATAACAAGATTCTATTAATAAAGAAATACATAGTCCATTACATTACTAGGGAAGGGAACTGAGTGCGTTACATGTGACCAGATCAGAGGTCTACAACTCATGAAATCTCAGCCACCATTTTGACATGGTGACTTTACAATCGGGAGAGGATTATTTTTAATAATATCAAGTTACCTTTTATAAAGAAATAAGAGAAAAGAGAGGGAGAAAATCAGATTGCACCATAAATGAAAATATTTAACCACCCACCACCCACCAAGGACCAAACATGATTCAATACTTGCAAATAGGTATGACTGGTAGAGGTTGCTTAAAAGGCACTATATCATATCATTTGAGAATGTGGACTTTGATGTGTAAGATTTAATGTTGGTGGTTAGGACTGGTTTACACTTTTGAACTTGGCTAGGTGTGATTTTGTTACAATCCATGAGATTTAGATGATCTGATAGCTTCTTCTGTTTCTCATGGATTTTTAATGTTTCTATTGTATTTCACAACATTGTTTTCAATTCCATGGTATTTCACAACTTTTAGAAGCTTTTCAATTTGATCGCATACTTGTTTCCTTTCTTCTCTTGATCCACAAATATAATTTTACTTTCCATGACCTCTTCTTTGCACAAGTAAGTCTTCTACTAAAGTATTTTTATTTTACTTCACCCTCCACCCCTTTTATGTGGTTTCTAAATTCTTTTCATAACTTCTTTGTAACATGGCTTTTAACTTTGCTTGTTTCATGGATGTTTGTTCTCTTGTTTAAATTTGGTTTATTTTGATATGCAAATTTTCTTTGTTCGTAGATTTTTATTTATTGGGTACTTTTTTATTTTTTGTGTGGATTTTCTTTATTCTATGGCATTTTCTTTATTGTGTGTATTTAATTTATTGTATGGAATATCTTTGTTCCATAACTTTTATCTATACCATAAATTATCTTTGTTTCTTCACTCCATGGGATTTCAACCTTGTGCAAATTTCTTTCCATAGACCTTTTAAATTTCTTTTACTTTTAACTCTCTTTATTTTGCTTCATGATTTTACACGGATTCGTCTTTCCCAATAACATATAACTTCACGGTTCTTTTCATTTGTTACACGAACCTTTTAAACATGTTTTGGTTTTTTTATCCCGCAAACCCTTATGCACTCCCACACTTCACTATCTTTCCTTCATAATGTTGTATGTTACTTATCATTTGTTCCATGACATATATCCACATGGTGATGTCCCTTTGTTACGTGGGTTAGGAAAACCCATGGAACACTAAATTATGACTTCCGCATAACACTAAGTTCTTTCATTTTGCAGATGTCTTTCTTGAAGCTGCATGAGTCTATGACTCAAATGAAGTTTTCTAAATGGCATAGGTGTTATTTTGGACAAATACTTCAACAAGGCAAGGGTTTTCTCACTTTTGCAAGCTTTCTAGTGATAAAATGCTCCTATGAGAAAATTGATGTATATGTCTTACAAGGACATGGTGTGTTTTGGGAAGGTAGTACTAGGTTTCTTTTATAGCTTTCCTCTTTGGGAGAAGCACAACTAGCAATGAATGTGGGATAATGGAGATGTAGAATTAGGAGTGGATAAACATGATTAAAGGTAATTAATTAAGATCGATGACCCATGGGAGTTAGAAGAGGCTTAATTAATCACTTGGGATTAATTGTTAGGCCAAGATTATCTTATATAAGCTATGTAGAGGAAATATAGTGGGTTTAAAGGGGTTTGAGAGTAAGAATTAATTAATAAATGGTTATTAATTAAATAAAATATAGAGATTTGAATAATTAATTAATTAAAAGGGGATTTTAATTTATAAAGCGTTGTTAATTTGTATCCAAGCAGAGAGAAGTTAATTAAAAAAAGAGCATTAATTAAATTGTGATGATGGGAAAGAGAGAAGTTAGTGCACTTTTTGCACGGTGGAAAGTAGATGACTATGTTTTCCCCTCTTTGAAGTGGTTTTGTAAAGGTGACATCATTTCAAAGAAAGTAGACAATCTTATGTTGCATGTGAGGAAGATAAATTAGTAAGATTGGTGATGCCCCTTGAGCATTGATGGGGTGATAAAAAAGAAGGTGATTGATACTTGAAAAGAGAATAAAAATGATCACGATGGAAGACGAGGGCATCGTAGTGGTCAATAGGCCATCACGGTGGTTAGAACCAACATGATGGGTTTGGTTTGGAACCAAAATGATATAACAAGAGTGTGTCATCGGGAAATGGGTTTGTCACATGTAAGGAGATGCTAGAAAAGATATAACATTAGGCACATAACATGAGTTGTGAAAGGATAGGTTCATTGATGTAGTATTCCCTCAACATTCAAGTGTGAACCATAACATGAGAGTGTGTCATAGGGTAATGAAATGGAAATTGAATGTCATATACTAGAGATTAAGACACTTGCAAGGCATAAATGGAGCATGTGAAGTAGCAATAGTGTGAGAATAAGTGCCAAATTGGATGCAGATGGAATGGAACCAAGAATAGAAGGTGTGGTGGGAGGAAATGTGGAAGAAAGGGGCTTAGGAAGCCAATGAGGTACTGTAGCAATTTGTGAAGAATGAGAGGATGCAACCATAGGTGGATTAGATGGAGGACGTAGATGGATAATGACCTTAGGAGGTGGGCAGATGACTACTTTAGATGGAGGTGAAGGAGACAAGTGAACAATGATGGAAGCATGCTTATGTGGAATAGGAGAAAGAGAATGCTCACGAGAGGGTGAGTAGAAAGTAATGACACATTTGTCTTCTAATTTTTACAAGCAATCATGGAGAACATAACAATCATTATCACAATGGCCATTGATGTGGTGGAAATTGTAGAAAGGATGGTCATGTTGGTGTTGTAAGCGGTGAGGTGGATGATGCTGAGTAGAAGGTAAATGGATGAGCCACTTATCAAGTAAGGTTCGCAGAACATCATGTGGTTTTGCATTATGTGAGAATTGCAATGGTTCATGAGTAGGAGATGAAGAAGACTTAGGTGAATTTTGACATGGTGGAGGGGAAGGAAGACACTTACATGGAGGAGGAGATGGTGACCGTGGAGGAGATTAATGGATGGAAGAGGAGAATAAGTAGTAGATGATGAAGTAGTAGAAGAAGTAGAAGGGGGTGATATAATATGTGCAATAATTAAATATTGTTCTAAATCAATGACTTTGTAGCATAAGAGAGTAAAATATTCACATGTATCATATAATATTTTTCTTTCAATGCAGGAATCAAGCCATGACAAAAGATAAATTACTTTTCTAAATCAATGGGCTGAAATAATAATTGATGCATACAAGAATTAAAGTGTAAGATGTAATCTAAAATTGGTTCATTATTTCCTTGATGCAAAGAAGGAAAGCATTCATATGTAACTTTAGGACCATTGTTAGAAATAAATTGTCTAAGAAAAAAATCCTCCATATCATAATAAGTGCTAATGGATCCATAAGGAAAATGAGTATACCATTGGAGAGCATGATCCACAAGGCTATAAAGAAATGATTTGAGTAACAAACGATCATTAGAATAAGAAGACATGGTTGAACGATAATGCTTGAGATGTAAATAAGGATTTCCAATGCCATCAAAACATGAGAAGTTAGGCATGATGAAGTCCTTTGGGAAAGTGGAATTGTGAATCTTTTTAGGAATATGATTTCCATGCAGAGAATTATTGTCAATGGAAGCATAATAGACATTTATTTCAAGGGTGAGTGTATGAAATTGAGATTTCAAAGTGCAACAACATGCATGAGGGATAAAATATCATGTGAAGGAATGGTTGGTGAAGTGAGAGGCATATTGAGAGGTTGGATCTTGCCATTATGAGTGATCATGGGAATGTGAGAAGGAGGAGTGGATGTGGAAGGAGGAGAAGGAGGTGGAAGAGGAGGAGAAGAACATGGAGGCTCTATGGGAATGCTAGATGTAGACTCAGGAGATACAATAAGAGGTGTACTAGTGGTAGGAGTAGAATCATCATGAGAAACAACTTTAAAATTAGAAGAAAGAGGAGTAGTAAATTCACATTTAGTAGTCTTAAGAGAAATAACATCATCACTAACATGTTCATGATCAAAAGCATAATCAACATCACTATCAGACATATTTTCACAAGCAAGTATTTCATCAAGACTATCATCAACATATAAAGAAGTGGTAGGAGTACTAATATCATATTTATCATTGCAATCATTGGAAGCATTTTTAGAAGTAGGAAGAGTAGGAGATATAACTTTACATTCATCTTGACTACTAGTAGAAATAACATCATGCACATTTACATTTTCAACATTAGAAGTAGAAGTATTGGTATCCATATTATCACAAACAAGAACATGATCAAGCAAATAATCTACAGTAATATTATCATGTGTTATAATAGGAGTAGAAGAAGGTGCAACAACATGGGTGACTATAAAAGATGAAGGAGAACATGAAGCAACACTTTTATCAGGGGAGACTATGTAAATGTTAGGGATGTCATGGACAACAAGAAGAGTGTTTTGAAAAGAAAGAAGTTTTTGAAGAATGGAAGAATCACATTTAGGATTGTGATAGAGGTCACGAAATTTAGATTCTGTAATAGTATCATCAAAAAAGGGTTGCAAGAATGTATCAGCCATATTATGCTTGGGAGAGGAGGACCTATTTTTAGCCATGAGGGTTTTGTAATCCTAGGGCAAGAAGTTTGAAGAAGTTGCTTCACCAATTAATTTAATAAAACCTAATTAAATATAATTTCATGGTAATCGATATGATAAAATACAATAAATATATAAATGTCAAGCACTCAAACAATGTAAAACAATAAGTAAATAGGAGAGGTAAATGAATTAGTAGGGTCCTGTGCAATCTGGAATAAATTTAGCTAGTGTAAAGTGTTGAGATAGAATGGAATAGTCTTGTATATTCTCTCTATAAAATATGGAATCTGAGGATGATGCCGGATAAGGGTTCTGTGAGCTAGTGACTATTCATGGGCACTTGTGATTGCATAGAATCTCGAATCTACATTCTTTTGTGTCATTAGGGTTTCGTTGTCACTTCCTGTCAGTCACCTAATATTTTCTCTTTGATCATGGATGATAATTATAACCTAAAAAATAAACCCTAGCTACCTACACAAGCTCACAAACACATCAAATTGGAATGAAAAATACAATATGTGAAGTGGGATGACCCAATGATCACCCGATGAGTGAACTTATGACCAAGTGTTACACTACATTCTAGAATCCATATAGTTCTTTATTATTGTGTGTGAAATAGTGTCCTTAGGCTTCCCTCACGCCAATGACGCCAATATAGTGGGATATGACTAGCTAAAATGTAGATTTGTGATATGGAATTTATCACTTCCCCTTCTTTTGCAGTGTATGCAACCCCAAAATGTAGTCCCTTTGATGGTAGTGATAGTATGTAGATGTGATTTCCCTTTATAATTGAGTGTATGTTGTGTTTATATATGGATCTCTTGTTTGAATTTTGACACTAGAGACATGAAAGGCCAACTATGAGCTCAAGATTATGATAAGAAAACTAAAAAGGCCGAACACAAATGTCAAAAAGTGTAAAAAAACAAAGAGGACAGAAGCACCTAGAATAAACATAATTGCTTGGGTGCTAGTGTCCAAAGTGGGCATTAGTGTCCTAAGATAAATGATGATAGATGTGAAAAGACAGATGGACAAGGATCCCTGTGACCTGACCAAAATTGGGTACAAAAATGAAAGATGTAAGAGATTAATGCAATATAAATAATCAAAACAAGTGGATGGACAAAGGATTGTGTCACTAGTGAATACTTTTCTTACTTAATATCCATGCATATAACAACATACTTGACGACATAGTAAAATAGTAATATGTGTGTGATTTTGTGTCTACAAAATCCTCATCTAGTGTTTTAAGGTAAAATGTTCATATCTTTGTTATTCCCGAGAACCAAGGGCTAAAATGGGGAACATACCATATACAAAGGTTTTAGTTTATAATTCATAAGGATTTATGAATTTTCATGCCCATGTGTAAGATATTTTCTTGAAAATATAGGAGTAAGTTGTATTCATTTAAGATACCTAATTAGTAATCATCAAGCTCGTGAACTTTGAAATAGGTTTGAGCTCTATAACTTTGTGAGACTCTTAAACAAAAAAGGGTATTCTAAAATCCTAATAGAAGTTTTGGGAACAAGTTTGGAGGAAATTATACCTAGATATGTCCTAAAATAGGGATACTAGACAGTGAAGGACAATATACTATGAAAGAATATCTAAATCCAACATAACCCCAATTGAATTTCTATAAATAGGATCATATTAGTATAGCTATAATAGGGAAAGAGATGTAAAACTGAGTAGAATCAGGTATGATTTACACTACATTTTATTAGATTAGCCTAATCAAGAGACTTAAGTATCCATTATTAGAGCATGTGACTGTAACTGAGATGAATATTTGTGATTGTGCATCAAGATAGATTGAGAAAGGAAGGGTAGATTTGGTGAGATCATTTGGAGGTGTAATTAAACCTTTATGAAGTTCCTTCACTAACTAGTTTGCATACATTAGTCTCCCATGAGTAAGAACACTAGTTCTACCTTCAAGGTGAATTTGATTTAATCTAAATTGAATTAAATTTATTTTTAGTAAACTACTGTAATAATGATATCCCGATAATTAAGTACAAGTAATATGCAAGCACTAAGCATTCAACAATGTAAAACCCTAAGAAAATGAGAGAGGCAAGATGACCTAATTGATTATGTGTAACCTAGGAATGATCAAGAATTTGTGTATCTACGATGGAACATGATGGAAACAACATCGTAAAGGCTCAATGAGGGTTCAAAACCCTATGAATGTAGACATAAGTGCTTGTAGGAGGAAAAGAGTGTCCCATGTGCTAATGTGATGATATAAGTGCCTATGTCAACAAGAATGATTAGAATATAGCCTTTCTCGGGTTGGAAGGTCCTTGTTGTTACTTGTTATTTGTTGCTATGGTTTTTGTTAGATCGTCGATTGCACATGTAACCTACAAAATGAATGACTACCTACACATGTCCACAAAACACATAAAATCTAATATAAAAGATGCGAATGTGGAGTCAAAAACCAACCCTGGTGGTCACCCAAAGAGTGAACTTATGACTAAAGAATGCACTACATCTCAAACTCCATGTATTTATTTGTGTATGTGTGTATCTCGTGTCCTATTCCCTAGGTTTCCCTTGTGCAAGTTGTATAATGATAATAGGATAGATCTAGATTGTCCCAAATATACAAAATGTGTGTGATGGAATAGAATGAACTCTCCTCCTATGCAAGTGTATGCATATAAATGGAGCCCTTATCCTTTGTATGGATGTGTTAGATGCATGGCATGTAATTCTCTTGTGCCTTTTTGCAAGCTTAGGTGATGATAGATAATGATTATAGTGTTTGGCCCCTTATTTAGAAGAAATAAATAAGTATATATATGATTCCCTTATTTGAATTTCATAATTGATAGCTAAAAGGCCGACCTAAAGTGTTAAAAGGTGCTTAAGAAGGAAAAGGACCCAAAAGAGTAAGAAGAAAAAAAGAGAGGGACAAGAGTGCTTAGGAGGGACAAGAGCTCATGGGTGCTTATGTCCTAACTGGGTACTAGTGTTTGAGGTCATCAAAAAGATAAATCCATCAAGTGTGCGACAAAGCTGTAAGATGTGTAAAGCCAGTAAAGTGCAAGAGATAAAGCAACCAAAATGACGAAAGGAGTTGTCAACCACTAGTTTTCTTTCTTATGAATATTATATATTAGTATGCTTTAGGACCTAGAAATGTACCCAAGTGCATAGATTTTGTGTTTACATTTTCCCTCACTTTATGTTGTTGAGTGAATACTCGATAGCATAAATTAGATAGAAGATGTGTACCTTGTAATCCGAGAGAGGAGTGTATTGATAACATGCCAAGTGGATAAGTATCCATGTAAATCATGAAGTGATCATAATGTGAGTGAAACTAGGAAAGGGAGGTAGACCTAGGGGTGAATCATATGTGTAGTAACATGTTGTTGGAGCTTGTGTTTTTGATGTGAGATGCTTCTTGTTTCTTATAAGGATGGACCTATAAAAGAAGAGAAAAATAGTTTTCAAATTCCATATATGAAAAATCATAGTAACATAAGTATAAGTATAAGTAAAAAGTGTATAAACGTAGTAGCTAAGGAAAAAGTGCACCTGATGTATGAGAGAGTATAGGATAGAAATTTTTCATGTTTATCTTGGAGATGTTGTTGTATAGGGTTGAGAGTGATCAATTCCCAACCAAGAAAGTGTCGAGCCACGGATTTGAGCATCCTACCGCCAAGGATGAGGTTTTTGGGAAATCTCATGCCAACAAGAGTGAGTTTTTTGGGTGATCTCACGCCAAGGGTGGGTTTTGGGAAATCTCATGTCAAGAGATGATTTTTTGGGCAATCTCATGCCAAAATAAGAGTGTTGGGGAGAGAGGTTTATTTTTTCTCCTTCCATTACACCTATCAAATGATAAATGCCACTACAAATCAACATGTTCCAATTTGTAACTGAATTGTAACTTGATTGAATGAATTTTGTAACTGAATATAAGTTCTCGATACTATAGATCCATAAATTTTAAGTTGCTAGAAAACTGTGCTAATATGATAAAATGTATGTTTTTTCACCCGGGGTAAAAGTTCCCAAGTGTGGGACACAAGTGCTCACCATTATTTGTCTATATTGGGTGCTAGTGTCTTCTCTGTGTCTTTTATCCAAGTCGATTCTAGACCATTATGTAACTATGTGATGATTCCTTTTTTTGTAATGTGTTTTCATGTTCGGAGCTCCATGCTACTAGAAGGGTGATTTGTTCACCCAATAGTTCCCCCTCATTTAGGGTGCATGTGATGAATGTAGGAGGATGTGGCCCAAATGATAGGACCTAAAATTGATATGTATATCATATATTGGATACCTGTAGAGGGTAGGGATGTGCATAGTATAAACCAAGGCACATGCAAACAAGATAAATTACCAAACAAGTGATATTGTAAAAGAGATAGGATGCAATATAATATAGTGTAGTAACCAACTATAATGACAAGAGGGGACATGAAAAGTTGGTTGTATACATGGGACATCACTCACAATGTCACAAGAAAATCAGGGCTAAAGTGGAAATAAGAAAACAATAATCAAGCATGACATAGGGCATAGCTTGTAAAAATGGAAAATAATAGCAAATAATAAGTAACAAATAACCATGGTTGTATAGTATCCTGTAAGGAAAATGCTACACATGAAGCACCTATTAACATGTTAGAAAGATAAGTAGTATATCAAAGCATGTGTATATCAATAAAAGTAAAGTGATAGTAACAAGAAGTAGTAAATATTATAACAATAGGACTGTGATTATGGAGTATGAGAGTAGTAAAGGTAGATTCCCTAAGAGCCTCGATGGGACTAGTAAAGAGTGGTGTCAAACATCATGCATCATGTAAGAATTTGTAAAGGTCTTACATTCACCTCAAGATACCACATGAATTTTCATGTGTGTATAGAAAAATATAATGACATATTAATTATCCAACTAACATATGAAACAAAGTGCAACATGTAAGTAGTATAAGCTAACAAGAGTAAATACAACCAAGATATGAAAATGTTGTGTGAAAGTGATGGTGTGTTGCGATATGAAGATATATGAGATAAGGGGAGCCATGTTTCCCCCCAGTAGATGTGTGTGTGACATGAGGTTCATTTAGGAATTACGCCCTTAACAGTCAAGTATGAACCGTAGAACAAGAGTGTGTCATTGGGTAGCGAGGTAGAGTATGTAGTAACAACATTGTGTTGTATAGATAGGAATAAGTAATAATATACGTATATGAAGCACGTGAGGAGGGTAAGAAGTATGAGCCCCCAAGTGTGTATATTAGGAACTACTATCAAATTGATGTGATCATTGTGAGAAAAATATCAAATTATGTATAGTGAACAAAAATATGTATACCATATATATAAAGTAGTATGTGTATCATGAATAAAAGGATCCATAAGTAAACATGAGGAGTAAATTGTGTATGGAGTGGCATAGGAGAAGAAAGGAAGACATAAGAATAGATAGATGTAGTAAGGTGTGCTCATAGTGTAGATAAGAGAAATTGTTGCTAGAAATATTGACTTGAAGTGCAAAGCAAAAGTAAGGTATAGGTGTGTATGTGAGTAGTATGGATAGGAAAATGCTAATTATAACATGCGACTATGGGGGGAATTTTAATGCCCCAAGTATGCGAGTGATGGAGATCTATCGATGATGGGAGAGAGACCATGTCATGGTGGCGGATGTGGAAATGTATCAAGAGTATCAATATTGGTGTTAGGAGGATCAGATTCACCAAAGTAAGTTATAACATTGAGAACATATGGAAAACACTTTTTATGATGGTAAGGGGGAAATGGTCATAAGTTCCCATGTATTATAATAGAGCATCATTAGTAAGGAATGTATCTAATTTAGGCCAAGTGGGAGAAGTGAGATCACCAATAAGCTCAGGGTATAGTAGAGGAAGATTATGAGTATGTGAAGTAGTGTAAACCTTAGGAGAAGATGTAGCGAGAATAAAAGAGAAGGTGGAGGGAGATAGCTGATGCTGAGTTTAGTGGATTACGTGGGAATGGAAAGAGTCATTGTGACTCCCTTTCCATATTTTCCTAATCTAGTGATAGTTAAATTGTAATAAAGCATATATTGATACCTAAGACCAAACTTTGTGAAAGTATGAGGAGATGTGGTAGAAGTAGGGTCTTAGGTGAATGATCAATAGTGTTGCAAAAGGAAAATGGGGAGGGAGCTGCTAGGGTATCATAGACCACACCCTAGTATAGGAAATTAACACATATGAAGGGTTGAAGGGACTACATGGATGACATGGATCCAAGGTCATTCGAGAAGAATATTATAATTAAGATTATTAGGCATTACATGGCATGGGATGGGGAAATGTACATGGCCCAAAAGTAATGGGAAGTATGATTGTACCTAAGACCCTTTTAGGAATATTATTAAAGCCATGAATAAAAATAGATGAGGGAGTTAAGGAGGCTTTAGAAAGGCCAATTTGCTGAAGGAATGATAGATTACAAATGTTAAGACCGGATCCATGATCAACTATTCGTTTAACCCCTATATTATGGATGCGAACTTGAATATAAAGGGGTGTATCATTCTCTAAAATAGATTTAAAATACATTTCAAAAGATGTAAGATAGACAATATATGGAAATATGAACCTTGATACAACTAGGGTTTGGGGTTAGGCAAATACAAATGCACGATAGAATAGGGACAATACGGATCAAAGTGGTCAATCATGAGTTGGGTTTCACAAAATGACTTAATATAAATTGAATTAAATCTTATTTGAAATTCATTTACTATAATAAATGCTATTATTATAATTAAGTACAGTAACATACAAGCAATAAGCATTCAAGTAATGTAAAATCCTAAGTAAATGAGAAAGGTATGATGACTTAGCTGATTTTATACAACCAGAAATGACTGAGATTGTGTATCTACTGGAACATGATGGAAAAAACGTCACAAAATGCTTAATGAGGGTTAAAAACCATAAGAATGTACATGACATAAGCACCCAGTAGGAGGACAAGAGCACTCTAGATGCTAATGATTGATCTGGGCACCTATGTATGCTAGAATTCTTAGAATGTGGCCTTTTTGGGTTGGAAGGTCTTCATTGTTACTTGCTCTTTATCACTCCAATTTTTATATTAGATATTTGATCACACCTGTAACATGTAAAATGAATGACTACCTACACATGTCCATAAACCACATCAAATATAATAAAAATATGCAGAATGTGGAGTCAGACTGACCCCAATGGTCACCCGAATAGTGAACTTATGACTAAGCACTACACTACATCTCATACTCCATGTAGTTCTTTGTATGTGTGTATTTGTATCCCATGCCCTAGTTTTCCCCTTGTGCAAGTTGCATGATGATAGAAGACTAGATTTAGATTGTCCCAAATATGCAAAATGTGTATGATGGAAGAGAATGAACTCCCTTTCTACGCATTATATGCAGATCAATACAACCATTGTCCCTTGTATGTATGTGTTAGATGTATAAATTTTAGTTCTCTTGTGCCTTTTTGCAAGCTTAGGTGATGACATATAATTTTTTATAGCTTTTATCCCCTCATTTAGAAGAAGTAACTAAATATATATAATATTCCCTTGTTTGAATTTCATAATTGACAATTGAAAGGTCGACCCAAATTGTTAAAAGGTGTCCAAGAAGTGAAAAGGACTCAAAAGATAAGGAAGAAAAAGAGATGGATATGAGCACCTAGGAGGGACAAGAGCACTGGGCTCTTTTGTCCTAACTAGGTGCTAGTGTCTGAGGCCATCAAAAGATAAATTAGTCAAATGCCAACATAATTGTAAGATGTGTAAAGCCAGTAAAGTGGAAGAGGTAAAGTAACCAAAATATCAAAAGGAGTTGTTAACCACTAGTTTTCTTTCTTAGGAATCATGTATACATTAGTATGCTTTAGGACCTATAAATGTACCCAATTGTATAGATTTTGTATCTACGAGAATTAAGAAATACTATAAATAGTGATTGTATACATGTGTTGATCTAAAGGTATGGAGGTTCATCTTGACATCATGAAGGGTTATGTTTTGAATGAGAACTTATGGACACAAGAGATAATACATGTTTAATAGTCCATTACACAGTCATAACATAATACAAAATAGTCAAGGACAATCCTAGAGAGATTTAAGTTTAGATACTTGATGCAAGAACATCTTCTCTCTAATAAAGCAATTTTAGATTTTTGTACAAATTGGGAAAATTTTGGGTTGAGTAAGGCTAGACTAATATTAGGGGATGTCAATAGTGTCCTAATAGATCCATTTTAATTCTCAACTTTGTTTAAGTCATTTAGACATTCAAACTAGGAGGTTTCCCTCCAAAATGAAATTCAAATTTTTAAAAGGGCATTGTAGTGTATTTTGGATTGTAAAAGTGTTTTAAGTCATTATAAAATAAAGGAATAGGTGTTATAATTTACTTATTTGTCTTGAGAGGTCATATTAAGGTCTAGAGAACAAGTCAAGTTGCAATTTTATCTTAGTACTAGGTTACAAGCTCTTAGACCAAGAAGAGGATATTAATGATGTAATAAATGCCAAATATGTAATTAGAAGGCTCTAGGAGTCAATAGTTAGTCATAAGTCTCATGGATTCCTATATATATTCTTATTGTAACCACCCTTAAATCATGATTCAAATGATCAAGGTTCATGAAATTTGAGCTCCAAGATTTTTGCTTGAGAATTGTGTCGTTTCAGTTTAGAAGGGTTTTGACTATATTTTTACATGAAATATGGCTTGAAACTTTTAAGGAGAATATGAGTTGAAGTATATGACAAATAATAGTGATTTATTCCCATATATGCATTTAAGGTTTAGTTAAATCCATCTTAAAATATAATTCAAATGTATGAAATCTAGATTTCTCTATTACGAGGAAGAGACCTTGTATATAGGTTGTGCATGACAATAGGAAGTTTGTACTTTATTTTATTGTTTTTGAATTGAGACTTGGTGTTAGAAATAGTGATCACGATAAACAAGATGAGATTGATTATAAGTTCCTTTTTTAAAGATTGGTTTATATGTATGGCCTTGGAGGCTACTTTACTAAGTACTGTCAACATCTTTGTGATTTGAGTAATAAACGTTGGGAGAATGGCTAAACATTGATTATTTTTGTAGTGTAAAACTTAATTCCATGCTAATGATTGATGAGGAAAGTATAAATCTAAGAAGAAAGAGAAACTCACTTATTTGTTTTATTGACAAGTGCATACTAGACTGTGACTGTGTTTTTGTAGGGTTTAAGGGCCTATTGATAAGTGTTTTTGAGTTATGGGTTGATATTCCATATATTCATGTTTTGGAAACCTTGGAGATATGTTTATAATGATAAGAAGAGATTAGGATGGGTCTTACTCCTTAAATACTTGAAAAGCTCTATGAATTCATAATTATAACAGATTAGCATCTACAGTCAAAGTCAATGAAAGATTGGTGTTTATTTAATAATTCTCAATTGAATCTACTCCACTTTGGTAAGGTAAATAGTTAGAGGATCCTTATACAGACCTACAGATCCAAAATCCCAATTTGATATCAAGATTCCGAGTTTTATAAATTTTTTGGGGTTCTCGGGCTCACATCATTGACATAATTAGGGTTTACAAGAAATAAATTATTCAAGTCGTAAATCAATGAATCTCAGTATAAAATTGGGAAATAATCATGATTAATGAGTCCTAAGAAATATTCAAAATGAATTTTCACATTTCATTGGATGTATTTTAAGAAACACTTGTGGTTTTCTAAATGGTGTGCATACATAGTGAAGCCTAGTTAGATGGTTGGGATACCAAAAGAAGCGGTTCTTGATTTGTGAATAAAAATTTGAAAACTCTAGGGAAGATTAAAAAGCTTCATGATAAGTCAGAAACCACTATATTGTGCCTTGAAATATCTTTCAAACAAATACATTCATTAAAGAATCGATCTGATACAGACCTAAGTGAAGGTTTTAAAAGCCTAATGAAGGAATTTGAGATGGGAAGAACGATACAAAGAATAAGGTATTGAAATTTTGTGTACATACTGAGTATAATAAAGGGAATAGGAAGGAGTTGAGAAGTATTTGTGGGATGTTATAGAAGTGCTAAACCATGGGTGTTTCAAATATAATGTCTTAAGAGGGTGTTAGGACAATCTTGGAAAGTTTATTACAAAACTGAGTTTATTGAAGTGCATATAATTTTTAGTGCATGAACTAACATTAATTAAGGTGGTTGAAAAATGTGTCCAAGTGGAAGAGATATATGAGTGACCTTATGGTTAAAATTATTGCAAAGTACAGAGTTAGTGGGGAGAGGAATATGACAGTTTAGAGGTAAGTTAGAAAATAGTGATGAATCCCTTAACTCCAGTCCACTTGATAGGTATTATTATGTTGAAGTGAGCATGGTGAAATAGAGTAAGGACTCTAAGGGGGTTAGTGAAGTCTATAACTCAAAGTATGATTTAATAAGGGCTTAAATTAGTGAGAATAACTAAGGGACAATTTACTAAGAAGTGAGAGAGTTTTGTGTCTTCTTGAACCTAGATCATTGAAGAAGGTTGATGAGACATTCTAAAAGATTTTAGAGACAAAGTATCTGATGGTGAAGGTAGATTTATCCATTAGTAGAAAATATTTTTCTATTGAACCAAGTAAATATACTAGTTCAAGATATACAAAACAAGAAATTGTTCAAATTTAAGGGAGTTTTATGTTGATAGAATGTTGATTGCATGAAAGGTGTAGAGCTCTGCATCAAGATTCCATAATTTAGACATATGCTTAAGATTACATTTTGAACTTCCTTATAGCTGCAACATTCCATTAGAGAAGTTAGGGTATAGAGGATGTTGTGTAAACTCGAACTTATTAGTCTTTCTTATAATATATAGTGGTTATGGAGGATAGAGTATACATTTGAATGACAATTATACATAGGTTTTGGATAATGATTGTTTATGACATGAAATGGGGAGGATTGAGATATAAGTGTTAAGGAACAAACTATATTTCACAAATGATAAACTATGACAGGTGTTCGTAGAATAAAGCATTCAAATTTATGATTCATATGTTGAGTAAGGTTGGATGTTGGTACATGTAAGCTGGAGAGGATCTATAAGAGAGGGCATTGGTTGGAAAAATCAACCAAAGGTCCTTAAGGACCAAATTCATATGAATGAACTTTCTAATTCAACTACAAACTCCTTGTGAATGGTGTTGGATGGTAAACATGTGATGACAAATTTTGTGGACAACTTAACTCATGAAATTAAGATGAGTAGGCTATCACTGTCTTATTAAAGTTGTATCTTCGATAAAGTCTTCCAATATGGAATTTTTTTAAGTGGTCATTTTCATGTTTTATATTACTACATTATAATTTTACAAATTCAAACAATTGTGCCAATTATAACAAAACATGACAAGTTACATTAGTAACATAGTTAAAATTGTTAGACACATAACAAGATTCTACATCTAGATGATCCTATCCCTCACGTAAGTTCGCATAAAGCGAGATTCCTGGTAAAAAAGTATTTTCCATTAGTGTCATCGTTAATTTTAATGGAAAAAGTAACAACACATTATGTCGGGGGTAGACGGTGGTACAATTTTTTTATGCACATTTACAATCAACAGAAACTAGACAATCTATTGAATATAAACACACATGAGGGATAAACACCAAGATATACATCCCCCACGTAGTAAACTATCTTATATATCTCCCAATTAAATGAGGGATAGGCACCACACTCTATATCCACCATATAGTAAACTATCTTATATTTCTCCCAATTAGTATTACAATCCTATATAAATTTTCTCTTAGACGATCTACAATTCAATTGCTTCAATATGCCATGGTCATATGGTGAGTATGTTTTAAACTATTAAAGCTTTACATTTATTAATATTCCACTTTTTAGAGTTTATTTATCAATTTTTTGTGCCCATACATTTCAGTTTCAAGTATAACTATTATTCCGATGAGAAATGTACAAATCTAATTTTTCATTTTAATTGGCCTTTTCAGGATAGATGTAATGCATGACACAAGATTTTTCAAATTCATTTTACATACAATAATTATTTCATTATCAATGATGTTTTTAATTTTTGATAGCAATCAACCATAAATATTGCCATGATTTGATCTACAAATAAAACCATGCTATTTTATTTATCAGATCAAATGTTTTCCCTTTTCCTTCTAATGAATCCATGGGTTTTGGAGGATGAAAGCATAAATAAATTGACATTTATTATATGTTCTTTATGTTGTAAATGATATTTTTCACAAGAGAAAGATTTAATCTACTGAAAGTAAGATTTGTATAAAGGTTTAATCCAAATTTAAATTGAATGTACATATCTCAATATTATTATCTTTGTTGTAAACTTTGGTAGAATATGCTTGATAATTTTTTTTTTGGGGTAGGGTGGGGTGGGGTGGGGTGGGTGTGGGGGTGGAGGGTTGAAAAGACCCTCCAAAACCCATAGCCATCCTTGAGGGTGTTTAATTTAGTTTATAGCAATATATATAATTAAATATTAATCATTAGGCATCTTCTTATAGTTTGTAATAACATAAATAAATGGTTATCCAATTACTCAATAATGGTAAAAGTGATTTTTCTTTGGTTGATCCCTTATAATATCATTTACTCAGTAGTATGATGCATTACAATGATTAATGTTACTTTCATATATTTGATTTAATGTTCTTAAATAATTTTATTTATCGAGATAATTTTCTTTATTTATGCACTTTGTAATCTAACTAGTGGAGGAAGTGCAGAGAAAACATAATTGAAATTTCCACAAATAATAAATTATAATTGTATGTAATTTTTGTATTTATTGTGTAAGTGAGCTTAAATTATGTGTTGTGTAGTTAATAATTTTGAAGTACATTATTTTTATTTTTAGGTTTATTAACAACCACTAATTAGAAACACTATATCTATAGTTTTTAATTATTTTAAATGGTTTCAAAGCTTTTTTGTTTAATATTAATTTTTTGTTTATTTTTAATAGCATTTTGTAGTTTATTTTAACAAATTATGATCTATAATTAATTTTTTAAAATTAATTTATGTGTATATAATTTGAAATAATATGGAAAAATGGAGATTAGAGGGAGAAAGGTGAAAGAGAGGAGAGGAAAGGAAGGAAGAATGATTACATACAATTTTAATTATTTTTCTATTTGTACTTCAAATAAATTTATGTAGTTGTTCTTTTTGTTGTTGGGTGAGTGCATGGAGATGGGGGTCAAAAGGGGGTCTTAAGTAGACTTTTTTTTTTTTTTTTGAAAACTAAGACAATTTAACTTGTACGAGTTATTTGAGATGGTTACACTCAAAATTTGAAGATGCTATAAGAACATGAATTGTAGCATTTTGAGTCTTGTTTCTAAACCACTAAATTTTATTGAAAATAGTTAAACATAAGTGAGTTAAAGAGCTAAAATTCCAAGAGGTGCTCCAATTTTTTCAAAAAATATAGTAGATAATTGGTCGTGCCCCCCTCATTTTTTGAGCATTGTTTAGTATTTTTTAAAAACATTTGGTGGAAAGTTAGGATCATCTAGTTTGAGATACATTTTTTTAAAAAAAATTAGTGAGTATTTGTTTTTTATGATTTTCCTTGTAAAAACACTTCAAAATTTGAGAAATACTAGATAGTCGACAGTGGCCCCTCTAACTACCTTAAAAAATATCAAAATTTAATTTTTTAAAAATGTGTATAAAGTTAGTCCTAGTTTGGAACAATTTAATTTTTATCCAATTTGAATGAATGAAATAAAAGATACATAAAGAAAGGAAAATGTGTATAAATACAAGAAATAAAGGTATAAAAATATAGAAAATAATATGCATGGAAACCTTATAATAGTAAAAAAATTGAAAAATCACATATTTAGATAAAGGAAAGTTTGCTTAACATCCTAGTCATATTTTAAATAAATTTTCCAATATTTTTGTAGGATTTACTATGGTGGAAGAGAGATTTGAGCATATTTAGTCTAAAACACGATGCTTGTTATGTTTTAGAGTCCAAACATTGAGCTTGGGTATCCAAATGATTTACAAGCCTTGGGGCCTTTGTCATTGTTTAATGTAAAAATTAATGTGTATGTGTTACTTATATTTTTATGCCTCGCACTCACCAACATCCATATTTCACTTTTGTGAGATTTTTCCCCACACTATCTTCTCTACTCCATTATGCACATTCTGCATGAATTTTTATGATTGAATTTGTTCCAATCCCAACTATCTATGTTGTACTCATTATGGGGATAAAAAATGATGTAAAGATAAGAAAAAGATGATGAACAAGACATCAAAGCGACTGAAAATGATTCTTATAAAACTTGAAGCGAATGCAAAAACTTCATGGAGGGCAAGGTACATCTACTAACTCAAATGCACCAAAATGGTGTATACAATGATGATTTAATAAATAATGATGATGAAATACATAATAAAAATGAAGAGAATAGTTATATTGAAATGAGTATTGATAATGAATTGAATAATGATGTTGATATGGATAATGATCTTGATATGGATAATGATGTTGATATGAATAATGATAATGAGCCTTTACTCAAAAAACCAATTGTTAATTTTGAATATTACATGGAAACACCGAATGATGAAAGTAAACCTAACAATGAATCCTTACCACTAAGAACACCTCCTTACATTTTACATAGAAAACCTATTCACTTAATTGAATTCAATGAAAATTTATAAAACCAATGCCTAACAAAATGTCTGGCAAAAATTTAAGAATAAAAGATATTGAAATTTAGAATAATTACTTTGAGAAAATAAATGATACACAAAAATGTCAATTTTTATTTTGCTAATGGAAATAATGAATATGAGACCTACAATGCATCCCCTGGGATTAAGAACATCTAATCTTGATGGTTGAAATGTGGCAATTGTTGAAAATCTACATAAAACATACCATATTGTAGGTGTGAACAAACCCACCAAAGATAGTAATGCTACTTGACACACACTTACTAATTGTATAGTAAGTGATAAAACACTAAAAAATGCTTTATTAGAAAAAAGAGAGCCTTGAAAATAAACAAATAACATTAATGAAAGTAATTAGGAGATGTAAGAGTTTGAATCATCCAATAACACTCACTACTAGACATTCTCTAGTAGACTCCCATAGAAAGATAAGGATACATATAATAATCTAGAGGGATTATTTGTAAAGTTTTGGATTGAGAACACAAGGGTTTTTACAAATAGAAGAGATACAGTAAAAATAAGATTTGGTTCTCATAATTGTGAACCACATGTACCACATTTCTTGAATATGACTGAAACACAATTGTTATCTAAATTTAAGAAGGAAAATCTAGAAATTTACATTAGCTAAATATTGTTTGAAATGAAAAACCCTTTTATGTGAAATCAATCATTCACATACCACTTGTTATAGGCATCATATTAAATTTTCAATGCATTATGATATTTTTCATCATGTACGTTGTGTTTTGCATATTGACATCATGTTTCAGGAGTTTAAATTGAATTTCCAACCAAAACTATCAAGGAATTCATTCCTACCATATTTTTGAAAGATATAAAAATTTGATTATAAAAAAGAATGTTTTGATTATATAAACAGTTGTATCCATGAGGAGAGTATGCATGCAATAAGAAAAGAATTAGTTAGTCTTAATGTTAATGAAATAATTTGTCGAGTTACAAATTTTGTGTTTCCACCAACGCTCATGGGGCTAAGCCTCTCCTTCTTATGTATGGGGAGGCTCCCATTATTGAATGTAAACTATCCTAATTCTGAAGGGTGGCCAATAAGTCATGGATCACATAGGAAAACTTCACTGAACCTATGGTAATGTGCTTTTACATAGTACTGAGGAGGAATTTGTAGCGATGAGGGATAAATAAGAGAAATTAGGAAAGAGAGAGTTGTTGTTGAGAGTAGGCACTAACAAAGTTCACACACAATAAATAGAGTAGGTCCACATTAAATTAGAGGAAAAACAACAATGTAGGCAATTAACAAGACTAACAAACCATAGACATACAAACTAATGTTTTATGGAAGAGAAATGAGATTGCAACCATAAATCTTAACAATGTGAATACAAATCGTTGTGCAAATATGATAAGTTTATAAAAAGTGTGGCTTTTAGAGTATGAGTTTAGTGTGTATAGATTCCTAATAAGGTCAAGAAGACTGCACTCTACATCCATGAAAATATTAGATTCTTCTATACCTTAGTTCATCAATGATGAATTCAACATGGCTATATCAGACTTTCATACTAAACCTCCCCATGCACCGTGGAGACCGATCAGGTGTGTTTTTGGCTATATCTCTCTTGAAAATAGGTCTGGAAAGATGGAAAATAATGTTACCAACCCAAAAATCTCAATTTTCAAGATCTCATTTGAATTTGAAGGAGAATTTACCTTTTAAGCTTTCTCGGGTCTTCTATGTGACTATAACCTTGACTCTAGGATTTTCAAATTTCTTGTAATCGAAACTTCTTTATCAAATGCTCAAAAATTCTGATTCTTTGTAGAAACCTATATGCATGTATCACAAGCCATTTGAAAAATATTTTGAGTGAATACATTGAGGGATGAAGGAGAATCTCTTACATTTTTCTAGCATAGTTGTTTTTGATGATTAGGTAAGCTTTTCTTCATTTTTAACAATCTCTTTTGGAAAACAAAGATCAATTTTGTGTTGGACCAAGCTCTTCCAAGGTCATATGAGTTTTGTTAACTACTTGTTTTTCTTGGAAAGATATTTCTCTATGAGAATGCAAAGAAATCCTCTCCTATAGTGGTATGTATTAGTCTTCATCTATGCAAAGCTCTGAATTGGTGTTGTACATGTTATTTCTTAAGCTATGAATGCATCTAAGCTGTCATGTAGAGTGAATTGAAATCAATGATCATCAGAGAGATTCACTATAATGAAATATTCATTTGAATGCAAATTCTTAACACTACCACATTCGAGATACAAAGAATATCTTTAGAGCTCTTGTATTTTGTGGAAATAAATGATTTCTTTGTTCAATTAAAAGTGGATGAGTAATGTCAAGTGGAATTTGAAAAGGTTTAAGACAATTCACATTCTTGTTTTGTGTCTAATCTCGAATGGAAGCTTTACTTGTAATATTGTGTCCTCTTCTTATCTTATCAAGGTTTTTGAGCTCTCAAGGAGACAATGAAGAGTTCGGATCTCAAAGGTTTTGAAATGGGAGGTGAAAAGTCTTTGATAAAAGACAAATTAAGGTAGAAAAAGAGTTCAAAGGAGATAAAAATTCTTAGTGGTGAAAGAGAGATAATAATAATTGAAATAGAAGATGTGTGTGGATGATGAAAGTGGAAGAGGCATAGGCATAGAAAGAAAAAGTAAGTGAGATAGCAGTTGAAAGATGAAGTTGATTTGCATTGATGATGTGTGTGAATAGGTGAAAGAACACGAGAAAAATATTACAGGAAAAATTGAACATGACAGAGACATATTAAAGAAGTATACAATTTTGAAACAAGAAGGTATGACAAAAGGTATGTAGAAGAAAGACAGAAACGGTCTTAAAACAATACAATTTAGAGTAATACGGTGAATAAAAGCCGAAAAAGTCCCAAACCTTGCAAATTTTGGCATGATAGTATGAGTCCCGAGATAGTGCATTCAATGTAAGACATTGAACTTAAACCTAACAATCATACTAAATTAGAAAAAAATCAAGATAAAGGCATTGAAGGATATTTTATAAATCTAGGACCATCATTGGATGTTTTGACATCGATTGAAGTGTGATCAGTCATTTTCTTGTAATTATTGAGTTCAGCTCGAGACAAATTAGGAAGTGGGTGCTTTGTCGACATATTGTGGCTTGCATATTGTCAAGTTATTACTTGACCAAAGTTGCAGCTTCATTAGTTGAGTGGTTTCTCAAAATTTGTAACCTCTTATCCTATAGTGCAATGGTTCAATGGGTTTTCTCCCAAATTGGGTTTCCCACTTAAAAACTCTCGTCTCTTGTGTATGTGTGATTCTTATTTCCCTTCTTGATGTACATAACTAGTTAAATAAACAATATAATTTGTTTTTGGGTTAATTTTTTTAATTTGAAAATTGATTCACCCCCTTTCAGTGTGTTTGATTCTATTAAAAAACCATATCATGCCACTTGTCACCGTATGGTGCGAGGATAGGGATATGAGCTAAGCTTGATTAACAATCCGTTAGGCTGAGCTAGGTCATATGGGGGACCAGAGAGGAGGGATAAGTTGGGGTAAATTTTTGTCTCCCCTATATCCCCTTAGGAAAGGTACAAGAGGGAAATAAAATTGTGTCATGAAGCCATAAGGTGACATGTGTCACTCAAAAAATAGCTAAGTATGAGAAGCATACCACGCACAAGAGAGAACTTGAGGACACAATTTTGAAGATCCATATGGTATTTTCACATGAAATTTTATATGATTTTGAATTTCAAGACCATTTAAAAATCAATGGAATGGAATTATGACTTAAATTATTCTTCTTTCTTCTCAAAAAATGGCTCCTTTTTCTTTGGGACAACATGGTATGTCTGCTAAGATTGAGCTTCCTTCAGAACAAACTTGAGGTTTTGTAAAAAAAGTAATGATTCCACCATATATAGAATTATTTCATAGTTAAAATTCCTATTTTATTATATTGTAACTCCTTACATAGCTCCTATAATCATCCGATGAAGTCCATGATTCTAGTTTTGACCACTTATTCCTTCTCTAGGTAAGAAAAACCTTCTTTTGCACAATTTGTCCCTAAACCTCCAAATATTTCCTAAATCTTAGTAAACCACTTACAACACCTTCTTGTCTCTCCAATACTATATTTATATACTTATGATTCTTTATAACCTTTCCGGAGGATGCATAACTACCTTGAAATGGACAAAATTGGCCTTTCTAAGTCGATGGAGAACTAGTCTTCAATTGTTCTTCACTGAATGGAATTGTTGACCTTGAAACATCATTTTGAACACCTAAATGTGATTTTTCAATACATTGGGAGTACCTGCAAGGTCAATATGATCATGACACAAAATAAAAATGACTAGGAGAGGGATTCATGAAGACTTAGGAAAAAATTTTCAAATTTGGTTTAGTTGTCATGCTTGAAAGTTTGAATTTTTGAGCTAGAAAAAATGCATGAAAATAGTTGGATCTAGCTCGGGGACTTGTTCCAGATAAAAAAATGAGAAAAGGACAAGTAGGAACTCTAACATCTCAAGAAAATACGTGGACTAGTTCCTTATCCATTGGGCTATAGAGTCACATCAGAGATATACATTGAAACTTCCTTTATTGAACACACACACAAAACAAGAAACAAAGACACAATAGGAAAGGAAACATGAAACAAGAAGGGAAAGAAACAAAAGGGAAACATCCTAAATCACTTATGTACATGTGGGGGACAACCCACTTTCATTAAAGAACTAACTCAAACTGAGTGCTTACCCAGTATACGAGTATCATTGAATGCCTTTCTTCTAAAATCCATTAACAAGATCACTAAAATATGAACCTTTCCTCAACTTCTTGAGAAATCTAGCATGATTATTATTGCAATTTATGACCCACTTATTCAGTTCATTTCCTCTATTTCTTTGACACATTATTTCCATTTTCTCATTGACTCTCCGAGTTCATCCCACTTTCTGATTTTCCATTGTTGTTGTGAAGAAGAGTCTTGATCACACTTGGCTTATCATTTTCATACCAAGGCCTATGTAATTTGATAAAAAATTATTCTTCATTTTTATCTACTTCATGACGACTAATAATACAAGTTTATTCTTAGTAGATGCTTTTAAAACTTCAACATTATCACTAGCCTCTTGATGTTCTCTATTTTTCAATTGGTCCAAGAATCCATGCAAACATGGATACTATTTTCTTCATCTTGTCCATTTTGAGCTTCAAATCCCTTTTCATGATGAAAGCCCCTTTTTCTTGAGTAGAGTTGATTTTAAAAGATGTAATCACTCTCTTATACATAAATTCCTTGTTGATAAGGTTTTCTTTTTTAAAAAAACCAAACTTGGGATCAATCACTATTCCATATATCTATTTTTAATTGATAATGTCTCCATCCTCATGAAAGAGGAATGAGCAAAAAATTGGAGCTGAAATATTTATGTTGTAATTTTCCCAATATTGATCACTGAGAACTAGGGAGTCCATTTTTGTTATGAAATCATCATCTTATTGAGTGGATTGGAATTCAGAGGGCTAAAACATCTCATCTCTCTTGCATTCCTTGTCATTTTCTTCCAATGAGAAATAGAAGTATTCATATTCACAAACACTTATTTAATGGAACTTCATGTTGAACATTGAGAACATGTTTTGAAACATTGAATTCACATGATAAGGAGTTTTTGGACATCACTCCTTATTCTTGATCCACATTTCTCATCACTTTGAGATTGCTTTGTTACAATTCAATATTCTCATGACCATCATCAACATCTAGTGGAGAAACTACATTCATGCTCACATCCCATGGGAAGTACATGCTTTCAAATTATAATTCCATCAAGTCACCATTGTGCTCTCTGACCGGCTCTGTGATGCTTGGACATTCTTCCACCAACATGGGCAACTCAATATCATCTTTAAAAGTCATGAAAAAGTTGTAAGAATTTGAATTTTGACATGGGATATCTATCATTGGGTCATCTGGTCTTTGAACGGTGTATTTCATTTTCCTGATGGGAAGAAGTTTATTCACTTTACCATTGAATAAAATGGTGGCATGTGACCAATCCATATGCATATATCCAACAAAATTTTGAACAAAAGCTTTAACCCAATAACATACCATACAAGGTGGGTATTTCTGCTATAATTATTCTCATTGTGATCCCCTCGTTAGGGAAATTTTCCAATGCCACCTTAGCATCCTTGACCTGCAAAACAAAAGGAACTTATTTAGTTTCCATGGAGAGGCAATGGACAAAGGTAGGAGAGAGATATACTAAGATATTTAGCAGATTTTAAAGGCATGAAGTTGTTCGAATCACCAGAGTTAATGATGTAATTATTTAGTTTGTACCCATTGACCAACAAGGATATGTAGAAAGATTCTACCTTCCCAGAGGTGGAGGGTGTGGAAGCGAGACAATTAAGAGGACTAGAATGAGAGGCATGAGGTGGCTCTTTGGTAGTGTAATTTTTAGAACATGAAACAAAGATACTTCCTTTAATATACTAAACAAGCCTATCAAATTGATGAGGATTAGTTTTCAAGTACTCATATTAATTTGAATTTTGTCGTTTTTACAATGTTCAATGATATCAAAAGGTGGAGAAGATGTAAGCATATCAGGAGTTATGATGGCCTTGATATGGTTATTCTTAGGATCAACAAAAATTGATTTTTGAAGGAATTTAACTAAGACTTACCTGAAGAGGTAGAATGATTCTTGGTTGAATTAGTCTCATGATTTTTCTCATTTGACCCCCTGTGGAAGGAGACTTCGATGATACTCTTTTAGTATTTGTTTTTTCATAGAGTCACCATTTGAGGATTCAATTGCTTATCTTGGGCAATGGAAGAAGAGCCTTCTTTCTTTCTTTTGATCTAATGAATATTGCATAAGAGTAGTTATTTGTGGTTTCTTCAAAATCTTCATCAGTTTGAATTTTCATTATCTAATCCTTGCACATTCAAAATTTTATTCTTCAATTTCTTCTCCATCATCTTCCTTGGTTCCACATATCACATTGGACTGTTAGAGTAGGTATTTACCTTAGCTCATGTTCACCTAGGTAATTTATTTACCTTTATTGTATTTATCCTCACCCACTTATGTGTGTGGATATTTCCTTTTATTTATTTATATATTAGGGGGATATTATCTAGTTGTTAGGTATAGTTATTTCCTTGATCTATGGTATTGACTAGTTCTTTCCTTGATCTATGGTATTGACTAGATCCTTGATGTCTAGTTCTCTCATAAATCTATGGACTTAACTAGTTCTTTGATGACTAGTTCTTTCCATGATTTATGGCTTGATCTACGACCTTGACTAGTTCTTAGATTTTTATTCCTTGCCTATATAAGCAAGGCCCATTCTCATTGTATTTCATTGAGTTCCATAATAATATATGATATTTCTTCTCATTTGTTTGTAAATATTTTACGTAAAGTTATTACGGTAAATTGTTTTCATCTTATTGATCATGGTGTTTGATTAGCATCTGTGTTCTTGGCTTGGTACGATTTGGTTATCGTTCCTTTTATGGTATTATAGTAGGAGATTGCTATTGACATGCGTTTGCAAGTTTTGTTTTGAAAATAAATTATTTATATATTCATATATTCAGGATTTGCTCATATATTGATGCTGCATGCATTTTTATGCAAAACAAAGGCTTCCATTGGATCCAGGAAGGTGGCAAAACCCTACGATTGATTTGTAATTTTTGTTTTTTGTTGTGTAGAGAAACATCCATTGAAATCCTTAGCCCTTGGTCATATGGTATGGTCATATGAGGGCTTAAAGATAAGTGCTTAACTCCAGCTCCATTTCATTTTATTTGTGTGGTGAAGGAAAGAGCATTTTATTCTGTTTTAGTGGCAACTAAAATAAATAGTAGAGCATAATATTAAAAATCTTGTAACTTTTGATCGGTAACTCGAGTTTTGAGTGCCATTTTTTGCAAAAGTGCTTGCTTTTCCATGCTTTTTCCATTGGAAATATTTATTTTGAGAATTACACTATAATTATAAAGTTTTATATTGTAACACACACTCATTATAAAGTGCCAAAATCTGGGGGTCTTGTTGCATTGCTTGGTTCTTGCATTTCTTTTGGTGATTTTTGAGGATGGAGTATTTATCTACTTCTGCATTAGATCATGTTGATACATTAACAACGCATAATTACCACACATGGAAACCAATAATGGAAATAATAATTAAGTGGAAAGGATTATGGGCTTTAACTTCTTGAGAATAACCGAGTGTTCACTAGAGGATATGAGAAATTTCAGTATCGGTGCGAATTTGATGAGTTTATGAGTTTGATAGGAACTTATGTAAGTCACAGTGTTTTGTTTCATTTGAAAAAGTGTGACTCTCCTTTTAAAATATGGGATAAATTAGAGGATTTATTTAGTAAGGTGGATCATATGAGAGCCATACAACTTGAAATTGAGATCACCTCTCTTAATCCTGAAGATTTTTAACAATTATAGACTATCTTACCAAGTTAAATCATTTGTTGACATAATTGAAGGGGAGTGGAAGAGATAAGAATGATGAAGAACGTGTTTACTTGATTCTATCCAATTTGAGAGGACCATTCCAAATTTTTGCTTCTACCTTTTTCTCTAGCATGGATGCCTTAGGTGACACATTCAAAATGCCTAACTTAGAAACATTTTGTGAAATAATTACTGTGAAGAATCCAAATTGTCTCACCTTGAGTTTTCCACCTTTCAAAAGGAATTAGTTGTATCTAATCCTAAGGAAAAGGAAAACCAAAAGTAAAACAAAATCCACACCTTCTCCATCTCAAAATGCTCCTAAACCCAAAGAAAACAACTCAAAACCAATGGAGTATTCTAAATCCAAGAATAATTCTATCCATTCATGCTCTTTTTGTGGCGGTAGTAATCATGAAGAACATAGGTGTTATAAGCGAATGCAAGCCTTAGAGGATGTAGTTAAGAAACACAAAATTTATATCTCCACTCCACCTCCTTCTAATCAGCATGGCAAAACACTTAATGTTGTTGGGAGATCTCAGTCACCACTTGTAGATAGTTGGGTTATAGATTCTGGTGCTTCTCATCACATGACTTCTTCCAAGGAGTCTTTTTCTCTAGGTTTGAGTTCTACTTCCAAAATTGAGGTTGGAGATTCTTCCTTTATTTCTATTAAAGGAAAAGTTGATATACAACTTGATGGTGGTAGTATCCAAGATGCACTATATGTTCCTAACATCACTACAAATTTTCTTTATGTATATCAAATTTTTCATTCTGGTCAAGGAAAAACAATGACTTTTACACCACATGGAGAAAAAGTATGAACTTTGTTAGAGCCTCATTCACTAGTTGCTCAGGGTATTTTTGATCATAGTTCTAGACTATATCACTTTGAGGGTTTTGATGACACTTCTTCTATAGGGATAGGATTGGTTCTCATCTGATTCGGAGAGTAAGCTTTAGCATGAAAGATTTGGACATCTCAATTACAGAGATATTTGAAGGAGTTGAGAACTCATGGTATGGTAGATGGTCTTCCTAGAGTTTCTTGTCTTGAGGGAGTTTTTCATGGTTTTGAATTATGGAAACAATACCAAGATCCTTTTCCTAAGAATTTTTCTAAGAGAGCTTCTTCACCACTTGAGCTTGTGCATAATGTTTTGATGGTTTTCCTACCCCATCTTTTAATGGAGCTAAGTATGCACTTACGTTTATTAATAATTTCTCGAGGTGTACTTGGGTTTATTTTCTCAAGTACAAAAGTGATGTTTTTTCACACTTCAAAGTATTCAAGGCTTTGGTCAAGAAACAATCTTCTAGTAGCATAAAGAACCTTTGTACTGATAATGGGTGGAGTACTTCAGCAACTAGTTTTCTAAATTTTTGGCAACTCAAGGCATTATTCACCAGCATTCTGTTCCTCATACTCCACAACATATTGGCTTAATAGAATGGAAGAATATAAATTTTAAGGAAATGGCTACTATATGATGCATTCTAGAGATTTACCTCCTATCTACTAGGAAAAAAAAGTCAATTGTGCTAACCACATTTAGAATCACACACCCACATAGAGCACTTGAGAATTTGAATCTAGAGGAAGCTTCGTCAACACTAAGCCCAGATGTCTCATTTTTTTGAGTCTTTAGGAGCCATGCTTGGGCCTTTGTACCAAAGAAGAAAAGGAAAGCTTTGGATAAGAAGAGTAAACCCTTGATCTTTGTAGGGTATTGTGAGGACATGAGAGCTTATCGTATTTTAGATCTTGATATACTGAGATGATGTTATTTTTCAAACACATGTTCAGTCGATGAGTGCTTCACTCCTCATGATTCTTCATCTTCTTCCATGACTTCTTCTTCTTCTTCATCTCATCTTGAGGATCCTTTCTTTGAGGATAATGATGAGGAGGTTATAGATATCGTTGAGGATCCTATTCCCACTGATGTTCTCATTATGCCTAAGTGGGCTCGTACTACAATTTTGAGGCAACACCTTTCATAGAGGATCTTCCCCCACTAGGCATCATCACGTACATTTTATAGGTTCTAGAATTTTGTGTCGGGAAGTTAATGAGGATCCACGGAGTCTTTTTCAAAGGCTCATGGGATACGAAGTGGGATGATGTGATGGCAGCTGAGTATTCTTCTTTAATGAAGAATCATACTTGGGATTTGGTATCTCTTCCTAAAGGAAGAAACATGGTTAGGTGTAAGTGGGTATACCAAACCAAATACGTAGCTGATGGGTCCATTGAAAAGTATAAGGCTGTCTTATTGTAAAGGGTTTTTACAAGTTGAAGGTACTAATTACTCTAATAATTTTACACTTGTTTCCAAGATGGGTTACGTATGCCTTGTACTTTTATTGCTGCATCATAGGGGTGGTGCGTATACCGAGATGGACGTGAAGAGTGCCTTCTTACATGGAGATCTATAAGAGGAAATATACATGGAGCATCCGATTAGATTTGTTCAGGATTCATCTCTTGTTTTTAGGCTCACGAAGGTCTCTCATGCTCTCAAAAAGCCCCTTGGGATTGGTATGAGAAGATGGATTCTTTTCTTCTATCTACTAGTTTTGTTCATTGCCACTCCGATCATACAGTGTATCTCTAGCATGTTGGTGAGGATATTGTGATATTTGTCTTGTATGTTGATGATATGTTACTTACTGGTAGCTCTTCTTCCCACATTCAGAGTATTTAGAGGGATCTTTCTACATAGTTTGACATGACAGATCTTGGGCTATTGCATTATTTCCTTGGTTTTAATATTTTTCAAGACAAATTCAGGATTCATTTGAGTCAGCAAAATTACACCCATGATCTTCTTATGCGCTTTGATATGGTTGATTGCAAGCCAAGTCCATCTCCTTTTCAATCTGGAGTTACTCTTACTTCCACATGTACCACACCACTTTGTGATCCTACATTATATAGGTAGTTGGTTAGGAGTCTCATGTACTTGACCCATACTCACCTTGATATTTCATTTGTAGTAGGGATTGTATCTCGGTTTGCACATTCTCCTCATAGTAGTCACTGGTAGGCTGCTAAAAGGATTTTACACTATTTACTGAGGCTCTTCCCACTTTGGTGTACACTACACTAGGGTTCTACTCAGTTGGTTGGGTATACAGATTTAGATTGGGCGGGTTCTATTGATGACATGCATTCCACTTATGGATATATTTTTGTCTTGGTTCTTCTCCAGCTTGCTTAGGCGTGTAAAAGCAACATGCTACGCACTTTCATCTTCGGAGGCAGAGTACATGGCGAAGTTACAACAAGTCACAGATTCATTAGCTTTGCGTTATTGTGAGTTTGGATTCCCATAGGATTCACTGAATGTACTTTGGTGTGACAACCAAAATGCAATTCACATTTCTCACAACCTAGTTGAGCACCAGTGGACCAAGCATATTGAGATACACATCCACTTCATTCGTCAGCACATTCAGGATGGAGTTCTTTGCTTGGAGTACATTCCGACTCAACAATAGGTTGCAGACATCTTTATGAAGCCTTTTGCATCACCTCGTCATCTTGAGTGCGTGGAATGCTTGGGGTTTCAGAAGTTCTTGGGGGTGTTTGTGAGAACATCTTCATTCTTCTTCTTCTTTCTCTTTCCTTATAGTAGGATTATTTCCTTCTTTTGGTTCAAGATTTCTTCGTGGATATATTGTACATGAGTACCTCATCATGCCTAGTTGTCGAGACTCATATTGTGGACGTGCCACTTATACTTTGGCCCCTATCTTCACTTGAGGGAGAGTGTTAGAGTAGGTATTTACCTTAGCTCATGTTCACCTAGGTAATTTATTTACCTTTATTGTATTTATCTTCACCCACTTATGTGTGTGGATATTTCAATTTATTTATTTAGATATTAGGGGGATATTATCTAGTTATTAGGTATAGTTCTTTCCTTGATCTATGGTATTGACTAGATCCTTGATGTTTAGTTCTCTCATAAATCTATGGACTTAACTAGTTCTTTGATGACTAGTTCTTTCCATGATTTATGGCTTGATCTACGACCTTGACTGATTCTTAGATTGTTATTCCTTACCTATATAAACAAGGCCCATTCTCATTGTATTTCATTGAGTTCCATAATAATATATGATATTGTTACTCATTTGTTTGCAAAGGTTTTATGTAAAGTTATTCTGGTGAATTTATTTCATCTTATTGATCGTGGTGTTTGATTAACATCTGTGTTCTTGGCTTGGTATGATCTGGTTATCGTTCCTTTTATTGGTGTGGAGATTCCAAGGAAATCCTTCAAGGTGCTCCTACAATATGGTTAATGTTCCAATTCAGATGAGATTATCATTGAACAACTTCTTTCTTCAATATTCTTAAGTCATTATCTAACTTTTGCAATAGTGAATCAACTCTCTCATCTTTGGAACTTTGAGCTTTATCCTTCGTTGAAGGATTCTTGATATTTCCTAAAAATACAAGGTCATCTTCCACTACAATGGAAATTTATTTAGTGTTTTTCAAATATTTTGGTTGAACTCTCTATAGAATGAAACTATATTCAAGAAACTGGGCATTCACGAAGAACCTTTTGATTATCTGCTGCAGTATGATGGACAATAGTGGGAATCTTGTTGACCATCTTGTTGAATTTTTCACAAAGTATCTCATGAACTCTTATGGTTCTTTCTTTGTATGAGTATGTTGAGAAAGGAGGGCATGAACATATTCGACGGTCTTGAATATTTCTTCAAATTTATTTTTAATATCATCCCAATTAGAAATTGAGTGTGATGGAAAGTAGTAGAACCATTATATAGTGGCATCTTGTAACATTTCCATGAATAACCACACTGAAACATCTTCCCATTACAATCCAAGGATGCCACATGCTATAATGAAGGATGTGAATTGATCATCTAGTCATTTCTTTCCATCTCCATAGAATTTTAGAAAGTTCCTTGACTATTTTGGCAGTTCATGAAGTGGAGGGGTGTTGGGTGGTAAATTATTGATCGCGTATCAAAGGCACATGAGGTAGTGGCATGTAAGAAGGGGGTGTGTGAATAGACATAAGATGTTGACAGATTGTGCCCTGAGGATTCATGCCCAAAAAGATATATTTTGGGACTTAGCGAGTTTGCATGACAAGTGCTAATAATAGGAGAAACAGAGTGCAACTAAAACAAGGTAAAGACATGAAGACTTCAAGGATAAGGAAAGGATATTTTGGGGAAAAGTGGGAGATAAAGAGAAATCTGAAATCGAGCTAATAATAGGATTAGACTAAGGTTTAATTATATTATTAGGAAAGCTTGCATGCTTAGTAGTTATCTTTGCATGCATATATGGCTATTTTGAGGATGAATTCTATTTTTGAGAGTGCATTGGCGGTGAAGGAAAGTCCCCTCCCATATATATGCGAGTGTATTTCATTGTTTTGACATGACTATATTGCATTGAAGCTATAATGTTGGTATGAATCTATGTGCATGACTTGTGTTAGTATTGTGATGTATTCAACTACTATTTTTGATGAATTAATACAATGGATCATTGTGGATGGATATTAGTTGTTGATTTATCTATTCATGGTACTTGTATGGTAAATATGATATTAATTCTTATGTGATCATTATGATTTATTATTATGTGTGTTTCCAAATTGAGCTCATGGATATGACTACCGTGATGGAAAATACACTCGATTATGGTTATTTTGAACATGCATGCTAACATCCTAATAAAATAGTACAAAAAGAGGGACTTGATAGATTTGCGCACTTTGGTGAGTGTCTAAATCTCTCTGGATGAAGTGCTAACACACCTAGGATTTTGGGTATAAAAATAAAGACTACATTTTAATTCTATTATCGGGACCTCTTTTCAAACTGTTTTTCACGATGTTGTATGATGATGGTGTATCGATTGACTCTTACGGTAATTGAAGATTGGGTAATCAATAGATAAGATCAATTTACGTAAAGATATGGTTACGGATGCTCACAAGTGGGTGGGAGATAATATATATCATGAACCCTATGAAATGTTCTTTTGTTGTTTTCCTATAGAGTTGTATGAGTGGTTTTTTGCATACACATCAAAGAAAAGATGGAGTTATAGACCAAGGGTTTGGACGCAGGAAGAGTACCAAGATTTTTTTGATGTAGATGAACCTTAGACATGTGTTGTAGATCATTGGTGGGCTGGTGTTCTACACAGTTATACTCTGGAGTGCACTTGTCTCTACGTATTCTTGTCAAGAAGTTGTTGAGTTTGTATATTTCCAAGAGCCCAGAGGATCTTACATTCATGTTATTCCTTTTAGAATTAAGATATTGAGGGTGGTGCTAAGTTTAGAGAACCTACCTATGGCTAGCTAAACATACCACCATGCACAGGGGTAGGGGTAGGAGCAGGTGTGGTGAAATATTGCGAACATTGTGGTAGAAAGGTAGAGAGAAGAAAGGTGGCTTAAGTATAATAAAGCGTGGGATATGGAATTGGCGAAGCAATGTGATATTGAGGAGTTTTTGGATTTACAGAGGATGATGCGTCGAGAAGGATTTGAGGCTCACGTGGAAGACGTGGAGTTAGAGCATTAGGATTTGTCCCACCTAGGAAATCACAATAGAGAATTCCCTTTGTCTTCTCATGACAACGCATCAAAGGAGGAAAGATTGAGGACTGCAGGTTCGCATCTCGATCCCACCTAGTGACCTAGTCATTACGCCTAGTATTCCAGGTTCTAGAAGTAATCATTGATCAATAGGCGAGTGTAGGTAATCCAAAGAGCTTCAAGTCAATACCATTTTACTTTGAATACAAAATTACATTAGACAACATATTCATCTATGGCACCATAGACATTATTTTTATTTTTTGGAGGCCGGATTGGAGTAATATTTTTTGTGCATCATCGAAAAGAGTGTGTGCACGCGAAACATTGGGAACACATATGGAAGTACTACAAATTTACAAACTATGGGAGTTCAGTTTAGTACTACTCTTAAGATTTAAGGAAGTACATCCACTAGCCACGAGACCCATTACTTGATGATTAGGTTAATCGGGAGGGTTAGGATCAAGTGGATCAAGTGGTTTTGGTGGTGGAGGAAATACTAGTAGTGGTTGCAGTTCGGATCTAGAGGATAGGGCCCACATCCCCAAAACCCCGCATCAACCTAAAAAAGTTTATTACAAGATTTCCCTCTACTTACTAGAATATAGAGGTATTGAAGATGGTGTAGAGCATGTGCACAACCGTGAGTTCTATGACACTCTAAAGGAATTACAACCTCAGATAGAAAGGTGAGTTAGTTTATTACCACTCTTAACGGGCGCATGTATAGTTGGTATAGAAAGTATGACCCGCATAAGACTATGATGGATTATAATGCTTTACGTTCTACATTTCTACTTGAGTTCCATATTTCAGAATTTGAGCAGAAAAGTATCAACACACTTAAGGAAACTAAGAAAGGCTTATTAGAAAGCGTTTGGGAATATGATGCACGTTTTAAAACTTTGTTGTCAAAGTTGTCTTATGACATACATCGTATACAACATACACAATGGTTTTTGGTAGACTATTGACTCTGTTTAGAAGGGCACTATCTCATAAGACCTTTGTAGATCTACATGATTCTTTAGAAGCATATATGTGTGCTAAGGTAGTTAGGAGTGTGGACACTAGAGTAAGAATTTTGTAGAAGCGTAAATTATAGCCATGGTGAAATAATTAGATAAGCTCTCTGCTAATTCAAGTAATGAGATGCGTAAAAGGATATGGTGTATAGATTGTGAGGTTGAAGAAAATACCAAGGATATCTTCCCTTATAAGTCGGTGCGTGGCATCTTTGTTATTTGTGAGATTTTTCATTTGGACCATGATGCAAGTAGATGTCCCCTCTTACAACATGTGATTCGGAAGAATGTGTTTATGTATTATGATATTTACAAAATGCACATTCATGACTACAAAGTGATTAATCATATCCAGGAATCCATGAAACCAGAGTGCGCTAGACTAGTGTAGTAAGTGGACCTAAGGAATAAGGAGAACATCATAATGAATGGCATAATTCGATAACAAGAGTAGAGGTTTTTCTGAGAGGATATAAGGGCTAAGGTTGCGGTGGTGGCAGAGGAGGATTTCCTAGAGGAACTTGTTATACTTGTGGATCAACTGGATCATTGTCAATGCAAGTGCCCTCATAATTTGATTTACTCATGGTGTGATAAAAAACCAAGGGTTAAGAATTCTGGTGTCCCCATATTTCACCTTAAAATCGAGACTACCCCATGTAAATTTTTTACTTTTAAAATAATGGGTCATTTTGTGTTTTTATTGCCAGAAAGTGTCTGTATTGTGTCAAGATATTCCTAGAGAGTCATATTAGCCAATTTTTCCAAATACCCAGATGCCCAAAATCATTATATTATGTCATCGGGGTTTTCTCGGGAAATTTTTATTTAATTATTCTGAGCCCTGTTTGAGGTAAATTGTGCTTGGTTTAACCTTTTTGAGGTCTTACATGTCAATATTCCCATATACCAAGGTAGGGTTTTGACCGGGGAATGAATCACGGGCTTTATCGTGACTTCGCAACGTTTTACGTTTTTGGCATTTTCTCGTTTCGTCTTTTGTGAATTTTCTCTAGGTCAATTCCTTTTCTAGTTTTATCTGCTTTTCTTTCTTGGAGTATCTGGATATCATGTATGGATGTTATGCGAAAGGAATTTGCCACATGAGGTCTGGGTCTCTCTAAAAATATGAAGTCATGCACAAAAACTTCTTACAGGCGGAGTCACATTTTTGGGAAAAGAAGGTATTAAGCTCTACAAATGAAATTTTTGTAGTAAAGAATGCAGGAGGTGGGAATTTTGTACCTTCTTGGTAGGGTACTTTTTCCCATGGGGGTAAAGCCACTTAAGTCATAATGGGAAAATTAGAGGTAGACAAGACAGCGAGAATTTCTTACCCGCCTTGCAGGTGAAAATTCCCATGATGAAATAAAAGAAAATCACTTAGGGCATTGATGAGAATTTCTTACGTGCCTCGCAGGTAAAAATACAATTATGAAAGTCATACAAATTAAGCTGAATCATGGGATTTTTGGAGCTGCGGTGCAGGTGAATAATCCCATTGAAATTGACATTTAAAAATAGAAATTGGCTATGTCAAAAAAGTGTGGCCCCTTTTTGGAATAGAAGGACAACTTTAAATGCATTTATTAATTAATTCTATTTCCAAATTTGGCGCCAAGCATGAGGAAAATTCAACAAGGAAGAAGATGATAAGGAAATTAGAAATAGAATTCCAACATTAAATAAATGTAAATTATTTAATGCAGCTCCCTCTCATGCAAAAAAGTGTGATCCATCTAGAGGAGAAATAATACTTTTTAAAGTATTAATGAAGGAATTAATTCCTATTTTTGGTGCATGAAGTCAAAGCACACTTTGTGAGGTCAAAGTGGACTGAAAGTAGAAAGCCAAAATTAAATAAATTTAATTTATTTAATGCAGCCATGAACATGCACAAAATAGGCACCCAAGTTTAAAGAGAAAAACTAATTTTTAATTAATTAATTGCCGGGAATAAGAAATGGAATTATTAATTATATAATGGTGAAGGTTATATAAGAATGGGCTGCCATAATGATGAATTAATTAATTCTTTAACAAAGAAGTGCAGCCCAAACAATTTTGGCGCCCAATTAAGGGGATTTTGCTCGAGAGGAAGGTGTTTTCACTGCCGGAAAAGCTTCAAAGTTTGGCACCTAGGCTTGAAGGAGCTTGATTTAAGTCTAATTAATTGTCTGCATAGTGGTACAGGTGCTCAGGTAAATTTGAAAAAATTCATGTTTCCTTTGCATGTAAACAAAACCTCAAATTTTGGGGCAGCAGGCTTGATATATGCAAATTTTTATGATTAAAATCAAGTGTTCATGTTCCGGTTGTTGTCTTTGTCTGAATTAATTGCAGGTATTCATTACAGGTGCTTATATAAGAGAAAGGGAGCTTAAATCAATGTCCAATACATTGAACATATCCTCCGAATCTGAAGAAATCTTCAGATATGCACCGGTTGTAAAGAATTTCGGCTGAATAAAGAGAAAAATAATTACTCGAGAAAGAGATACAACCATGGCAAAGAAAGATGAAAAATAAATCTCGTGGAGAGTCTAGCATTACTTCGGTGTTTGCTGACATTGGAGATACAGATCTAGGTCTAGAACCTCTTTCCGAATTGATTGATAGATCTAGAGCTGGAAAGACTTCTCTCATGCGTGCAGTCAAAAGTAGTGGAATCATTCAAGCTTTAACATTCCCATCCATAGCTCAGTTGCTAGAATTCATCATGGAGTGTGCTAGGTCTTACCACCCACTATCTAGATCAGTCCGAGATGCTGCAGGAAGACAATAATCCGGTTGGACACACAGTTCATCAATTATTGTCTGAAGATTCTAGCATGACAGGTGGTGACTACTATTAGCATACTAGATGCCGGCAATAGATGGGAAAAACATAAAGTTGACTATGTGGGCATAATGAACAAAAATACATGAAGAAGCCCAGATCTCCATCCAAGTTCCCGAGAACTCTTCCACGATCCAATCTGGTACAAGAGGTGGATGACATTACCAAATTGTTTATGCAGGATAAATGGTGAAGCTAACGCTCACAAATTCCACACATGGATGTATGCTTTCATCAGGACCATTGAAATCAACAAAGCAAATTAGATAATCAATTAGTAGGTAATCTTTAGTGACAACATCGGTGAGCAGCTCCAGAATGTGAGGCGTACTTACAACTTCAAAATGACTTCGTATTTGGTATATACAGTAGCTTCACAGGGTGTGTTATCCAAGCTGGATAGATGTGGTGTGCTTTCCAAGGATCCTATTTTTGAGTGCTATCGGCAGCTTACTGTGCCCGCATGTAATAAATATTACAAGGTGGTCAACAATGGATTCTTCTACGGATTCATTTCTAGGCTGGAAGGTGATCTAAAGGCCAACAGGGTAAGCAAGGAAGCTTGGGAAAGCCGTGTGTCCAAGATTAGTAGTATCTTCATCAAGTTTACTAGACTTTACATACCTCGGTGGTCACCAGATTTTGAAGAACTAGTAAAGTTACCTAGATATCCGAGTGATAGATTTGTCATCATGGAGTTAAGCAAACAAATCATGGAGATGCATAACCTACAAAAAAAGGCACAAGTCTACAGGCTTCTTCTCGATCACAGTGGGCTATTATAGCTGCCAGAGTATTCATAAAGCCTGAGGAATTGAAGCGGAGAGATGTTCTCACGAGTATGAGAAAAATTTCTTCCAAAGATGGTTAAACTTTGATCCATTTGGAGTGGAAAGGAAGACAATCCCCTAGCGAAGACGTATGTGCCTTCATTGGAATATTTCTGGATGAAGTGCAGAAGTGAGTATGAGGTTAGAAAGAAATATTTCAGTAGGTTATCAATGCGACAAGTGTTTGACTTTGGATTAGCATGGATACCTGTGGATCTTAAAGATGATGGGCCTGTGTTACTTGATGCATACCATCGGATGGGAGGAGATAGAGTTGTACTTAAGGAGAGCATAGGTGGCTACCATACAATCAAAGAAAGGTCTGCCGCTGTTCTAGTCAATACTTCAAACTGGTTGCTGACAAAGGGATATTGCCTTGATGAAGCATTGATGAATTAGATCATAGGAAACTTCAGCACAGGAGATTCCCTCAAAAGGAAGCACGAAGGAGAAAGCAGCAGAAGGCCTGAAAAGATTAAAGTGCAGAAAGTCTCATTCAAAGGAAAGGATCACTTCTACGGCTATGGTGTTAGTTACGAATTCTCCAAAGATCAAGTACTTCACCGATCCTGCTAACTCGAAGAAGATACTGCCATTCCTCCATTGAATCCAGCAACATTCATATTTTCTCCTCAACCACTCCATTCAACACCTCTTCCTGAAGAAATGTCAAATTACTGAGATGGAAGAATTTGAAAGAGATTTGTCTTTGGACAATTAAGAGGATGAAGCCACAACACTGTAGCAATTTCAGATGGAGAGGAATTAGAGCATGAGATAGTGGTACTCCTCAACAACTTCTCATTCTCTCGAGAAGTAAATTCTCAGAATGGTTGGCTTCACAGTTGGTCCCAAAGGCTAGAGAGGAGATCAACTTGGAGGAACATGACTTGCAACTACTCTTGAGTCTAGGCGGAAAAGACAGAAAACCTAAAGTTTGCAAAGGTAACTTCAAGGTTGATCATTGAGGAGTCGGGGTAGAAGTTCGCCGAGATGTCAGTTCCAGCAGAAGGGAAGAAGAAGGATGAGCTCACAAGAAGATATAATAGTGACCAGAGTACCCATAGGTCAAGCCACCACAGAAGGATTGAAGCAAGACACACAAACATTAATAGATGCTTTATTCCTTAGGCTTGACAAAGAAAGGTGGAGAAAGTTAAACTTCAGAAGCAAGTGTCTCAGTTATGTGAGATTATTACCAAGGTTGCCAAATCTTCCACTCAGCCAATTTTAGCACAAAAGTAGGTGAGTGATCATCTGATGCAGGAAGTGGAAGATGCAAGTAACCAGGTTAAAGCTATCGATGAATGGAAGAGTCTAATTATTCGCTAATCTTCTGTACAACTCAGAGAGGTGCCAACCCACCTAAAGGCTATGAAAGATGCATCAGTTCAACTGAATAAACTGGTAATAAGCATGATGATATGAACATGCTTTGAGAGTAACCTAAGTACTTTGGTCGAAATAAATAGGTCTGTCGAGAGAGGTGTTAATCGCGGAATGAATTGCACTGATGGATCAGTTGAAAAGGGGAAGTAGCTTGAGTTTGTAGTATCTTTCCGCTTGGAGATCTGTAGAATTATGCTGAAAAGGATGCAGACACTTGAGATTATGGCATCATCTTTACCAGAAAATGTCATTGCTTTCACCAATGAGGAAGTGGTTGGAAACATTTCTTCATACACAAGGATCATTCCTAGCAAAGTTCCTGATTCCCTGGAGGGATATCTTCTGATGGTGCAAGGGAGAATTGATGGAGTTGTTAGGCCTTTCACAATGGATTCCATCAGTAAGCTGGTGACGCTGCAGTCAGATATTGAGAAGTTTGGGCCTAGCTTGGAGGATGTGGAAGCGTGCATCAGGGTATTTAATGAAGTCTTGCTGCAATTCAAGATAGAAAAGGAAGCTGTGGCTAAGACAGATGGGAAGTTACTAAATTACATAATCAACAAGCATATTCAAAGATCGAAACAAAAAGAAGATGTAGATGTTATAATTGGTGAATATTTCTTCTTCTACTCTTTCTTCTTCTATTTTCATGTTCCTGGATATAATTGTAAAACTTTAAAGTTATTGGTTTTGAAACCATTACTTTAAGTTATGTGGAACGATTCTATAAGTTAAGTGACAGATGTGTATAAGTTTGACTATGGATGCGGATGCATGCCACTGAAGAGGAATTAGAGGAATATGTTTGCCAGATGTTATCTTTACTTCTTGTTTATGTTATGGTTTAGTTGAGTTTCCCATTTGTAGTTTTCCTTCTACATTTTATAAGTAGAGGAAGAACCTTCGGGTTAAGGATTAGAATTTGTAAGAAGCATTCTTGTGTTCTAGACTTTGTGCTGAAATCCATGATAGCTATTTGAAGTAAAGGAATAGAAAGGAGTAGATTTCGGAGAACTTTGTGTCACAAAGTGCATTTTGTTTCTAATTTTTGTCTTAGATCTACTTATAAACTTTGTGTTATTCTAGATCTAGATCCGAAAGTTGCCTTTGCTTATAATTCTATATGTTAATATCTATTGGTTTTTTCTATGTGCATGCAATCAAATCTGTGATCTATTGATTGGGTTGCACATCTTCCCTCTTTCTTTCATGTGTTTTATTATTTCCTTCTTCTTTAGATATTTCATTTCTTTAACAGATTTCTTACTTGCTGCAAAACTATACAACTATGGTTCATGAGCTGCATGGTTAAAGTAAAACCCCTAAATAGATACTAGCATATTTTATTGAAAAATCTTACACGGGAGCCTCACCAATAAATGAGGGAGATTTATCTCATGACTGCCTAGGTTTTCAACTATGCAGAAAATCTAGCCAACAATTTTTGGTGACTCCATTGGGGAACAACTATCTTTGCAGATCAAAGCTTATCTCTTGAAGATCAAAGTGTTTCTCATTCAACTTTCAATCTAGCTGAATGTCCATTCACCTGATCTGTGAAGGCATAAGGAAGGACTGATCATTTCTTAATATTGCAAAGTAGTAATTCCTTTTCAATCATCCTTCTCAAGTTAGAAGCCACAAATCTAGTCTCTCACCAGGAAGGAGAGTACACACTCATCCAAATCTAGATCACCTTCAGCATAATCCGGTGGCTAGAATTATTCACCAAGTCTACACAAGGAGAAGACATGCCCCATTCATCATGTAGAATCAAAATCAAAATCAGAACTAGATAGTACCTATCCCATGGGGAGTAGATTTTGGGCCACTGAACTTGACTCCACCTATGCACGATCTACCTAAAGGATCGAGAGTAAAGAATTTTGAAATTATTTGGAGATGGAAAGCAAAAATGGATGATCATTTGGTAGCATTCTTCATATCTTGTGGTGTGCTTGTAGTGGAGCATGAAGATGTCTCGGTCAGACTCTTCATTGAGACTCTACATGACTTGGCTGGTGAATGGTTCTATCAGCTAGCTCCTGGCACCATAACCAACTGGGCCACTATGCGAGAGAAATTTTGAAAAGATTCAAGCCTGCAGAAGATGCTAGCACCCTAATCACTCAACTGACACAATTAAAGAAGGAGCCAAATGAGAACATGTGGGACTTTACTGTAAGGTTCTAAAGGATTTTGTATAAAATTCCCACTTCTATTGCATTGAGTGATGAAAATCAAAAGACATTTTTTATAAACGCTCTATTGCTCGAAGTTGGATATCGATTACGAAGGGCAATACTGCGTGAATCTACTTGAAGCACAAAAAATTTGTTATGGAGGTTGAAGATGACTTGATCATGGCTGGAAAAATAAAACAATCATCCCACAAAGGTGATGGAGCTTCTTCAAGTACTTCAGATCCTTTGTTGCAAAGGTTGGCTAATGATATGCTGCAAATCAAGAAGTAGATATCTCAAGCAGAAATGTGACCCCTTCAAGAATAGCTCCTACTCGGACCTTTAACGGTCAAAATCAAAATCGAAATAGACTTGCTACTACACCACAATGGTTGGAAATTGAAGCTACTCCAAGGAATAACTTGGAAACTAATGAAGAAGATCTAGGCATTGATGAATCATTTGATGATGAGGACTTTGTAGATCCTACTGGCGACTCCAATATTGGTTACCTAGACTATGAATCTGACGAGGGCTATTATGAATCTTTTGAAGATTCTGATGGTCACACATTTGTGGTGTTCACAAGGTCCCGAGACATGCCAAATGCCAAAGCATCCACAAGTGGCCAAAGAAGAGAAAGAGAAGATCTTGGGCCGGATGTTACTATCCTAAAAAGAGGTAGTATGCTACCTTCTTCATTAGCTCCCAAAGATAAGCATGCAAATTCTTTCAATTCACAACAGAGGGCCAACACGCATCCGGCTGAAGTAAGTCAAGCTTTTGACATTATTGATCACATTAAAAAGACCAAGGTCCAAATGTTAGAAGCTGAGTATTTAAGGGCATTTCCTAATCAGCTAAATAGATTGGTCAAGTATGTGCTGGTCCAAAACCTCCAACAAATAATGTTTCATGGGGTATCTTGTCAAGCCCGAAGATTACTCCTCCTTCAAATAATGTGGCTACAAGTTCTTCTCCTTCTACTTCTTCTCCTGCTACATCGGAAAGGATCGAGCCATTCTATGTATCATTGCTTATTAATGGATACAAATTGAGCAATTGCATTTTGGACTCTGGAGCTTCTGACAACATCATGCCTACCAAAGTTGTTGATGCCTTGGGTCTCACATTGACAAAAACCATTGAAAGATGCTATTCAATGGAAAGGCAAGTGTACCTCTGGTTGGGAAAATCAAAGATGCACAGGAAGTACTTGCTTCTTTCCTAGACAAGAGATTAAAAATGACTATCCTTGTAGCAGACATCCCAGTGTCTTACGGCATGCTGTTGAGTAGAAATTTCTGTAAAGAGCTAGGTGGAGAAGTCAAGATGGATTGGTCTTGTGCGCACATACCAATCAAAGGAGTTAATCAAAAGTTAGAACTTGAGAAAAATCCAAATACATAGTATCAAAGTCTGAGGATCCTAGATCTTAGATCTTGTTTCAAGAATCTGATCACAAAGTCTATTATTTAGAAATGGATAAAGAAGAAATCCAACATGTGATTCAAGAACCGTATCAAATCGATAATAAGGTTTAGTCTCTTGAATTTGATGGTAGTTGTTGTTCATTTGGGTGCAGTGAAGGCATCATTCTTATTTCTCGAAGGGAAAGGTGCATCCATTTTCCTTCAAATTAATGTTCGAAAATACTAACAACACGACAAAGTATGAAGCACTGTTGTTAGGTATGGAGCAAGCAAGAAAAATGGGAATCAAGCTCTTACATGCAAAGGGAGATGTTGAGCTGATTGTTAAGTAGATAAGAGGTCTCTACCAAGTAAAAAAGGACAAAATTTGGCATTATAGAGATCGAGTCTACTCGCTATCCCGGATTTTTTTCTTTTCAAGATCTTACATTACGAGAGAGTAAAATTCTAGAGCTGAATCACTTATAATGATCGTAGCTTTATTAAATATAGATTAGTCTCCCACATTTTTCAGACGGGGGATTACAAATTTGAGATGGTCTTCCACCCAAAGGTTCCTGATAATGTCTAACAATGGCAAGTTTTTAATGATGACAAGTAAATTGCTGCATTTCTCCAACAAAAGGACAACTTTGAAGAGATCTACTATGAGGGAAGTAACTCACCTCCGAGACAAACTATTGTGGGAGAAATGGATGCAGATGTCTCAGGAAGTTAGGAGATTATCTAGCTAAAGGGAAATAAAATTCCTAAAGGCTTGGTATCTCTTGAGGAAATGTTCGACAAACATGATTAGATGCTTAAAAAGAATGAAGAAAGTGGGGAAGGTTCTTCCTCCGAGACACAGTTACTAAATCTGGGAGAAAACAATGATCCCAAATTAGTAAATCTGGGTAAGTGTTGTTCAGAGGTAAAAAGAGAATATTTTACAAATCTTCTTAAGAAATACATGGATTTTTTTGCTTGGTCTTACCAGGATCTAAAGACATATCAGCCTGCAGAAGTTCAACACTATATCCCATTAAAACTAGAACAAAAGCCTTTCAAGCAGAAGCTGCGGTGGCATAACCCTACTATTTTAGGGACTATCTTTGTAGAAATCCAGAAGCTGTTAGATGCAAAGATAATTTATCCCATACATCACTCTGAATGGTTAGCCAACATAGTTCTTGTGAGAAAGAAGAGTGGTGAGATTAGATTGTGCGTTGATTTTCGCAATCTTAATCAAGCCTCATTAAAAGATAACTACCCCATCCCCATCATGGATCACACTGTAGGTTATTGGATCTAAAATGCTTTCCATGTTTGATGGTTTCTCAGGCTACAATCAGTCAAGGTGGCTGAAGAAGATCAATATAAAACAACGTTCATTACACCTTGGGGAACTTTTTCCTATCAGAAAATGCCTTTGATTTGATCAATGTTGGAGCTATGTTTCAAAGAGCTATGGATTTAGAATTTTCTCATCTCAAAGATGTCAGCATAGTAATATACCTCGATGACCTCATAGTCTTTTCTAAAGATAGAAGCACACACATTTCAAATCTAGAAGAGGTCTTAATCCAATGCCGCAAACATGGTATTTCTCTGAACCCTAAGAAATCCTATTTTCCCGTATGTGAAGGAATTCTCGCTAGGACACATTTTTTCCAAGGAAGGAACCAAGATAGATCGGAACATGTCAAATCTATTCAAGATTTTCCGTTGCCAACATCTAAAAAAGGGGTTCACTCTTTCTCTGGTAAAGTTAATTTTCTCGTAAGATTCATCCACTGAATTTCTTTGAGCTAACGCGTCATATTTCAAATATGATGAAGAAGACACATGATTTCAAATGGAGAAGCGAAGGGAATGAAGCATTTGAGAAAATTAAAGAGGCTTTATCAAAATCCCTAGTCTTGGTTTCACTTGACATTAGTAAAGAATTTATTCTTTTTTGTTATTCCTCCGAACACACAATGTCAAAGAACCTTGATGCAAAAGAATCGGGAGGATCTCGGAAGCTCCGATTGCTTTCATGAGCATGCCTCTCAAAGCTTATGAGTTGAAATATGCCCCGATGGAAAAGCACACATATGCAAAGTGGTAAAGGCATGTAAATTGTTTAGGTACTATATTCTTTCTTACATACCGTGGTCTTGGTTTGAATCTTTGCAGTTGAAATCTATTCTCACCCAACAAGAGTTAGGGTTGTTAAGAGGAACATGGGTGATAAAAGTTCAACAATACGACTGTATATAAAACCTATAAAGCTGGTTCAAGGAAGAGGTTGTACGATTTAATTGATGATTGAGATGAAATCAACAGCGCCATAGGGAGATCAAGATCGCCTATGGTCCTTTTTATAGATATCGTGTAAGAGTGGTTCAAGAACATTGCCTATTTTCTGACTTATGGAGAATGCCCAGATCAACTTTCTAAAAAAGAGAAACGAACTATTAAACTAAAGTCCAAAGACTTTGTTCTTTGGGACAATGGTTTATACAAAAGAGGAATTGATGGTGTGTTTCTCCGATGCGTAGATAAAGCTCAGCAGGATCAGCTCTTAAAACAATTTCATAACATGGCTTGCGGTGGTCATTTCTCATCCCGAGTCACTACTCACAAGATCCTCCGAGCAAGGTATTACTAGCCCACACTTTTTCAAGATACTGCAGAGTGGGTATCTAAGTGCCAAGCGTGCCAACACTTTGTTGGGCGTGTAAAATTACCCACATTACCTTTAAAACTAGTTGTAATTGAAGAACCCTTCCAGCAATGGGGAATGGATTTTATTGGTATGCTCAACCCGGCCTCAAATGCCGCCATCACTATATTTTGATAGCTACTGATTATTTCAGTAAGTGGGTAGAATCCATTCCTATTAAGAATGCCACTTCCGTGGAGGTGTGTAATTTTATAAAGGAAAATATTGTTATCAGGTTTGGCGTACCTAATAAAATAGTAGCAGACAACGCTCCAAATCTATCTTCTGAGGAGCTGGTTGATTTCTACTACACTCATGGGATTCAGCTGGTACATTCCTCCAACTACTATCCACAAGGGAATGGCCAAGTTGAATCAAGTAATAAAAATTTGGTGACTATCATGTGAAAGCTAGTAACTGAGAATCAAAGAATTTTTCATAAGAAGCTATTTGATGCATTATGGGTATATATGATTACACCAAAGAGGGATATAGGCATGTCCCCTTTTTAGATATTATATGGAAGAGACACATAGCTGCCTCTTACCTTGGAACTGCCTACCCTATAACTTTCTAGAGCCCTGGAAGATTCTACATTCAATGATGCTATTGAAAATAGGATAATGTATTTGATTGAATTGCGGGAGGTATAGACTCAAGTCACAAATAGATTGTCAAAGCATCAAAATAAGGTGAAAGTTATCTTTGAAAAATAGGCCAGGGAAATAAATTTTGAAATCAATGACTGGGTCCTTTTATGGGACAAGAGAAGAGAAACAAAAGGCATGCACAAGAAATTCGATTCACTATGGAAAGGGCCTTTTGTGATTAAAAAGATTGCCGGAGCTAATAGCTTCATTCTTGCTCATCAGGATGGAGTTGAATTTCCGTTGCTTTCAATGGGCAACACTTGAAGCTGTTCCGGACATTAAAAAGCAGGGTAAAACCTGTATGTATATAAATAAAATTTTGATTGTTTTTTCGTGTTTTTTCGTGTTGTGTTGTTTTTGTTTTCCTGACCCCGTGCCCAAAGGACAAGATACGAAACTAGAGATGTTGGGATCTCATATTTTCCCTTGTCATTTTGATAGAGGAAAATATGTCCATAGACAGAGCCGATTGGTGTCCCCAGATTTCACCCGAAATATAAGACTACCCCATGTAAAAATTTTCACACTTTTAAAATAATGGGTTGTTTTGTGTTTTTATTGCCGAAAGTGTTTGTATTGTGTCAAGATATTCCCGAGAGAGGTATTTTCCCTCAAAATTTTCCTTGTTTTTCCCAAGTCTAGACTTAGAAATTTTTGAGTTATTACTTGAAAATGGTTCAGTCGACTTTTTGAAATTTGGCACTTCCCAAAGGATTGTGGATTCTTAGAAACACCTTCATTAAATAGAGAATTCTTTCCCCTTTCCAGAAAGGTAAGGAATTCCTCCTAACTCCTTGTAGTTTTTGAGTTATGGCTTGGCGGAGTTTGTAGGAGAAATTTTCCTAGCTAGGTCCGCACCAATTAGAAAGTGCCACGTTTTAAGGTAGAGTGAAGGTGCGAGGAGAAATTCAAGCACTTAGCCCTTTTGGCTAAAAGGTACAAAGTCACAAATTGAACCACGAGAGGATAATGGATAAAATTTCTTAAGGCCCGTGGATCATTTAGAAGACGCCATGTGTCCACGTCGCAATGGGAGGCGGGTCGGAGGAAAGTTGAAGGTTTTGGTGTTTGGTCAAAAGACACAAAGGAAAAATCAGCCCGAAAGCTCACAAAGGAAAGGAAAATAAATGGTTTAAGTCCCCACATTTAATCACAAGGCACCATGTGTCCTTTCAGAGATCGGAGTAGTGGGCCCATGAAGAAATCAAGATTTCGATCCATTTTCCAAAAATGGTTAAAAGTGTTCACAATTACACTGGTGACCCCGTATCCAAGTCAAAGTCACGCCACATGTCCTGCTATATCAGAGTGTGGACCCACAGAGTTTTTTGGGAAATTTTTCCAAAAGGAAAAAAATTAAGTTTGACCCGCCAACCCAAATTTTGACTTGTATTTTGCCATTTTTTTTCTTAAATCTTCAGAGGGCCATATCTTTCAAACCAGAGCTCAGTTTTTTTGTTTTTGATATCAATGGAAAGATGTTGAAATTATCTACATGATGGACACTTCAATTTTAAATTTTGATGGAGTTTTATGGGAGAAAATTGAGAAAACATCTCTGGCATGCAAAAATGCAAAAAGTTTCCCGACTCTACTCCAATGTTCTCCTACCACGTGGATGGCCCAATTTCAAAGCAATTAGGGAAAAGGATTGAATGGTTCATATGAAAACTAGAAAATTGAAATATGAAACACATTTTTGCACACAAAAGCTCATTTTAGGCTCGTCAGAAGCGTTTTCTTTGTTGTAGAGGAATCTGGAAGAGGGGAAATGATCAAATTTGTTTACAACGGCCCAAGATCCAAATGCATGGAGCAAATCAAACGTCTTATATTCAAACTGGAAAATTGGGTGTAATGTTTGCTCACAGGATTTGGTTTTTGACACGACATGGGTGTTTTTCTTCACAAGGATGGAATTTGAAGAGGCATGGATAATTTGTAAGTTTGTAACCATTTGAATTTGGGAATATAATGACCCTTCAATGTCATTCGTGGGGTTGGCAATTGAATTTGAAAACTGGAAGCACATTTTTGTGAATAGAGGGAAAAATGATAGTCAATCTTCTTCTATTCTCCTTCTCTGCATGATTTCTTCTATTCCCACTCATTGTACAAGTTTCAAATTTGAGATCAATAAAAAAGGAAGGAATTTTATGTCCCCTAGATGGAAAGATCGATTGGTGCTTTGTAACCAGTGTGTTTTATTGTCTTATGCTCATAAATTGAAAATTTGTATTTCTTCTATTAATGAATGCATGTAATGAAACATCCAGTTGATGTGTGTGGGCATCTAACACTCTACCCAAACATTTATTTTCCCCTCCTTCATTCTCACTCCCTCCCCTTTCTCGTATTGATTTCGCTATAGCAAAGGAGTTGCTATTATTGCCATAGGGACAGTGGAGTGTTCCTATGGATCTTGGTTGTTGAAAACCACCATAAATCCACTAGGTTTTACATGCTAAATAATGGTAGTTGCACCATTAAAATGTAGAGGGACTTAGATTCCCATAGCGTTGGGCCTGAATCCACAAATTTGTCCACAAGACAAATTTTTCGCCAACATGTTTTAGCGCACCCACCGTGGGGCAGTAGTTTGCAGATCTACACCCTAAAATGACCACAAGTTTTAAAGTATTTTTTTAGGTTTTGAAGTCTGAAGTTCCTTGTGATCCACATGAATACGAGTATGAATATTCTTGAAATCCTCCTAGAGACCTTCTTCATTATTTCATATCAAAGAAGATATCATATCAGACCTAAAGGATGCTATTTGGCATAGTAGGCAGAGTGTAAAACATTACTGTTGCTACAAAATTCTAGGCTATGAAAAATAATACAAAGAAAAATTCCAACACCTCAGAGAAGACAATAAAATTTCAAGCTGGCTGATAGAAGGTATACTCACTAGCTGAGGCAAGGAGGAGTGATTGACCCTACTTTTGAGGAGTTGGAGAGAGAAGAAGCAGAGGTTATAGCTCGGTTTGATAGAGAGGAAGAGATTAGAGCTCAACTTGAAGAAATTGCAAGACTCCAAGCTACAACAGAGGAAAGAGAAGCAACCCTAGCTGCTGAAGAAGCCAAAAATAGAAACAGAATGGCTGATAATGAACATGAAGCACGTACACCCAATGTACCATGGGGAAGAAATATTGGTCCACTTGCTCTCCCACAAATACTCCATGATCTGCCAAGAGGTTTGAGAAATAATTTTCCCAAATTCAAAGGAGATGGCTCCCAACTCCCTGAAGAACATGTAGCAACCTTCATCACTACTTGTGGTGTGTTAGGTGTTGAAGATGAAGATGTGTCAGTTATACTTTTGTGGAGTCACTCCAAGAGAAAGCTGTTGAATGGTTTTACATGCTTCCTGCAAGATCTATTACTGGTTGGGAAGATATTAGAAAATATTTTGAAAATAGATTCAAGAGCACTGAAGATGGTCAAGAGTCTGCTGTAGTGCAATTAGTCCAAATAAAGAAAGAAATCTTTGAATCCATGAGGGACTTTGTAGTAAGGTGTGATGGATTGACAAGAAGAGTCCTCGAAGATGTGCTACCTCCTGAGAACCACCCGAGAAGATTCTTCATTAGTGCCTTGCCATCAGAAGTTGGTTTCTTCCTCAGAAGATCCCAACCAAACACACCGAGGGAAGCTCAAAATTTACCATTGAAATTGATGATGAATTTATCCTCTCTAGAAAGGTGAAAGTCCCAAATGGGAAGTAGAGGGTCGAGTTTTGGCTTCAAGTAACTACAGATCCTATGTTCTCAAAAATGGAAAATGATCTGGTTGCCTTTGAAAAAGCTATCCCAAATGACAATGAGAAATGCCCTAAGGAGGCCAAACTTCCCCGATAGACAAATAATTGCACCACCTCCTCGCTAACTTTCCCTTGAAGCACCTCCCGTCAATGCTATTTTTGTGACACCAGAGAATCAAGAGAGGATTTGAAATTGATGAACTTGAAGGAGACATAGCAGAGGATTATGAAGGCTACCTGAAATTGAAGAATTTGATATGTAGAATGACTTGTTCAAGTTTTTTGAATATGGGGAAGAAGAAGAGGAAGCCCCAAGATTCTCATGTGTTGTCTTCACTCGAGCCCAATCCAAGAAAGATTCTCCACCCTCGTGGTCTCAAAAGGAAAATAAAAATAAAGAAGATCCCACTCGAGTAGCCACACAAAAGAAGATCATCAATAGAGGCTCACCATTACCACCCTCAATGGATTCAAACCAAAATGAAGCTAGGCCAAATGGCTGCTAGAGATCAGTTGTTATATCTAGTAAGTCACCTTTTCCTTTTTAGTTCACAAGTTATTAAAACACTCCTCCCTCCAATGAATTCTATCCCAAGTCATCCAAAATTCCTCAAAGACCCTTACCATGTAAACCTTCCTCACCCGATAACTTCTCCCTCATCCAACATTGTCCCATTTGATTTTGTGGAACATGTGAGTAAGACCAAAGTGCAGCTCTCGAGATTGAATATTTACAAACACACCTTGCTCAGTTTGATAGACTAATCAATGTTGTTCAGAGCAGCATTCTATATCCTCAAATTCAAATTATAAAGGTATGCTCCCGACACCATCTACACCACCTGCTCAAAACATGTTGGCCCTAAGTGCTTCCAAAATAGATAAGGTGGAACCCTTCTACTTGTCTCTTCTCATGAATGGTTTTGAGCTCAACAATTGCATCATTGACTCCAGAGCTTCTGATAATGTAATGCCACTCAAAGTTTCCAATGCTCTCACTGACACTAACCAGAGTTAACAAAGCTTGTTACTTAATGGAATCTAAGCAAGTACCACTAGTAGGAAGGATAAAATATGCACAAGTGGCTTTGGCTGAATACCCTGATAAGAAATTACTTCTAACCATCTTAGTGGTAGACATTCCAACATCTTTTGGCATGCTCTTGAGTAGAAGTTTTTGTAGAGACCTTGGTGGAGAGATAAAGATGGATTGGACCTCTGCAACTATTCCAGTAAAGGGTGAGATGAAGAAGTTGCTCCCGGTAAGAAAAATGAAGTTTACAGTAAGAAGTTCTAGTGACCCAAGAGCTAATATCCTCTTTCAAGATTGTGGATTAGGAAACTATTTCCTTACTTCACAATGAGAAGAAGACTTGCCACTTTCTCTCAGAATCAGAGAAAAATCAGGTCTAGACTATGGATTTTGATGGAATCCATTCCAAAGTAGAGCTCAAGGGCTGGTGTTGTGTTGTACTCTCCTTCCAATGTGATGCATCCTTTTGCATACAAACTATAGTTTGCAACACAACAATACAAGATAATATGAAGATCTCCTCTTGGGAATAAGTGTAGTGGAAGACATGGGAATCAAAAAGATGAGATGCCTTGTGATGTAAAAGTGATAGTGAAGCAAATCCATCAGCAATACCAGGTGAAGAACCCAAGGCTTAGGAATTACAGGAATAGAGTGTGGATTGCATTGAATTCTTTGATGCATTCTCTATGAAGCCATCCCAAGATAACAAAATAAAAGAGATGATTTTCTTGCAGTATCAAAATCCCTATTGACTCATCATCCTTCTTTGGCAAGGACAAAAAAATAACCATTGAGATGGTCTTTAGACCAAGTGTACCCGATAATGTAGATCATGGTAAGTTTTCAATGACGAAAATCAGATTTTATCCTTCTTAGAGCAAAGAGACAACTTCAATAATATTTTCTTTAAGGGAAGTGTTAAACCACATAGAGAAGCCATGGTGAAGATGCATCAGATGAAATTGAAAGAGTGGATGATGAAGGCATGATCAAATTGAAAGGTAACAAGATCCCCAAAGGTCTAGTCTCTCTGGAGGACTTGTTTGACAAGCATGACAAATTTATTCATGAAAAAGAAAAGCTATCTTCTCGTTGTCCATTTGATTTTGACAAGGAAAACATTGGGACTTATGAAGATCCAAGGATGGTCAACATTGGCAAATGCTGCTCACCTGAAGAGAAAAGGAAGTTCGTTGCTTTGCTTAAAAAGTACTCTGATGTGCTGGCCTACTCTTATGATGAGCTCAAATCTTTTCAATCGAAGGAAATGCATCATTCCATTCCTCTGAAGCAGGATGCTAAGCCCTTCAAGAAGAAGCAAAGACCCTATAATCCAAAGATTGCTGATGTTATCAAGGAAGAAGTGAACAAGATGCTGAATGCCAAAATCATTTTCCCCATTCACCACTCAACATGGGTGGCCAACATTGTACTAGTTAGAAATAAAAATGGGGAGATCAGAATATGTGTAGATTTTAGAAATCTGAATCAGGCATCTCTCAAGGATAATTACCCTCTTCCGATCATGGATCATATCCTACAAGAAATTACTAGATCTGAGATGCTCTCTTTGCTTGATGGCTTCTCAGGGTATAATCAAATTAAAGTGGCCGAAGAAGATTGTAGCAAGATGGCTTTCACAACTCCTTGGGGCACTTTTTCTTACAACAAGATGCCTTTTGGCTTGATCAATGTGGGAGCCACCTTCCAAAGAGCCATGGACCTAGCTTTCAAAGATCTCAAGCATTACATTGTCATATACCTTGATGACTTAACCGTGTTTTCAAAGAAGAGAAGTGAGCATATCTTCCACTTGGAGAAGATTCTTACAAGATGTAGAAAACATGACATTTATGTAAATCCCAAGAAGTGTATCTTTGGAGTCACAGAAGGCAAGTTGTTGGGACACATCGTGAATAATCATGGAGCACATATTGACCCTGAGAGGGTAAATGATATTCAAGCACTATCTCTTCCCACTAACAAGAAAGGAGTGCACTCATTCTTTGGGAAGGTAAATTTTCTTTGCCGCTTTGTCCCCAAATTTTCTGAACTAACAAAGCATATCACCTTTATGATGAAGCCTCAAACAAGTTTCAAATGGAGTAGTGAAGGAAAATCAACATTTGAAGAAATTAAGAAGGCCATTGCCAAAGCTCCAATGCTGGTATCTCCAGATTTCAAGCAAGGAATTCATCATGTATTGTTATGCCTCGGAGCACACTCTTTGTTGTCCTAGTTTAAAAGAATGATGAAGGATCGAAGCACCTATTGCTTTCATGAGCTGCCCTTTCAAGAAGCATGAACTAAATTATGATCAATTGGAGAAGCATGCATACGCAAAGTGGTCAAGGCCATGAATAATTTCAGATTTTACATACTTCAACTCTCACACTTGTGGTGATGGTCCCCTGGAAGTGCAATCAAATCCATTTTGACACAACAAGATCCTAGAGCCAAAAGAGGAAATTGGATTGCAAGGATCCAAGAGTATGAATTGGAGATTAAGCCCTCTAATCTGGTTAGAGGAAATGGTTTGTCTAAGTTTATTTCGAAGATGAATCTCTCAAAGTTCAGCTTGGAGAAAGAGATGACACTTTCCCAACTTGCTCGTAAGATTTCCCACAAGTTCTCTTTGGAACACTACAGAGGAATGGTATGTAGACATCATTTTCTTTCTTACCTATGGGGACCGCCCTCCTCATTTAGATTACAAGTAAAGAAGAACTCTTAAGGTGAAAAAACCAAATATATGATTTGGAATCATGCACTCTATAAGAAAGGGATAGATGCTTGTTTTCTCAAGTGTGTTGACAAGGAACAACAAGAAAAAATCCTCAAAGCCTATCATGATCAAGCTTGTGGTGGACACTTTTCAGCCATGGTGACTACCCACAAAATTCTCAGAGGTAGGTATTATTAGCCTTCTCTCTTTTCTGATACTCAGAGATGGGTTTCTAAATGCAAAGCATGCCAACAATTTATTAGAAAACCACAGTTAGCTGCATTGCCTCTCAGGCCTGTGATTATTGAAGAACCATTTCAATAATGGGGGCTGGACTTCATTGGCGTTTTGAATCCCCATTCAAGTGTTGGGCATACTTATGTGCTCACTACCACGGAATACTTCACCAAATGGGTGGAAGCCATTCCAACCAAACAAGGATAGCTCAAGTTGTTTGTAATTTCATAAAAGAGAATATCATTGTTCATTTTGGAGTTCCTTAAAAGATTGTAGTAGACAATGCCACTTATTTCTCTTAAAGGAATTGACAGAATTCTGTTATGGCTTCGGGATTTCTCTTTCTCATTCTTCTGACTACTATCCTCAAGGGAATGGTCAAGCTGAGTCAAGAAACAAAAATATTGTGACCATTATCCGCAAGCTTGTTGATGAGAATCAGAAGAATTGGCACAAAAATTATATGATGCATTGTGGGTTGATAGGATCACTCCTAAGAAGGCAATAGGCATGTCACCTTTTCAGCTGCTATATGGAGTTGAAGTAGAGATTCCTATTACAATTGAAATGCCAACTCTCAAGTTGCTTCAAACAGTGGAAGACAATCAATATAGAGATTTAATTGACAAGAGTATCCTTTTCCTTGAGAAGCTAGAAGAGAGCAGATCCCATGTAGTGGACAGAATCAAAGAACATCAGTTAAAAGTGAAGAAGCTCTTTTGGAAGAGCCAAAGCAAGGGAGTTCAGAGCTGGAGATTTGGTCCTACTTTGGGATAAGAGGAGAGAGCCAAAGGGTAGTCATGGTAAGTTTGATTCTTTGTGGTTGGGTCCATTTCAAATTTAGGAAGCTTGTGGTGAGAATGCCTTTCTCTTATCATACTTGGATGGAACTCCATTGGGATTGCCTAGAAGTGGGAAATATTTGAAGTTGTACCATTAGTGAAAGTGAGTTGTCCCTCACCCTGTACCATAGTTTTTGTTGTTTCCCCTTTTCTGTTGTGTGTGTTTTGGTTTGTTTTCTATCTTGGTGTGGTTTTGGTTGGTGTGTTTCCTTCCTTCTTTCTTTCCTCAGAATTGTACATGACTCTGCAAGGCCCAATGGATAAGGCATTGGTCAATGTTATATGTTTTAAAACTTGAGATTCTGGATCCTCATGCCATGTTTTCTCCCTATTCAATCCATGCCATGTCCCCAAGCTAGAGCCACTGTTGTCCCCTCAAAATTTTCCTTCTTTTCCCAAGTCTAGACTTAGAAATTTTTGAGTTGTTACCCTTTGAAAATGGTCTAGTCTGAGTTTTTGAAATCTAGAACTTCCCAAAGGATCATTGTGGTTTCTTAGAAACACCTTCATCAGATAGAGAATTCTTTCCCCTTTCGAGAAAGGTAAGGAAGTCCTCCTAACTCCTTGTAGTTTTTGAGTTATGGCTCGATGGATTTTGAGGGGAAATTTTCCCTAAGCAGGCCCGCAACCAATTAGAAAGTGCCACGTGTCAAGGAAGAGCGGAGGCACGGGGAGGAATTCGGCACTTAGCCCTTTTGGCTAAAAGGAAAAAACAAACCGACCCGCGGCCTGTGGAGGAGAATGGAGAAAATTTATGAAGGCCCGTGAGATCATTCAAAGAGCGACACATGTCCACATTAGCAAAGTGGGAGGCGGGGTCGGAGGAAAGTTGAAGGTTTTGGTGTTTGGTCAAAAAGACACAAAGGAAAAATTCAGCCCGAAAGCCTGCAAAGGAAAGGAAAATAAATGGTTTAAGTCCCCGTGTTTAATCGCGAGGCACCACGTGTCCTCGCCTGGATCGTGAGCAACAACGGGCCCGCGGAAGAAATCAAGATTTGAGCCATTTTCCAAAAATGGTCGAATGAAAAATTACATGGCGACCTCAGATCCGAATCAAAGCACGCCACATGTCCTTGCCAGATCGGAGCTACAGGCTTGGAGTTTTTGAAAATTTTTCCAAAAGGGAAAAATTTTAAGTTTGACCCCGCCAACCCTAATTTTGACTCTGTATTTTGCCAGTTTTTCCCTAAATCTTCAGAGGGCCATATCTTTCGAACCAGAGATCGGTTTTTGCATTTTTAGTATCAATGGAAAGCTGTGGAAATTATCTACACGATGGAAACTTCAATTTTAAATTTTGATGGAGTTTTGTGGGAGAAAATCAAGAAAACATTGATGGCATGTAAAAAATGCAAAATTTTCCCCGACTCTACTCCAATGTTCTCCTACCACGTGGATGGCCCGATTTCAAAGAAATTAGGGCAAAGGATCGAATGGTTCATATGAAAATTGGAAAATTGAAATATGAAACACATTTTTGCACATAGAAGCTCATTTTAGGCTTGTTAGAAGTGTTTTCTTTTTTGCAGAGGAATCTGGAAGAGGGGAAATGATCAAATTTGTTTTCAACGGCCCAAGATCCAAACACATGGAGCAAATCGAACATCTTATATTCAAACTAGTAAATATTGTGTAATGGTTTTTGACACGACATGGGAATTTTTCTTCGCAAGGATGGAATTCAAAGAGGGATGGATAATTTGTAGGTTTGTAACTGTTTGAATTTGGGGAATATAATGACCCTTCAATGTCATTCATGGGGCTGGAAATCAAATTTGGAAACTAGAAGCACATTTTTTGCAAACAGAGGACAAAAATGACAGTCAGTTTTCTTCTATTCTCCTTCTCTACATTATTTCTTCTATTCCCACTCGTTGTACAAGTTTGAACTCGATATCAATAAAAAAGGAAGGAATTTTATGTCCCCTAGATGGAAAGATCGATTGGTGCTTTGTAACCAGAGCATGTTTTATTCTATCTTGTGCTCAAAAATTGTAAATTTGTCTTTCTTCTGTTAATGAATGCATGTAATGAAACTTCCAGTTGATGTGTGTGGGAATCTGACACTCTACCCACAACATTGATTTTTCCCTCCTTCATTCTCACTCCCTCCCCTTTCTCGATTGATTTCGCTTAGCAAGGAGTTGCTATTATTGCCATAGGGACAGTGGAGTGTTCCTTTGGATCTCTGGTTGAAAACCCACCATAAATCCACTTCGGTTTTACATGCTAAACAATGGTAGTTGCACCATTAAAATTTAGAGGGACTTAGATTCCCATAGTGTTGGCTGAAATCCAAAAATTTGTCCCCAAGACAAATTTTCTTGCCAACAAGAGTCATATTAGCCAATTTTGCCAAATACCCGGATGCCCGAAATTGTTATATTACATTTTTGAGGGGTTTGCACGTGGGAAATTTTTATTTAATTATTCGACCCCGTTTGAGGTAAATTGTGCTCCAGTTTAACTCTGTTGAGGTCTTACATGTCATTATTCCCATATATGAGTAGGATTTTAACCAGAATGAATCTTGGGATTTATCTCGTGACTTTAGCAACGTTTTGCGTTTTTGGCATTTTCTTGTTTTGTTTTTTTGTGAAATTTCTCTAGGTCAATTCCTTTTCGATTTGTTCTATTTTATTTCATGGAGTATCTGGAGATCATCTACGGATGTTATGCCAGAAGGAATTTTCCACAGGAGGTCTGGTTCTCTCTAAAAAGATGAAGTCATGCACAAAAAGCTTCTTTTGGGGAGGTCACATTTTTGGGAAAAGAAGGTTTTAAGCTACAATGGGATTTTTGGTAGCAATAGGCAGGTGGGAATTTTGTACCTGCTTGGCAGGGTACTTTTTCCCATGGGGAAAATCCACTTTGAAGTCATAATGGGAAAATTAGAGGCAACATGCAGGTGGGAATTTCTTACCTGCCTTGTAGGGTGAAAATTCCCATTGTGAAATAAAAGAAAATCACTTAAGGCATTGATGAGAATTTCTTACCTACCTTGCAGGGTTAAAAATCCCATTATGAAAGTCATACAACTTAAGCTGAATCATGAGATTTTGGAGCTGCGGTGCAGGTGAATAATCCCATTGGAAATTGACATTTAAAAATAGAAATTGGCTATGTCAAAAAGTGCGACCCCTTTTGGAATAGAAGGAAAACTTTAAATGCATTTATTAATTAATTCTATTTCCAAATTTGGTGCCCAAGCATGAGGAAAATTCATCAAGGAAGAATAAGATAATGAAAATTATAAATAGAATTCTAAAATTAAATAAATGTAATTTATTTAATGCAGCCCCCTCTCATGCAAAAAAGTGCGACCCATCTAGAGAAGAAATAATACTTTTAAAGTATTAATTGATGGAATTAATTCCTATTTTTGGTGCATGAAGTCAAAGCACTTTGTGAGGTCAAAGTGGACTGAAAGTAGAAAGCTAAAATTAAATAAATTTAATTTATTTAATATAGCCATGAACATGCACAAAATAGGAGCCCAAGTTTAATGAGAAAAGATGAGTTTTAATTAATTAAATGCCAGGATTAAGAGATGCAATTATTAATTATAGAATGGTGAATTTTATATAAGAATGGGCTGCCATAATGATGAATTAATTAATTCTTTAGCAAGGAAGTGCAGCCCAAGCAATTTTGGCGCCCAATTAAGGAGGAATTTTACTCAGAGGAAGGTGTTTTCACTGTCGAAAAGCTTCAAAGTTTGGTGCCTAGGTTTGAAGGAGCTTGATTTAAGTTTGATTAATTGTCTACATAGTGGTATAGGTGCTCAAGTGAAGTTGACAAAATTCATGCTTGCTTTGCATGCAAACAAAACCTCAAATTTTGGGGCAACAGGCTTGATATATGCAGATTTTTATGATTAAAATCAAGTGTTCATGTTCGGTTGCCGTATTTATCTGAATTGATTGTAGGTATTCATTACAGGTGCTTATATAAGAGAAAGGGAGCTTAAATCAATGCCCAATACATTGAACATATCCTCTGAATCTAAATAAATCTCCAGATTTGCACCGGTTTTAAATAATTCCAGCCAAATAAAGAGAAAAATAATTGCTTAGACAAAGACAGATACGGCCATGGCAAAACGGGATGAAAAAGAAAGCTCAGCAGAGTCATGCATTACTTCAGGTTTGCTGACATTGGAGATATAGATCTAGGTCCAAAACCTCTTTCTGAATTGATTGATAGATCCAGAGCTGGAAAGACTTCTCTCATGTGTGCAGTCAAAAGCAGTGGAATCATTCGAGCTTCAGCATTCCCACCCATAGCTCAGTTGCCAGAATTCGTCATGGAGTGTGCTAGGTCTTACCACCCACTATCTAGATCAGTTTGAGATGCTGCGGGGAAGACAATAATCCGGTTGGACGCACAGTTCATCAATTATTGTCTGAAGATTCCAACATGACAGGTGGTGACTACTATTAGCATACTGGATGCCGACAACAGATGGGAAAAGCATAAAGTTGACTGTGTGGGCATAATGAACAACATATACATGAAGAAGCCCATATCTCCATCCAAGTTCTTGAGAACTCTTCCACGATCCAATCTAGTACAAGAGGTGGATGACATTACTAAATTGTTATGCAGGATAAATGGTGGAGCTAATGCTCGAAAATTTCGATACATGCATGTATGCTTTCATCAGGACCATTGAAATCAACAAAGTAGATTCAATAATCAATTGGTCAGAAATCATTAGTGATAACATTGGTGAGCAGCTCTGGAATGTGAGGTGTACTTACAGCTTCAAAATGACTTTGTATTTGGTATATGCAGCAGCTTCATAGGGTGTCTTCTCCAAGTTGGATAGACGCAAAGTGTGCTTTCCAAGGATCCTATTTTTGAGTGCTAACCCACGACTTACATCGTACCCGCATATAATAAATATTATAAGGTGGTCAACTATGGATTCTTCTACGGATTCATTTACAGGCTAGACGGTGATCTAAAGGCCAATAGGGTAAGCAAGGAAGCTTGGGAAGCTGTGTCCAAGATTGATAGTATATTCATCTAGTTTGCGGACTTTACATAGTTCAGTGGTCACTTGTCTTTTCATGAGAACCGAGATAAGTTACCTAGATATCGAGTGAAAGATTGGTCATCATGGAGTTGAGTAGACAACTCATGGAGATGCATGACCTACAGTCAAAATGACACAAGTCTACATGATTCTTCCCGATCACAGTGGGCTATTACAGCTGCCAGAGTATTCATAAAGCCCAAGGAATTGAAGCAGAGATGTTCTCTGAGTATGAGAAATATTTCTTCCCAAAGACGGCTGAAATTCAATCCATTTGGAGTGGCAAGGAAGAAAATATCCCAAGAGTACGCGCATGTGCCTTCATTGGAAGATTTCTGGATGAAGTGCAGAAGTGAGTACAAAGTTAGAAAGAAATATTTCAGCAGGTTATCAGCATGGCAAGTGTTTGACTTTGGATTAGCACGGATACCTACGGATCTTAAAGATGATGGGCCTATGTTACTTGATGCATACCATCAGATGGGAGGAGATAGAGTTGTACTTCAGGAGAGCATAGGTGGCTGTCGTCATACACGACCGAGGAAAGGTCTACCGCATTGTTTGGTCAATACTTAAAACTAGTTACATACTAAGGGTATTACCTTGATGAAGCATTGATGAATCAGATCACACGAAACTTTGACACATGAGATTCCCTCAAAAGGAAGCACAAAGGAAAAAAAGAAAGATAGCGGGAAAAGATTAAAGTGCATGAAGGTCTCATTCAAAGGAAAGGATCACTTCTACGGCTATGGTGTTAGTTCTGGCTTCTCTAGCATCAAGTACTTCACCGACTATTGCACCTCAGCAAGATACTGCCATTCCTCCGTTGAATCCGGCAACATTCATCTTTTCTCCTCAACCACTCCGTTCAACACCTCTTCCTAAAGAAATACTGAAGTTGCAGATGGCAGAATTTGAAAGAGCTTTGTCTTTGGAAAATTCAGAGGATGACAGCCACAACACTGTAGCAGTTTCAGATGGAGAGGAATCAAAGTGCAAGATATTTGTACACCTTTGGCAAGTTCTCATTCTCTCGAGAAGTAATTTCTCAAAATTTTCGGCTTCACATTTGGTCCCGAGAGGCTAGAGAGGAGATCAACTTGGAGGAACATGACTTGCAACTACTCCTGAGTCTAGGCAGAAAAGACATAAAACCTAAAGTTGCTAAGGTAACTTCAAGGTTGATCATTGAGGATTCGGGGTCAGAAGTTTGCTGAGATGTTAGTTCCAATAGAAGGGAAGAAGAAGGATGAGCTCACGACATAAGATATAATAGTGACCAGAGTACCCATAGGTCAAGCCACCACAAAAGGATTGAAGCAAGACACACAGACATTGATAGATGATTTATTCCTTAGGCTTGACAAAGAAAAGGTGGAGAATTTGAACTTGTAAGCGAGGTGTCTCAGTTGTGTGAGATTATTGCCAAGGTTGCCAAATCTTCCACTCAACCAATTTTAGCACAAAAGTAGGTGAGTGATCATCTAATGTAGGAAGTGGAAGATGCAAGTAACTAGGTTAAAGCTATCGATGAATGGAAGAGTCTAATCATTTGCCAAGCTTCTGTATAACTCGGAGAGGTGCCAGCCCACCTAAAGGTTATGAAAGATGCATCGGTTCAGCTGAATCAACTGGTGACAAGCATGATAGATATGAACACAATTGCTGAGAGTAACCTAAGTACTTTGGCCAAAATAAATAAGCTTCCGAGAGAGGTGTTGATTGCGGAATGAATTGTGCCCAATGGATCAGTTGAAAAGGGAAACAACTTGAGTTTGCAGTATCTTTCCATTTGGAGATCTGTAGAATTATGTTGAAAAGGATGCAGACACTTGAGAGTATGGCATCATCTTTACTAGACAATGTCATTACTTTCACTAATGAGGAAGTGGTCGGGAACGTTACTTCATACACAAGGACCATTCCTAGAAAAGTTCCTAATTCCCTGGAAGGATCTCTTTTGATGGTGCAAGGGAGAATTGATGGAGCTGTTAGGCCTTTCATGATGGATTCCATCAGTAAGCTGGTGAGGCTGCAATCAGATTTTAAGAAGTTCGGGCCTATCTTGGAGGATGTGGACACATGAATCAAGGTATTGAATGAATACTTGTTGCAAATTAGGATAGAAAAGGAAGCTGTGGCTAAGACAGATGGGAAGTTGCTGAATTACATAATCGACAAACATATTCAGTATCAAAACAAAAAGAAGATGTAGATGTTACAATTGGTGAATCTTTATTCTTCTACTCTTTCTTCTTCTATTTTCACGTTCCCGGATATAATTGTAAAACTTTAAAGTTATTGGTTTTGAAACCATTACTTTAAGTTATGTGGAATGACTCTATAAGTTAAGTGAAAGATGTGTATAAGTTTGACTATGGATCCGGATGCATGTCACTTGAAGAGGAATTAGAGAAAGATGATTTCCAGATGTTATCTTTACTTCTTGTTTATGTTCTCGTTCAGTTGAGTTTCCCATTTGTATTTTTACCTTCTACATTCTATAAGTAGAGGAAGAACCTTCAGGTTAAAGATCAGAATTTGTAAGCAGTATTCTTGTGTTCCAGACTTTGTGCTGAAATCCATGATAGCTATTTGAAGCAAAGGAATAGAAAGGATTAGATTTCCAGAGAACTTTGTGTCACAGTGCATTTTGTTTCTAACTTTTTGTCTTAGATCTACTTATAAAGCTGTGTGTTATTCTAGATCTAGATCTGAAATTTGCCTTTGCTTATAATTTTATGTGTTAATATATATTAGTTCTGTCTATGTGCATGTAATCAAACTCGTGATCTATTGTTTGGGTTCCACATCCCCACTCTTTCTTTCCTGTGTTTTATTATTTCCTTCTTCTTTTAGATATTTCATTTCTTTAACAACTACTTACTTGCTACAAAACTATACAGCTATGGTTCATGAGCTGCATGCTTAAATTAAAACCCCTAAATAGATACTAGCATATTTTATTGACAAATATTACATGGGAGCCTCACCAAGTAAATGAGGGAGATTTATCTCATGACCACTAGGTTTTCAGCCATGAATAAAATCTAGCCAACAATTCCCTAAGTTATATGAGCACATGAGAAAGCAAAACAAGTAAGACAAGGGTGTAAATATGATTGGGATACAATGCACAAATGGAGATCAATGGATGCCTAAGGTTGGAATTAATTTTGCAAGACAACTAGTCTTAGTTACTACATGTGTCTTTGAGGTTGTGCGCGCTCATGAACCTTAAAAGTTTTAGCTGAATATAACCAAGAAATAAGTGATCAATGTTAATAACCATGATGCTACACATCAAAAGAGGTTTACCAGGAAACTATGGATGTTATTAGGGATCTACAAGTTGAGATTCAGAGTTTGAAGGATCAAAGTGCGCGTGATGGAATGAGAAAATAAGATTAAACTCCAACGAAGGATGTAGATGTTTTGAAAGAGGTATGTCGATCATTGTTGCACTAGGAGAACGTAATCCATTTGTTAAGAGATTGGTTTAGAGAAGAAGTACCACACATAGGTAATGAGCATGAGAGGTAGATACTTCATGTAAATCTGCCTCCCCATAATCATGAGTATGATAAGAAGATTACACTGAATGCAGTCATAGATGGATGACTTTTGATGCAACCTAGAATTCATTGTAAATAACCAGTGCACCGACACATCACTCAACCTTAGCTAAGTGCTCATTGAAGCACACAAAGGCACCAGGTCCCTCTTTAGAGTTGCTTGTTCGAGAATATTAGCATGATGATGCATATATATATATATATATATATATATATATATATTGATTCATGATTAACCATAAACAATCCCTAGTGCACAAACTAATTCTAGTTCTTAGAATACATGATAAATGAACTAAACAATGACTATAATAAGATTTACCATGCCAAAATTAGTTTCGGTCATGTTTAATACCATTATCCAACCAATATATTCCATTGCATTAAATATTGTTAAAAATAGAAGCTTCTTACATTACATATGTATCTTTATCAATCATGCACTCAACAAGACCAGCAACACAACTCTACAAGAGCTCTTCTTTTCTCAAATTGTGTAAATAGACCAGCAACACAACTCTACAAGAGCTCTTCTTTTCTCAAATTGTGTAAATAAATACATATTTATAGGGGTGGGGACATTCCCTTTACTACCCATTCACTTCTCAAAATAGGTCACATGCTAATAATAGCCATGCATCTTTACAAAATAGCCTCCATAGAAAAATCGGCTAAGTCCTAATCTTGGGCACTTCAAACTTTTGTAGCGCCACACACTCTTCCCGCGCCCTACATTTACGCACCCAACACTTAGGAAATTTTTTCCACCCCACACTAAAGTGGATTCCACCCCAACAATGGGAAATCGCCTTATCACCCCAAAGAATATAGGATAAATGTATGAAAGAATAAAGAATATTGTGAGTCATCTTATTGTGTACCCTTTTCTTTTTCTGTTAGAATGAATTCTAGATATTCACTTTGAAGTTCTCCCTCAAATTTGTACCACTTCTTAAGCACAACGTTTTTATTTTCGAGTGATGTCCACAATGATGCCATCTAACTCATTTAGAGTCATGTATTTTCCCTTAATTTTCAAAACTATAAGAATGTTGGCCATACACGATAACATCCCCTCCATGACATCCATCTTCACGGTAATGAGATTCTCATTTCTCTTGATTCGATCCTTGTGTTGCTTCCTCACAAGCATCCGGCGGATCGCGCTTTGTTTCCACCAAGGTCACTCATTCGTGTGCCCACATGTTTCATCTTTTGCTACTTATAGAACTTCAATCTCTCTTCTACCTTTTTCCTTGCCTATATTAAGTTATTATGTGCTATCTTGTATATGCCTTTTGCATTTCATGCCTTAAGGCTTGCAAAACAACCTCATAGCTAGATATATTCCTTGCAATGGAAGCCTTGACCCTTGATGCTTCTTCTATAACATCCTTCGGCTTAGGGAGGAGCACTAGTTCATCCTCCAAAAGTAAAAGAACCTTTGTGCTTAAATAATACAACTCGATTTGAATTACTGTGGGATCCTTTTCTTGAAAATATGGCCTTCTCTACAAGATTTCATCTACTATCTTCTCGGCCATTTTCTTAATATTTTGGGCCTCAGCCACTGCATTATCGCACTCCTGAGTGATTCTCTTGATCTTTGTGTCTTTATCCTTCTTGTTATCTGTTAACACCCGCATTGTTTCCAACTTATCGATATTTCAATGTGCTAATTCTATGGACACTTTAACCAATGCATTTCTCACATGTTCATCTGAAAAATATGTGGGATTGATGGTCATGTGGCATGTATGCGAGCCTTTCTCATCTTCTTTGAACTACATGCCTTTTTGTAGACATAAAAATATGGCTTATCTATGTGAGTCCGCATGCTCTAGGACAACTTCTTGCGAGTGCACATGTTTTCCATTTTTGGGTCATGTTGGGTTTCAAATTTGCACTTTAGGTGAAACCACAGTCAAGGGACAAGAAATTCCCTCCTCTTTCATGGGAGATGTTCCCTTATTGAAAGCCGAAACAATACTATTTACAAATATACAACTTCCATCTAATTTGAAGTCTTCTGACATATGGAAAATGCATTTTCTCCAAGGAAAAACACCAGCACAAGAGAATGGAAGAATGAAGGGGAAAGAGAAGGTAGAAGAAGGCAATACTTTAGGGAAAAGAGATTACAGAGAGAACCCCTAATTGCATTGGATAAATGAATTACAGAGAAGAATCATTCACGTTTTTACCAGGTGCAATCACACAGACACAAAGTTCTCAGAATTGCATTTTGAAGAACACAAAGTTTCTTAGCATGTTATTGATTGAATGATTCATAAACAAAAACAGAAGGAGAGAGGGAAAAAGAGGAAAAAGAGAAAGAAGCTCTTGTATTAGTTTTTTCGTCTCACATTTCAGAAATTCCCCCCCCACAATGGCTTCAAAAAGCCCATCAAATAGCTCGCCAAAAGTGGTTACAACTTCCTCCAGGTGAGAAAAACGGTTTGCAAATGGATTTCATCTTTCATGCCCTTCAAAAATCATCCAATCGTGAAGAAAAACCATGGTGGAAAACCAATTTGTGCAAATACACAGACATTTCATTTTATTTGCTAGTTTCAATATGAACCATTGATTTGTTGTTAAAACATTCAAATCAGGCCGTCCACGTGGAAGGAGAATATTGGAGTGGGTGTGGGGGAATCCCTTTCCATTTTCATGATTTTCTATGTTTTGGCACTTTGGAACAAATTTCCCGAAGCCCCGCCTTGAATTTTTGACTTGGACACGTGGCGGGATGTGATTGGAAATGGGGTCGCGGTGCAATTATGAACATTTTGACCTATTTTGCAAAAATGCAAAATATCATTTACCTCCACCAACCCGCAGCTCCGATTCAGTGTGGACACATGGCACGAGCTGATTGGAAATGGGTGCGTGGCTCTCATTGCATCATTTTCACCTTTTTGAAAAAAAAAGGCACAAAAACTTGTTTTCCTCTGCCGACCCGCTACTCCGCTTGGACACATGGCATCGTTTGATTGGCTTGGGTTGTGGGAAAATGGATTACCTTAACATTTTTTAACCTTTCGGAGTAAAAAAGGTTCAAAACCTTGAACTCCTCCATCTTCCCGCAGATCCGATACTCCCCTTTGGACACGTGGCAGCATGTGATTGGTTGCGAGTCCTTAGGAGCTTTTTTGTTTTAATTCTTCCCGTGGGCTCATGGGCCAAAACTCGCCAAATTGACTTTTGATTAAAAATAGCAATGTTCTCGAATACCTCCATAGCCCTGGCAGTCCACCAAAGGGAAATTTTGTCAAGTTAAGTCTGCCAAATCATAACTTGAAAATTACAAAGAGTTAGGAAGATTTCTTTACCTTTCTAGAAAGGGGAAGAAATTTCCCATCTAATGAAGTTGTTTTCATGAGTCTACCAGTCCTTGGAAAGTACCAGATTTCAAAATAATTCTTTTTAAGCACATTCTAAGGGCACCAACTCAAAATTCTACAATTTAGACCTGGAAAATGGAGGGAATTTTGGGGGACAACATGATTGGCTCTTTCTGGGGATGACTTGGCTTGAAACAAGGACACAAGGCAAGATCAAGAACAACAGACCAACTCTGGGAAATGAAGACCAGTGCCTTATCCATTGGGAAAAAGGAGTCAAAGGAAAAACCAATACAAGGCACACACACAAGACAAGAAAGGAAACAAACCAAAAGGAAAAGGCCCAAAACAAGAAGCCCACACAACAAGGAACAAGGAGAATAAACAAGTCAAAAGAAAACAAAAACTATACATGATGTATAAAGGGACTTCCTAATCACCTAGGACTTGAACAACTTTAAGTACTACCCACTATAAGGGAGTGGGAGAGAAGATCCATCCATGTAACTCAAATAAAAAGAGTTCTCACCAGCAAAATGTTTGATTCTGAAGGGGCCAAGCCAAAGTGAGTCAAACTTACCATGGCTTCCATGAGGCTCATGTCTCTTGTCCCACAGCAACACAATGTCTCCCACCTGTAAAACTCTAGATTTGGATTTCTTGTCAAACAAATCCTTCACTTTCAACTGATGGGATGTTATTCTATCAACCACCTACAATCTATCTTCATCAAGCTTCTGAAGGTACATGATTCTCTTGTCTAGAGCACTGCGTTGAAGCTTGAATCTTCAATAGTTTTCATCAAATGCAAAGCTGACAACTCCACCATCATTGGTAGTTGAGCTTCCACACCATACACCACTTGGAAAGGAGACATTCCAATGGCTCTCTTAGGTGTAATCCTATCAGCCCATAGTGCATCATATAATCTCTTGTGCCAATTTCTTTGAGAATCATTCACAAGTTTCCTGACAATAGTTACCAAATTCTTGTTCGTTGATTCAGCTTTCCCATTCCCTTGGGGATAATAGTTTGAAGAATGAGCAAGAGATATTCCATATCCATAACAAAATTCCATCATCTCAACAGAAGAGAAGTTAGAAGCATTATCAGTCACAATTTTTCTTGGAATTCCAAATCTTATCAATATGTTTTCTTTTATAAAATTACATACTACCTCGTAGTAGTACTCTTGATTGGGATGGCTTCCACCCACTTAGTGAAGTAATCTGTGGAGGTCAACACATGGGTATGCCCAACACTGGAAGATGGATTGAGTGCTCCAATGAAATCCAAACCCCATTATTGAAAGGGTTCCTCAATCATTGAAAGGGTTCCTCAATCATCACTGGCTTAAGAGGCAAAGCAGCCAACCTAGGTCTTCCAACAAATGTTTGGCATGCTTCACATTTGCTCACCCATTCTGATGCATCTTTAAATAGAGTAGGCCAATAATAGCTAGCACGAAGGATTTTGTGTGCTGTTACAGCAGAGGAAAAGTGACCCCCACAAGCTTGATCATGAAAGGTAGAAAACAATTTCTTTTGCTTTGCTCCTTATCCACACATTTCAAAAACCTCCCATCTACACCTCGTTTGAAAAGAGCATTTTCCCAAAGAACATATTGTGTAGATCTAAGTTTGATGGCTCTTTTTTCTTTAGCAGTCAAGTGAGATGGACACTCACCGTAGGTCAGAAAATGAGCAATATCAGCATACCATACATCCGTTGAGCTGAGAAACAAAACAACCGGCAGGTCAACTTCATCTTTGGACAATGTTTCATCAACACCTTCCGCAATGAGCTCACATAGGCCCTTACCACAAAAAAAATTGGTTGGTTTGATATCCAGATCGTACTCTTGCACTTTAGCCACCCAATTACCCTTCTTGGTCCCAAATTCTTACTATGTATGAATCGATTTGACACTTGTATCAGGCACAAACACCACCGAGTGAGAATTTAAAATATAAAATCTGAATTGTTTAACCACTTTTACAACAACAAAAGCATGTTTCTCCATCATTGTGTATTTTAGCTCATGGGTTTTCAAAATGTAGCTCATGAATGCTATGGGAAACTCATGATCTTCCACATTCCTTTGGGTCAAAACCATGACTAAAGTGTTTTCAGTTAGCATAGCAATATATGATGAAATCTTTACTAAAATCTGAGCACGCTAAAGTAGGAGTATTTGTAATGGCTCTCTTAATATTTTAAAATGCGAGCTTTCATTCAGGATACGACCAAAATTTTGTTTCTCCTTCATCATATGATCAATTCTTATGGTAAGTTCGGTGAAATCAGTGTACGAACCTCCTCAAGAAATTGATCTTCCCAAAGAAAGAATGAACAACTTTCTTACTTGCGGGAAGAAGAATCATTGTATTTCTGAACTCTCTCTAGATCAACTTTGATTCCATCTTTTGAAACAATGTGCCCTAACAACTTGACTTGATTACACAGAACACAAATTTCTTAGGATTCAAAGAAACTCCATGTTCTCTACATTTTTGCAAGACTTATTTGAGGTGTTGGAAATGATCTGCTCTGACTTTTGAAAAGACAGTCAAATCATCCAAATATACCACGATGCATTTCCCTTTCAAACTGCCAAAATCTAGATCCATAGCTCTCTAAAAAGTAGCACCAACATTAATGAGTCCAAATGACATCCTCTTGTAGGCAAAAGTGCCCCAAGGAGTGGTAAAGGTGGTCTTGTGCTGATCTGTAGTGTTCACCTCTACTTGGTTGTATCCTGAGAATCCATCCAACATGGATAGCATCTCTGAGCCTGTGACAACTTGTAGCACTTGGTCCATCATGGGAAGAGGATAATTATCTTTCAAGGAAGCCGATTCAGATTTCTAAAGTCAACACAGATTCTAATCTCCCCATTTTTCTTTCTAACATAACAGCACTATGTTAGCAATCCAAGTGGAATGATGAATGGGAAAGATGATCCGAGCCTTTAAAAGATTTTGTATTTCTTGAAAGATAGTGTCAGCAATATTTGGATTATACTACCTTTTCTTTTGTTTGAAAGGCTTAATGTCAGGCTTAAGAGGTATGGAATGTTGCATTTCTTTTGGTTTGAAAGCTTTGAGATCTTCATAGGAATAAGCAAGCACATCAACATACCTTTTCAAAATATTTACCACCTTTTCCCTTTCTTCCTGAGTACAACACTTTCCAACGTTCACCATTTTAGGTTCCTCCATACTTCCAATATTTATTTTTTCAGTTTCAGCAGATTGTTGATTTCCTTGAGAAGCCTTGGACTTAACATATCTATCATGTTTATCAAAAAGATCCTCTAAACTCACCAAACCTTTGGGAATTTTGTTTCCTTTCAGTCTGATACATCCATCATGATCCATCTCTTCTTTAACACCTTCCTCATTTGAAGAAACACCCTCTCTAGGCAAGTTATTGCTACCTTCAAAATACAACTGATCAAAGTTATCTCTCAATTCCAAGAAAGAGAGTAGATGTTGGTCATCATTGAAGACCTGCCAATTGTTTACATTGTCAGGAATGCTAGGCCTGTGAATCATTTCAATGGAGAATTTATCCTGAGAGAAGTCAGGATGAGGAATTAACAAAGATCCAGAGACTACCAGGGAATCAGCCCTAGTATTCTCTTCTCTTGGTACTACTGCAATGGAGAAAGCATCGAGGAATTCAATAGAATCCCAAACCAGATTTCTATAGTGCTTCAATCTTTTGTTTTTTACCTGATAAAGGTCTCGAACCTGCTTTACAATAATCTTAGCATCACCACGAGAAAAAAGGTTCTTAACTCCCATCTCCTTCGCCATATTCAACCCAAGAATGAGGGCTTCATATTCAACAAGTATTATTGGTATTCTTGAACTGAAACTTGAAAGAAAAAGGGTGAATCTTACCCTCGGGAGAGATCAACACTATACCAGCTCGACACTAGCTGAGGAGTAGCTTCCATCAAACTCCAATGTCCAGACATCATTAGGATCATGCAATACTTCTTTGGGTGCACATTCTTCATCCGGTGACATAATCATGTAATTCCCATGCCCAATGTCTTCATACAGAATTTGTGCTTTTGGATCATCCATTTTTTGCACAATATACTTAGTTGGCTTCTCAGGAAACAACTTCTTCATCTTACCATTAACTGGAATAATGGCATGTGACCAATCCATTTGGATTTCCCCTCCCACATCTTTGAAAAATTTCCTACTCAATAGCATGTAAGAAGGAGGAATATTAACAACCAAGATGGTAGCCAAGACTTTCTTCTCTGGCCAAGTAGCGAAAGCTACTTGTGCATCTTTGATCCTCCCAACCAAAGGTACTTCCCTACTCTCCATGGAATAACAAGAACCATATGTGTGGGTGAGAGTTAAGCCCAAGGCATGAGCCACTTTGGCAGGCATCACATTGTCTGATGCTCCAAAATCTATGACACAATTACTAAGTTTATGGCCTGCTATAAGGAGAGTCACATAGAAAGGTCTGATTTTATCATTGGGTGATGTGACAGCAGCCACAAGGCATGGCTGAGAAGAGGAAGAAAGAGTGGGAAAAAGGCCTTTGGAAGCATGAGACGGGATTTTAGATTTGGAGTTGACAAAATCAACCATTTTGGCAAAGGCTTTGGGATGGGTTTGATAAAACTCACCTCAAAAATCTGAACCTTAGTTCTCTTTATGTGATCAATAATATCAAAGGATCTAGATGTGGATGGGGTATCATTACAAGGAATGGAAGAGACCTTAGACCTATCATCTTTATCATTTGACACAATAGAAGCTTTAGAAGAAGAATTGGAGGAGAAAAACCAACAGAGCTTACCTTTTGTGTGGAGGTAGTGGGGATAGGAGAACCTCTCTTTGCAAGCACTGGAATGGTATTAGAAGACTCCTTTGATTTCTTTGTAGGCTACACAAATTTCTCCTTTTTTACGTCTTTCTCGAGTCATGACAACATATGACTCATTGTTCATGTCAGCCACTATATCATTATAATCATCCTCATCATCAACACCTTCAGTGGTGAGGAAGTTGACTCTAGAACTACCAGGCTGCTCCAACTCTTCATCAACATCTTCTTCTTGATCATCATACAATTCATTCTCTTCTTCATCATCAGGTTCAAGGACTTCACATGTTGCATTGACAGGCACTTTGAGTACGCAATAAACTTGGCCCCTTTATAGTAATTGATGCATCTTTCAAGACCCCAATTGGCATGGTCTTTTTTGTGGTTCGCCATAAACAACACATTATAAGATGATTGTAATGGTAGTATGCCCATCTAAACCCATGCATCAAAAGTGAGCATATTAACTTCTACACTTGTGTCAATCAAGATATTACTCAAAAGTCAGCCATCAATAAAAACATTCATAGTGATCTCCTTGTCATAATCCATGCTAAAAGGTGGGAGGTTAAAATTCAAAAAAATTCTTTCATTCTCAAGTTCAGCGCACGAAGTGTTACCCTTCAACCAATCCGCCAAAAAGGAATGATGTTATCTTGTCACAACATCTTGCAAACCTCCTTTAAATCATCAACATCTTTACGATGGAGCTCTACTTTGCTTTCTTTTTCTCTAAATTCCGTAACTTTTCTTTCAAACAATGTATCTCACCCCCTGTAAATTCCTAATCACTTCCATGGTTTTCTGATAAACCTCCTTACGATGTGTAGAGTCTGGATACTTTTCATGTAACACCTTCTCATTTGTAATAGTGGGATTTTCTTTGCACTACCCGGCACACGTGAGCCTCGGTGCATGTAGTAATCTTTATAGGTACCAATTCGAGAATCAAGTGCTAACTTTGGCATCAATCTGATATTTGACGATGTGATGTAATATTACCATTCTCATGCCCTTGTTCTCTATTTGCGCTTCTTTCTTAAGTGTCCATACACGTTCAGGAATTCTTCATAGTTATGTTTCTTTCCATAAAAAGAACAAAAAGTATTTTTAGGGCACTCATGAATTTAATGATAAGGAGATCGACATGTATAGAATTTTCCACGAGGGAACTCACCTCTTCCATCACCGCAACCTTGGCCTTTGAATCCACCACGGTATCCTCGAACTCAAAAATTACCTCCATTGGAGTGCCCTTCATTATGATCATGGTCATGATGCTCAATTTTATCCTTAGAGTTATTTACAACTTGAGTTTTTCATACAACAATATCAATGACATCATGAATCTAATCAATCAACTGTAATCTTGGTGTCATGAGTAGTGGACCTACAAATCTTGTAGTAAGAAGAAACATTATTTCTTATCTCATGTTACAACAATTAGCAATAAGGAGCACACTAATTTACGGGGACAAGCTGTCCTTAGTATGTCCCTCTACTTCACAATCTATGCACTAAATTCCACTAAGTGTCTCATGTGCCAAATTGTCTCGATAAATTTTCTAACTGCTTTTCCATTACTGATTTGAGGCCCACTCTTGTATCTACACTTCCTCTTTGCCTCAACACATAGAGCTACTTCAAGAACCTCACAAAGATCGTGTAAGTTTTATGTGAAAGTGCTCTTCTAAAAGGTGTTATAGGTCTATATATTTACATTTATTTAAATACAATATTTTTTATTTTTGAAAAACGTGGGTTGACATCCATCCAAGGAAGTTACTTCTCGGAACTGACAATGTCAGGCAACTCACCCTTCTATCTACTAATCCATTTCTTGTGTTGAGTTTTTTTAAAACAAAGATCTAGCACATTACCAGTGATGATTTCATAGCAATCTAATACACAAGAGGTAAGTTAAACCCTATCATATTTGTAATTATGTTTAATTTCTTACCAGTGATGATTCTTTCTTGATTTCTTACAATTATGTTTAATTTATTTTTTATATTTGCAAAATGCTTTGATATATTTTTTTAACTGTGGGATAAAATGACAATTGAATTTTACAGAGGAAGATATTTCTATACTATACAATTCATAATCCACGATACATTATACAATTTATAATATACGTCCACATAAAATTCATCATCATCCATATATATCATATCATCACCATATCATTATCATAATCCTGAGTCCTAACACTACAATTATTATTAAAACAATTATTTATCTAATTTAAATTTATTAAAACAATTCCATGTTTTTAAAACAATTCATAATCATATCATTACAAGTATATCTGTTCTAATTTCATCTATATCCATTCTAATCATTAATGTCATCTATATCCATTATAACACATTCCATTTATTTATCATCTATATCCATTCTAATGACATTATGATCATATCATTACAAGTATAAAGAAGAAGACTTATCTTAAAACAAGTTCAAATGTCTAGAGAAGAAGAATTATCATGCTTGAAGCTAAATCCACATCCACATTAAATTGATCATCGTCCATATATATCATATCATTATCGTCATTCATCATCTATCATCATTCCATGTTTGTAAAACAATTATCCATTATCATCATTCATCATCTACGTCCACATACAATTCATGATAATCCAAGTAAACAAGAAACATACATCATCATGATTCATCCCCATCTAATGCAATCACCATTAAGAGTAAACCAAAAAGCATAAACTCCATATCAAATCCATATGCAATCAAAATTAAAGATTATATAGTATTTCAAATTTTAAAAGGCTATCAAATCCATATAATTAAATTCAAATACCATACTCAATATTAAAAGTTTCCACACTCAATATTTAAAGTTTCCACAATAATAAAAGTTTCAAGTTTTCAACCCTCTTTTTCTTTATCCATTTCTACTCTGTGCTCCTTTCCCCAATGGTTTCTTCCACTGTGGCTGTACCCCTTTCCCCCAATAGTAGAAATAACCCCAAAAATTCTAAGATATTTCGCAAAGACTTGACTAGATTTTTTAAAATTCTTTCTTCTTGATTTGTCACATCTCCATGCGACAACAAATTTGGATCAGCTGTTGCCTTAGCTTTGAATAATATTTCAGGGTTGAATTCGTGCTCTTTAATTATCTGCTTTAGTGTATTGTTTTGTTTGTTAACCAAAACAATATTTTCCTTCAAATTTTTGTTGTGGATAAACTGTTCTTCGCTGTTTCCAAGTGAACTTGGAATATCTTTACTTGACTCTTCAAATTTTCATATTTCAATTTGCACAAAAAGAGTAATGTTAATTCAAAATATTACTAAAAAATGAAAATTTCAAATTAACAAGAATGATTGTTTGAAAGTGATAGTACTTACAACCGCTCTATCTCTCTCGGCATTTGCAATTGCTACAAGATCCTTGTCCTTAGGCGGGTCTTGGCACTACTATTTCCCAATTTGTTTAATGACTTATCCAAAATGTCATCTTTATAGTTTTTGTTATACGTGACAGTCCCACTTCTTACTTGGGTAAGTAAGGAATCCATCTTCATAGGTTGATTCTAGACTGCAACGTATAAACTATCCCTTTACCAATAATTTTCATAACGACTAATAGTATCATTGATAAGAACTTTAGCCCTTCTCTCCCATTATATAAGCTGATTGATAAGAGGTAGAATAAACTCATTGACATAGGATTGAAAATCATAACCAATTAAGTTTTCCAAAGGAAAAGGTAGCAACTATTCACTATCTGAATCTGATGAAGATGATCTTGCTGGAGAAGTATGGGGGCTTTTGTCAAGATCAAATACTACTTATTTTTGCCTTTGGGTGGCCTGATCCTGTTTGTGATAAAATTAATCAAGATTCACATAAATAAATTTAAATTGAAATGTAATTCAATATTGTAAAGCATATTTAAATTGAAGTATACCTGCTGGCCTTGAATCATCTCACGGGTATTGAAAAAACCAATTGGGTCATTTCTATCAATGCCCAAATAATCTTCATCTAAATTTATATTGTTCAAAACTGATATGCCTGTTGCACTGGGCAAGCCACCAAGTGAGAGCGTTGGAATTCGAAAGGAGGAGGCAATGTTTAGTGTCCTACTAGGGGCCGGAGCAATTGACATGCGTTTACCAATGTTATTTTTCATTGTTCCTCTGGTTGGAATTTTAAAAATGATTGGTTGAGTGGGTGTTAGTGCCCTTTGTTTGATCAGGACTGCAATGTGCTGAAAAGTACAAGAAAAAACATGAAAAATAGGAAAACAATCCAAAAAGGAAAAAAATACAAAATTAAACGTCTTATCGAAAAGTTATACCTTGTTTTCGAGGGGTAGTTTTGCGGTGCGATGCTATGGGTGGCCATGTAGGAGTTGTATTCGGTGGTTGTTCAGAAGATATGAATGCATGCGACTATATGGAGTGAGTTGGGGAAGAAGGTTGAGTTTCCAAAACATGTGTATGGTCCAAAGTCCCTGCAATGTCATCAACATTAAATGTTATGTCAATTCATTTGGTTAAAATTTAAATTGAAAAATAAATATACAAATTTGGAATTTGTAAATAATATATGAGAAGGTATTACTTCTCTGGTGTTTAACGAGTTCAAATTGTTGAGGGTTCAGAGAGGAGTGAGCTTCCATTTCAGATTGGGAGTCTCCCGAAGCCTCAACGTGTTGTTGGCCTCTTCCTCTTGATAACACCTTTTTTCGGGGAAGGGCTTCAATAAATCTTCTCTGTAAACCATAAATTGTTAATAAGCGTGTGCGGTCAATGATATCGAAAATTGAAATACAAACTAAATAATTTATACTGTTGTTCTTCAAATGGAATTGACAACTTCATCAACTCCTCGTTAATGCAAGTAGGATTTTTTTATCTTTTAAATTTAAAATTTCCTCGTAATAAAGGCCGAGGAGAAAGTTTGTGGAATAAATGACATGTTTTTACGAAAGTTTTGAATTTGTTATGTCAGTTCTTATTTTTTTGATAGATAGGTGCACCAATCAAATTTTTGTTTTGAGATAGTGGCAACTATGTATGCAATGGCCCAATTTGGTATATCTGTTTGGTGACCCTGCAAAACTATTCTGGATTGAAAAAATGAAATAACTATAGTAAGAAAGTGGTGTGCAATTGATTGCATATCCACACCATGCTGGATTTATTGACATGAGCTACAAATGCCAAATAGTGAGAATTAATATAAATTTATAACACCAAATTGTATCAGAATAAAAAACAAAATAAAAATGATGAATTAAAATGAATTATACTTACAATCAACATGGAAACCGAACGTTGATTCAAGAAATTTCTTGTCTTCTTCCAGGAGTGTTGCCTTCATTGTAACAATTGGTAAATTTATGAATGGAAGGCCGTAAACCGATGGATGTCATTTGCTTCGATACTGAATTGGAACATTCGGCCGTCATTCAGAGTCACATAAAAAAGGCCGTCCTCTGAATTGTAGGACGAGAGAAGGTAATTCAAAATATCCGATCTGTTTCAAAATGGGGCATATCAATGAGCCCTGTAAACTCACACACATCCATCAAATCTTTATATTCGGAAGACATCTTTAAAATAGTATTGATGTGAGGGCACAAGGGATTCTTGTAGATGATCTTGACCGTGGATTGGACTAGATTCTCTTCTTGATTTTTTTCTGAGCTTGCGGTTGGGAAGCATGTGAAGTCGACATTATAGTTGTGCTTGTGTCTTTGATAATGAGGGATACCTGCAAAAAAATCAAGAGCCGCAAGAATGTAAATGATAAAATGACCAGCGGGAGGGTATTTATAGGCCAAATTGCATGTCGATTGCCTCGTTGACGCGTGCGTCAATGGGATATGTTGATGCGCATCAATGGGTTCTATTGACACATGTCAATGATTCTTTTGACACACGTCAGCGAAGCCGCCAACGAGGTCCCATTGGCGTGCATCAATAGAGGCCATTAACATGCGTCGTCAATAGAGGCCATTGACGCACGTCAACAAAGGCCATTGACATGCGTCAACAGAGTCCATTAACACACGTCAATGGGATCTGTTGATGTTGTCTTGACGTGTGTCAAGGATGGTTATTGACGTCGTATTGTCACGTGTCAATGGTGTAACCATGTCTGGAACTCTGATTTCTCTGGCTCGAAAAACCAGGTGAAAATTTGGTTTTGGAATACTATCAAATTCACCTTTCATTGAAACTAGTTCCGGGGATATTCGCCAGGTATTTTCCACCTACAATTTTATAGAGGTGTCTTAAAATGAACCCCTGGTTCATGTTCCACACCAAGGACTCCACATGCAATAATAAAGGTTGCAATGTTTTCATCAGGATGCACTTTCCCATCACCTCTGAATTTGGGAAAATTCTTTTGGTTACCTCAAGGTAACTCATGTAAAGGTTGTGGAAGAGCCAAGGGACCAACTCTCTATCCCCATGGAAAAGGTGCTGCCATCCTTGGAAATATGGTTTGCAAAGGAACTGAAACACTAGCAAGGATTAGAGCACGAAGATTAGGACTAATTTGATTTTGTGAAATGTTACTCCCAAAAACTTTGCCTTCAATTGGAGGAGTAATTGTAGAACAAGCTCTTGTACCTCTTATTGATGGAGGAAGAGGAAAACCCTATTGATCCAGAAGTTGAAATTGAGAATCTTCAACTCCAAGAGCTCTTCTACCACGTGTGTATCTCAGAGTCGCCAGATCAATGGAATGATCAAATTGTTGTTCTTCTTAGAAGGGAATCTATTGAAAGCATTCCCCAACAGAGTCGCCAAAAAATGTTGGGTTTCAAATTTGCACTTTAGGTGAAACCACAGTTAGGGGACAAACAAGTCCCTCCTCTTTGATGGGAGAGGTTCCCTTATTGAAAGCCAGAAACAAGATTATTTACAAATCTACAACTTTCATCAAATGTGGTCTTCTGACATATGAAAATGCATTTTCTCCAAGGAAAAACACCAGCACAAGAGAATGGAAGAATGAAGGGGAAAGAGAAGGTAGAAGAAGGCAATACTTTTGGGGAAAAGAGATTGCAGAGAGAACCCCTAATTGCATTGGATAAATGAATTACAGAGAAGAATCATTCACGTTTTTACTAGGTGCAATCACATAGACACAAAGTTCTCAGAATTACATTTTGAAGAACACAAATTTTATTATTCTTTATTGATTTAATGATTCATAAACAAAAACAAAATGAGAGAGCGAAAAAAAGGAAAAAGAGAAAGAAGCTCCTGTATTAGTTTTTTCGATCCGAAATAATGAGCTCTCCACATTTTAGAAACTCCCCCTCCAAATGGCTTTAAAAATACCATCAAATAGCTTGCCAAAAGTGGTTACAACTTCCTCTAGGTGAGAAAAATGGTTTGCAAATGGATTTCATCTTTCATGCCCTTCAAAATCATCCAATCGTGAAGAAAAACCATGGCGGAAAACCAATTTGCACAAATACACAAACATTTCATTTTATTTGCCAGTTTTAATATGAACCATCGATTTCTTTGTTAAAACATTCAAATTAGGCCATCCACATGGAAGGAGAATATTGGAGCGAGGCGTGGGGAATCCCCTTTCCATTTTCATGATTTTTTGTGTTTTGGCACTTTGGAACAAATTTCCCCAAAGCCCCGCCTTGACTTTTTGACTTGGACATGTGGCGGGTTGTGATTGGAAATGGGGTTGCGGTGCAATTCTAAACATTTTGACCTATTTTGTAAAAAACACAAAATATCATTTACCTCTACCAGCCCACAGCTCCAATTCAGTGTGGACATGTGGCACAAGCTGATTGGAAATGGGTGCACAACTCTCGTTGCATCATTTTCACCTTTTTGGAAAAAAAGGCACAAAAACTTGTTTTCCTCCACTGACCCACTACTCCACTTGGACACGTGGAGTCATTTGATTGGCTGTGGGTTGTGGGAAAATGACTTACCTTAACATTTTTTTAACCTTTCAGCAAAAAAGGTTCAAAACCTTGAACTCCTCCATCTTCCCACAGATCCGATACTCCCCTTTGGACACGTGGCAGCCTGTGATTGGCTGTGGTCCTTAGGAGCTTTTTGTTTTAATTCTTCCCATGGGTTCATGGGAAAAAACTAACCAACTAGAATTTTGAGCAAAAAGAGCAACGTTCTCGAATACCTCCGCAACCCCGCCAATCCGCCAAAGGGAAAATTTGTCAAGTTAAGTCTGCCGAATCATAACTTGAAAATTACAAAGAGTTAGGAATATTTCTTTACCTTTCTGGAAAGGGGAAGAAATTTCCCATCTGAAGAATTTCTTTTCATGAGTATACCAGTCCTTGGAAAGTATCGATTTCAAAATACTTATTTTAAAGAACATTCCAAGGGCACCAACACAAAATTCTACAATTTAGACATGGAAAATGGAGGGAATTTGGGGGGACAACAGTCCATCTAATCCCAACCATATAATTACATATTGGGTAGAGTACTGAAGCGGGCATGGATGATTTTTATGGGTCATCCATATATCCCATGTTCTAAGTGCTTGTTGCCCCTTCATCTTCATGCCTACCAGTGTATTCCCCAACGCCCTCACAAGTAAATGCACCCTCTTCTTGCTCTATTGCCACACCCGCATTTGGTTGTATAGTTCCTCCGACATTATAGTCTACTTCTTCTTCATCCTCTCTTTCCCTCAAAGTGTGGGGTGTACTAAGATTTCCATGTCTCCATCGACATAGATCTCTCCTTCACCTGAGTGTTGTTCATGAACACTTATGCTTGGGTCTATAGTCTCATAGACCACACACTCTCTAATATCCTCATCCTCCTACATTTCCACACTAGGGGTGGCCTCTGCTCTATGCCCTTCCATACTTGGAGTGGCCTCCTTATTTCATGCACTTAGCTATGGAGACTCCTCACTATATTTCACAGGTACATATCTCCTACACTTTCTCCTTTCTTATTCCTCATCTTTCACAAGAGTCACGTGCGGTGATCTTCTACTAGGCTGCAAAGTCCCGCGCTAGTTTCTCGGGATGTGTACCTTTTTCATAGAAATCTCCTTGTATGCATAAGACCGGTGTTATCCTCCAGTTCCTCCTGCTCAGAACATTCTCTTTCTGGTAGGCACTTTGGTTCTTCCTAAGTAGGGGGTGCAGATGCAAGCATGCCTTGAAGTCTTTATTATCTGCCCCTTCTTGAAGGTCTCGAAGTTCCATATTTGTGCCCTTCACCACCTTGTCATCTTTGAACCTTGGCTTAAGGTATATATACACGCGTACCGGCTCAATATGCCGCATGGCCAAACTCTCTAAAGTGATTTCCACGTTATCGATTCTATTGTTTCAACATGGGCATGTTTACATGGTCATACATATGTTTTACACAAAATGTGAATATCCATGTCTACCTTGTTCGTGTCAAACTGAAATTAGTGTGCATCATGGAATTTGTTAACAAAATATCTAAAATATCTTACAGTAAATGCAAATGGAAATTTTCACCATGGGCTCTTCTCTCCAGACTTCAAACAAAAGTGCCCCAAGCTAAAATTCTAGTAAACCACAAATTCAACCTCTTCACCCGATGACCTTAGGTAACTCATGTAGAATGCGCCACTCTCCCTCAAATAACCTGCGCATTCTCTTGTACCACTTGTTTAGGCACTCCTTGTATGTATTAGAAACAGTTCCATAGAGTATACTTGGCATATTTATTTTCTAGGGACTTATTCTCCAATGGAAATTCCCAGATATTCTCCCTAGGTCCGTCGGGTACTCCAATTTCACTAAATACAATCAATAACAAGATTGCGCCCAAGTAATCTTCTCACCTTTATCTTCTTGCACACGTGCCTCATTCACCAAGATTTTTGTGATGTACCTGAAAATGTTGTAATATGTCTTGTTTACCATTTTGTGTGCTATATGCAACCAACACATATTTACCTCATTCCATCACTCAGTGGCACCCAACTTGCTCCCTACTAAGTGTGCTACAACTCTAGTGGCCATGTCTGTAATGTTAGTTACTTTGAAGGCTCAACCCCCCCTTCTTATATTGATGTAGGGAGGTTGTTGCATCAATTCCCTCATCGTCTGATAGATCTCAAGTGATCTTCATGCCCAAGTCACACAACCATGTCACCTTACCAATTAACTTGGCGGTGACCTCATTCTCCTACCCGTGAAGTAGAAAAAATATTCATGGACATGCAACATGAGCCATTGATACAACTACTTGGGCTTCCCAAAATAGGGAAACTCCAGGATTTGCATGACCCCCATGCTTTGTAGTAATTTTTTCACGAGAGACGTCCAAAACCCTAGTGCCATCCGCTACCCAACCTAGTCTTCCTGTAAACTTCTTCCATGATGTCCTTCAGAAATTTTTAGTGTGGTGATTGATTTATGAAACCCTACACTATGTAATATTTGTTTTCCATGGCCACCCATTGATAAATCCTTCCGGGTATAACATCTTCACCATCCATTCCTCTCTGTTGGGTCGTCTACCTCCTTCTCCACAACCTGGAGCCCTCCATGGTGTCATCATTCCTTTTGATTATGTGAGTGTAAATGAAACCCTATTTGTCATACAACCAAAACTATAGTCACCCTTCCATCATGCACATGCACCACTACTCGAATCCTAATGCTGTACTCAACAACGTGCTTTGAAAATGTGATCGGTTTACTCACTCTGCAAAGTGCTCATCATCTTCAGCTCTTGTTCGCACTTCTCAATTTTCTTCAAATGAGTAAGGTAAAAATGAAGTTGAAAATTCCTACTTTATACCAAGTTTCAAAACCCCTTCATTAATTGTTCCACCTACTACCATACATTTAATGAATTCCTATTGAATGCATTTTGCACCTCCTTATCCCACACAAAAATATCTCGTGCCTCAAAATTTTACGCTTTAGTCATAATTTTCGGCACGCCACTACTTATCTATCACAAATATCCTCTACCCATGCTTCCCTATGCTAAATTAGGTTATCCAATGTAACCCAACATACGTAGTCTCCAATGTTGCATTATAATGAGCGCCCAATTCCTTATGCATGGTCTTAATTTTGAGCAATTCTCTTGAAGTTTTCATTAAGTTTGAAATATTGTTCCTTTTATGGTCACCCATGAGTTTATTTCTTTTATGTGCCTTCTTTATCCACCCCACACTAAGGGTATGTGCAGTCATCTGTTCATGAAAACACTTAAGGTTATAATTAGCTTCCATATCACAAGCATGCTTATGACACAAAACACTGAACTAAATTAAAAGAGCATAGCAACGATGAATGAAACACATATAAAGGAAATGCATTAAGGGAAATCTAATCTAGTTGGAAAAAATGCCTTATTAAAAACACCAAGAAGGCTTATTTATAGTAGGGCTTCAATGTAATCCCGTTGAAGTAACCGGGAAACCGTGTTCCATCAAGCACCTCAAGCTGGAAAGCGTCTGATTCAATTATATGAGTGATAACATACGGTCCCAACCAATGCACCTTAATCTTATGGGTGGCACAGAAAATTTGAATCATAAAGAAGTACCATCTACCCAACCTCAAGCTTCTTTTCCCTGATGTGCCTGTCATGTCATACCTTCTACTTAGATTTTTATTTCTTTTGAATCCATTGTGTTATGGTGCATCTCTCATCTAAATGTATCAACTTGTAAAATATTTCTTCCAATTCTGCTCATCATCCAGAACTCCAGCTCTCACAATACACAAATAAGGTAACATGAATTCTATAGGAAGAACTACTTCTATGCCAAACACCAACTGAAAGGGTGTTGCCTTATTCAACCATTTGTAGGTTGTTCTATATGCCCAAAGCACAACAAAAACTTTATCATCCCAATCTTTTCTTCCAACATCACAATTTTTGTCAACGTTTGGCTCAATATTTTGTTGAAAGCTTCAACAGTCCCATTTTCTTGGGGGTGATAGGGTGTTGTCTTGTGGTGTGCAACCATAAATTCATCCAATAATATCCTGAAAGTGTCATTAAGGAAATGCATGCCCCTATCACTTGTCAAAATCAAAGGACATCCATACCTGGTAAGAATATTTTCCCATAAGAACCTTGTTGTTGTAGCTGATGTACAATCATTTTAAGGTGATGCTTCCTCCCACCTTGTATGATAATCTATACAAGTGATGATGTAGCGTAATCTGGTTACGCACGTGGTGGGGGAGATAGGACCCAAAAAGTCAATTACCCATTTCTCAAAAGGTTTTGCACTAGGAATAGGCCTCAAAGGCATTTCATCTCTCTATCTAGGATTTCCAAGGTCTTGATAGTGATCATGAGCCTTATAATATTCTTTGCAATATTTGTACAAGGTATCCCACCAAAAACCAATTAGTAGGATCTTGTGCATAATGGTGTCTCCTGTATAGTGTCCACCTGCAATACCTCCATGAGCCTCCTCCATAATTGTTGTACACTCATGCTCTAGTACACAATGACACAATACTTTGTCTCATCCTAGCTTGTATAAGTTGCCATGGATCAACATGAAAGGTGAGGCGTGAATTGCAAGTTATTTCTTTTCTAAGGCCTTCATCCCTTTGGGTGTCATACCTATGTGCAAAAACACAACAATATCCTCTAAGACCGAAGGTGCGTGGTTTATCCTGTATAGTTGTGCATCTGAAATTTTATTTTCAATACTCTGCACATCTTCTCCTGATTGTATCCACGATAAATGGTGCGGGCCGAAAATTGCTTTTACTTGACTTTACCACAACGGTAAAGTCAAATTGCTGGAATAACAAACCCATCGCATATGCGCCCCTGTAAAATGGGCTTGTTCACCAAGTATTTTAATGAGATGTGATATGTATAAAAAATAAAAGGTGTTTCTAGAAATCTTGTCAAAACTTATGTAGCACATATATCATTGAAAAATATTTGCACTCCGTCGTTATATAATTATGTTCTATAGGAGTCAACTTTCTTCTAGCAAAACAAATAGGATGATGTACGATAGCTTATCTAGGATGAGCTAGAACTATACCAATGTCCATGCTAGAAGCATCCACATGTACATGAAAAGGTATATTCCATGAAATAAAACACAAAATAGGCTCCGTAATAATCCTTTGCTTCGAATGCGCCTTTGGTGTAGTTCTCCCCAATAAAATGTGCTTTTACCACTTAATAATTCCTCTAGAGGTGCGAAGATTTTAGCATAACATTTGATGAGTTTTTCTTTAATACCCTATGTGGCCCAAGAATCCACGCACCTCTCTTTGACTGGTAGGCTCCTCTAAGCCTAAAATAATTGCAACCTTAGCTGGATCTACTAACAAACCCTCCTTGTAGATGATGTGCCCTAGCAGAGTCCCAAATGGTGTAACAAATACACACTTCTTAATATTTAGAGAGATGCTTAACTATCTACACCTCTCAAACATTAACCTCAAATTGTCATAATGATCCTTAACAAGCCCATATATTGTCCAATCATCTAAGTAAACTTGTAAGAATTTGTGAATAAAGTCCTGGAATGCTTGAACAACAATGCGTGAAAATACTGCAGGCACATTTTTCAAACCAAAGGGCATCACCGTATATGAAAAACTTCCCCATTCAGTTGTGAAAGTTGTCTTCTCTTGATCCTCTTCAACAATCCTTACTTAATGATATCCAGGAAAATCCATCTGTAAAGGAGTAAATCTCGCATCCTACAACGCCTTCTAATATTTCTTCAGTAAAAGGAGTAGGGAAAGGATCAATCACACATGCAACATTCAACTCTCTGTAGTCCACACAAATCCTAATTCTTCCATCTTTCTTTATACTAATTACCATAGGGCTAACCCACTCTGATTCCTCTATGGGCTCAATGATGCCATATTTCAACATCTTATCAATTTCTTCTTTAAATTTTACATGTAGGTTAGGGTTCATCCTGTAAGGTTTCTTTCTAACTAGTGCATGCACCTTCCTTTAACTTAATTTTCATCTCCCTAAATATTCATGCACTCTTTTCAACTCATGGTAGCCTTTGAGAAATAAGTCTTGAAAGTCACGTAACAACTCAGTTATCTTAGCCACCTTAGAGTCAGACCAGTAATCTCCAATGATGGCCTCTTTAGGTTTAACTTCCATCCCAATGTTCACTTTATTTGTCTTCATAGGTTTATGGTAGGTGCACACCTTCTCATCCACACTATCTAAGACCTCACGCATACCCTCTAAATGATCTATGTCTAAATGTTCCACTTTGTCATCATCCACTATGTAGACCATCTTTCTTTCTCCTTCTCAGGAAAGTGCACTCAAGCATTTATGCATCTGTCTCTTCTACTTCCTCAAAATGTGCTTCTAGGTCGATTCACCGAGTAACTCTGAATGAGTTATTCAGCTTTTGTACTATCCCCATAGTCAAATGCTTCATAACCTATAATACCTCATTCACCAGAGGTTTAGTGGAGAAGTAGTCAAAAGTATGGATCATACCGTAGTCAATTTTTTCAATTTTCCAGTCTCTCTATTTAAGTCCGCATAAAGATACCATGCGCTCATAAAAGGTGGTAAAGCCTGGTAAATCTGCTCTACTATCAGAGTCTCTCACACTACTAAACGTGGTGTTGAACATGAACATTACCATTATATTCAATGATTTGAGTAGGTGTATTACTTTCGAGAAACCTTACTTACAGTGGAAATGCTTACTTCTCACCATTTATGAGGTTATCCCTATGAACCATCCACCAACGCCTGTTGTTGTCCTATAGGGTATAACCTAATATGCTCCTTCTTTCCACATGATCCTTCCAATGTAATTCCATGGATTACAATAATAGCTTAGGGTTTCCTTCACCAAAGGTACCGAGGACAAGGTTTTTCCCTAAATGCATAACATAGTGTGGCTCGCTTACATGTACAACTATGCTCCTTACCTCGCGCCCAACCATTTCATAAGTGTCATGGGACCAATTATCATAGGTAATAATTATAGTATCACGATGGAATGTGAATCTTCCAATTGGAGAATTCCTTCCTTATATGGTCAAGCGCTTGCGGATCTCAAAATGCGCACACATAAATCTGTTTAGTCCTCTTCACTTAAAGGCTTGACATAAGGTGCAAATTTTTGATCTGTTAAAGGGATAACAATTTTCTCCTCATTGTTCTCAAAAATGATATATCCCTTGTTAAAACATAGATCAACATTGTTGTTTGCATAACATCAAGGATGCCCAAGTAGCGTTGGGAAGTTGTCCACTCTCGTGAGTGCCAAAACCTCAAAATATCCAGTGAACTTAGCCCCTTGTATGGTGATTGATGCATCTTTCAAGAATCCAATTGGAATGGTCTTAGTCTGATTTTCCATAAATCGTATGTTAGAAGATGGCTACAAGGGAGATCTACCCATATGAACCCATGCATCTAAAATAAGAAAATTTACTTCCGTGCCTGTGTCAATCAAGATATTACTAAAAATCCATCCATCCACAACTACATTCAAAGTGATCTCCTTGTTATAATCCAGCTATGAGGAGGGAGATTAGCATGCAAAATCTGCCATCCATTCTCAATACCAATGCATAGAGTGTTTCCTTTAACCAATTCCCTAGTAATAGAATAATGTTCTCATGGCATTATAGCTTTCATACTTCCTTTAGATCATTAACATCTGACTGGAGAATGTCAGTTGCCTTCTTTTGTTCCAACTTCCGTGACTGTTCCTTTAGACACTGTATCTCACCCTATAGATCTCAAAGTACCTCCATGGTTTCTTGGTAAACCTCCTTTTGATGTATAGGTTATGGCTATTTTCATGTAGAACCTCCTCCTTAGTAATGGTAGGCTTATGTTGCAACGTCTCTCTAGTATGCACAATATTAACACATATAGTAATATTCATAGGTACCATCTCAAGATTTGGTGCTAACTTCAATATCCATTGGTTTTCCATGACATGTTGTATTCTAACCATCCCAGTGCCCTTGTTCTCCTATTTATGCTACTTGCTAAGATGTTCATATAAATCTGGGTGCTCTTCATAGTTATGATTCTTTCCACAAAAAGAAAAAGTAATGTTTTGAGGACATTCACACTTGTAGTGGTCAAGAGATCCACACGTATAACATGTCCCATGAGGAAACTCACTTCATACACTACCGCATGGCCTCACCCCCTCAATCCACCCATGGTATCCTCTACCTCTACAATGACCTCCCTCAAAACGCCCTTCGTTATGATCATAGCACCTTGAGTGTGATCACGACCATGTTGTTTGCTTTTATCCTTAGAGTTATTTGCAACTCTAGTTTGTCATACTCAATAGTAATGACATCATGGATCTTATCAATCAACCTGTAATCTTGGTATTATGAGTTGTGGACAAAATTTTTTTACATTAACAAGACTCATTCTTCCTTATATGCATTGTAACAATGGGCAATGACTTGAATCATGGTCTAGATGACATATCTCACAATCCAACAATATGGATCACACCGGTCTATGAGGAAATCTATCCTTAGTATGCCCCTCTACTTCACAATCTATGCAATAGATTCCATTGGATGTCTCATGTGCTGAATTGGGTGATAATTTATCCAACTACTTTGACATTGTTGCAATACTGGGATTTAAGAATGGACTTACTCAGTGTCTATGGTTCCAGCTACCTCAGTGTGTAGAGCTACTTCAAGTGCCTTTCATAGATCTCGTATGAGTCTTATGTGAGAGCACCCTCCTAAACGATGTGATCAAGCCCCCAACGAACCATTGTGCATGTTGGCTTGCATGGATATCATAATATAATTTAGACAGAAGTGTTTTGAAATGAGCATCATATTCCTGAAATCTCTTAGTCGTGCCCTACTTGATATCCTTGAGCACACTTATAATTTACTCTCAAACTAAGGGACAATAAATACTTTGAGGAAAGCATCTCGTAATGCCGTATAATCCACATAAGTATGATCAAGGGAAAACTTCCTATACCAATTGTGTGCACGCATCCTTGAAACACGATTGCAAACTAACTTGCCATGCACTCTGAAGCTATAATTCATTTCACATGCCATAATATCTACACATATGGACATGATCAACAACATCTTCTATTCCCTATATTCTAGGAGATGAAGTGACATCTCCATGTAAATATTCTAGGGTTGGTGAGGACCATGCCCACTAGATCCAGAACCTCATGTGTTACCTCCCTCTCTAGATCAACTAGATCCCAGAGCCACATGTGCCTCCTGATCCTCCACCTATAACAGGAATTGAACCAAAGGATACACTACCTTGTGTCCCAATAGTGGTGCTAAACTAAACTCCTATAGTCTATGAAGTGGCACTACCCCCAGATGTGAGTCCAAATTTTTACGTGCCTATGTTCTATGCCGATGACGTGCCTAAAAATGTACCTCCAAATAACAAGGAAGATGTATCCGAGTGGTCATAGATGTTATTGATATTTGATTTACTCTGAACTTTATTGATAAATACACTTTACCTCTTACTACTCTACTTCCCAAACTATTTTCTTGACTACCTGATGCATACTAGAAACTAGAAAACCAAGCGCAAGGGCTAGGTCATCAGGCTAGGTTTAGATGTGTGCCCGCAGCCCATGTTGTCTTTTTGACACGATCTCATAAGAGGAAGACGAGGGTTCCCTATCATGCTTTCCCAAATAGGGGAGTTATATATGCTATAACTCTACATCCTCTACATGAGTTCCAAATCCTTCACGAGCCATCTCTCTCCTCAATTCCATCCCTTATGCAACCTCACACTGTTTCTCTAAATCCCTCTCACGCACCTCATTAAACTTAAGTTGTCTTTCTTCCCTTTTCCTTTCTTCTCGCTAGGTCCACCATATTTCACCAAACCTGCTCCTATCCCCACGTGTGGTGGGGTTTATCTAGCCATCGATTTCTCTTCAAAATTCAAGGTTACCAACAAGATTGATATTGCTAGTGGAATTTCGTATGCAGATATGGTCCCTTGGGATAACGCAAAAATTAGAACTTAGCTACCTTCGAAAAATAATAAGTGGAAATTGAGTACTCCAAAATATATCTATTCAAAACACCATGAAACCAAGTATCCACAACAAACATGTAAATCAGATAAACATCATAGAGAGCTTGAAATTTGTATTGTGTCATCTAGAAAAGTGTGTGAAACCTTCAATTTATTTTAGATGCATAAGCAACCAGCCACTCATATAGTTCTATGGGAAAGATAGCAAAGAAGCTCTCATATAAACAATCATAAAGATTCTACTCAACCCATGCATGTGTGTCAAAATCAGATCCAGTGCTCAATCTCCATGTGTATTCTTCTTCTAGATCTCTTATCCACTCTTCAACACTTGCTAAGGTCAAATGATATGTCTTCATCCTACAACATTATGAAAAACAACCGAGAAAGAGGTCTAGGAAATAGAACCAATGATGTAGCCTATAATTCACTGTAAATAACCCTGGAGTAATGGCACATGACCCAACCTTAGCCGAGTGCTCTCACCGAAGTGCGCAAAGGCACTAGATCCCTCTTTATATTTTCTTGTTCAGAATGTTATCATGACGATGCATATATATATATATATATATATATATATTCATATTCATGATTAATTATAAATAATCCATAGTGCAGTGTAAACCAGATGTAGTTCTTAGAATACATGATAGATGAAGTAAACAATGACTACAATAAGATTTAACATGGAAGAATTAGATTCAATCATGTTCAATACCATTATCTAGCCAATATATTCCATTGCATTAAATATTGTAAAACACAGAAGCTTCTTACATTACATAAGTATCTTTATGAATCATGGCTCAAAAAGACCAAAGAATATAACTCTACAACAACTCTTATTTTCTCAAACTGTGCAAATCAATACATATTCATAGGGGTGGGGACTTACCCTTTACCACCCATGCACTTCTCAAAATAGGTCACATGCTAATAATAGCCATGCACCTTAGCAAAGGGATGCAAAACCATGCAAATTCTCTAACAATAGACTTCCTATAGTTAACTCTGAGTAGAAATCCTATTATTAGCCTAACCTATGCATGACACTTAGTTGTTGCGTGTTTTCAAAATACCATTGCATGAGCTGCAAGTCTTCTTGTCTTTGTGTGCTCAACACGCTATCTCCAAAAATATCCTCCATAGCAAAATCGACTAGGTCTTGAACTCCAAGGCGCTTGAACCTTTCTGTAGCACCGCACACTCTTCCTACACCCAACACTTAGGCCATTTTTGTCCATTGAACAAATTATGAGCAACATTCGATATATATAGGTACAAAAGTTAATGTACTCACGTTTGATGCATGGGATCAGATGGGAAGACCACCATTACAGCCCTCTTCGAGTATAATATATATGGAAAATATAACTAGTGCCATGCCACTTGTAGTACTAAAGGATGTGACTATTACAATTCAGGAGCTAAGTTTATCGGGTAAATTGAAGTGTTGGAGCTAGCTGAAGAAGATAGTTTCCTAATATTACTTAGGCACCCTTGGTGTTATATGAATATTGCAAATTTTCTCTTAAAAAGAGGTATATTACCTTTGAGAAAAAGGAAGAGTGTGTCATTATACCTTTGTGATTTGCAAAGGCTGCCCCTGTATATTGAGCCTTTGAGTGAGGAATACTTGAATAAGATATATGTGCGAACTATTAGAGATCCTGAGGTAATCTGACCCATTTAAGGAATGCATGATACAATAGGATGATGCTTAGTTAGTTAGTGATACCACACGTATTGCTTGTGAAAATGGGTACATATAACATATGAAGTAGTTAGGTGAGAGGTTAGAAACAAAGTTACTCATGTGATTAGACACAAAGTGTATGGTTAGGCACTTAAGATATAACCAGGAACCTTGGTATACCTTGGTGAGGGTAACCCAAATGTTTTTTACACGCCATGGAAGCCCGGTGGAATTATGAGGGAGATAGAAGAAATATGTTGGTTTATACTCTATGCTAGAAAACAATGCGTTTGGTGGGCCACACACAGAGACAACCTATTGGAATGGAGAGAGAGGTGATAATTGCCTTTTCTACTAGGTTCTTAAGGAGCAATGTACCTTCTCAGATATGAAAATTTCATGGAAATTCCCCTGCTTCACACCATGTTCGAATTATGAGAGACTTTGGATGGAGGGGCAGGAGGCTTTACCACCATCACTCTAGGTACATAAGTTCTACTCCAATTTAAGATTTTGTGCGCAGTGTGGTATACCCATGCAAAATTGACAAGAGAAATAGTTAATTGGCAAGAGATGACCTCAGTTGTGATTCATACTTTTGATTATTTTACTACCAAACCATCATCAATGAAGCATCACAAATTATGAGGTGCCTTACTTTGGGAGATAACGTGTAGGTGAAGGAACCTCTATTAGATATGTTTAGAGAGATGGATTTAGAGGCATTCCTTGACCTTGAAGAGATTGAAGAAGAAGAAATGGTCTACACCTAGGAAGAAAATGAAAATGTTAAACTCGATACGCATAATAACCGATGATGATGAGGATAATAACTTGGATGCTAGCCACACTGAAAATACGCGTGAGGTGATGGCCACAATAGATGAAAATGCATGTGTCTATCATGATCATATGAAAACAAAGAAAGTTAATATTGGAATAGATGCAAATCCTAAAGAGGCCATTATTGGACATTGTTGGTCAAAGTAGGAAGTTCTTTAAGATCATTGAACTCTTGCACGAATTTCAAGACTTATTCTCGAGGTGATATCATGAGTTAAAAGGAGTACACCCTTATTTAGGTGAGATGAGAATAAAACTTAAAGAATGCATGTGCCCAATTAGGAAGATACCTTACAAGATGATTCCTAATTTGCGTGTCAAGGTAAAGGAATAAATTGATAAAATGCTCAAGTCTGGTATAATTGAGCCCATTGAGGAATTTGAGTGGGTTAGCCCCATGGTAATTAGTATTAAAAAGGATGGGAGGATAAGGATCTATGTGGAATATAAAGAATTAAATGCTTCATGTGTCATTGATCCTTTTCCTACCCCATTTACAGAGGAGATCCTTGAAGGAGTTGTAGGGTGCGAGATCTACTCCTTTACAGATGGGTTTTTAGGATATCATCAAGGAAGCATGGTGTAGGAAGATAAGGAGAATACAAATTTCATCACTTTGTGTGGGGAATTTTTGCATAAAAATGATGCCCTTTGGATATAAGAATGCACCAATTTTGTTCTCGCGTATTATTGTACAGGATTTTCAAGACTTCATTCAGAAGTTTTTACAGGTATATCTAGATGATTGGATAATATATGGTTTGGTTAAGGACTATTGTGAAAATTTAAGACTTATGTTTGAGAGGAAATTAAGCACATCTCTGAATATTAAGAAATGTATCTTTGTGACACCTTTTGGAACTTTACTTGGGCATATTATTTGTAAAGAAGGCTTGATGGTAGATCCAACCAAGGTCACTTGTGATCTTGGGTTTGGAAGAACCTAATAATCAGAGTGAAGTGCATGGATTTCTTGGACATATAAGGTATTACAAGAAATTCATTAAGGGCTATGAAAGATTTCCACACCACTGGAGGAACTTTTGAAAGATAAAGGAAAATTCTATTGGGGTGAGGCACATCAGCATGCATTTGAAACAATGAAGGAGAGGTCGACTACTACACCTATTTTATGATTTCCTTCATGGAACAAACCCTTTCATGTCCATGATGATGCTTATGGGATGGAAATTGGTGCAATGATTGTACAACCATGATAAGGAATAGCGGATCACCCCATTTGTTGTGTAAGTAGGAAGTTGACACCATCTTAACAAAATTATATACCTGCTGAGTACGAGGCTTTGTCCATGATCTAGGTGCTACATAAGTTCAGACAATACTTATTGGTGACACCATTTATCTTATTTATATATCATATGGTGCAAGGGTGCATTTGCAGGTGGATACTAATATTTGAGGAGTTTTATTTTATAGTGATTGTAAAACTAGGGAAAATTAATCCAGGGCTTGACCATTTGTCAAGAATAAATTCTAACGAGGATGTACAGAGCATTGAGGACACAACACTAGATGCATAGATCTTTAGATTGAATCACACAACCACCGAACTAGAGAACATTACAAAGTATTCTTGCGCACTAGACATGCACCTAAGGAAATGAAGACCTTAGAGACAAAATAATTTACAATATGTGTGACACCTTACTAGTTGATAGGTGGAGATTTGTAAAAACTAGGCCATGATGAAATTGTGTGCCGATGTGTTCTAGAGCATGATCATGAGGTTATTATGGAAGAATCTCGTGGTGGAATTGTAGGAGGTCATTATGCAAGAGATATCACCACGCACAAGATTTTGATGGTGGCTTCCGGTGGGAAACTTTATATAAGGATACTAAAGATTATGTCAAGGATTTTGACCTTGTTAGTGCCTTAAGAATAATAGAACCAGAGATGAGATGCCTTTGAGGCCTATTGCAAGTGCTAAACCTTTTGAGAAATGGACGATTGAATTTGTAGGTCCTATTTCCCCACCCATGCGTAGAATTGACATGTGCTATATAATTGCTTGTGCACAAATAATCGACAAGGTGGGAAGAATAAGCACCTATAAAGGATTTCACAATAGTCACAATAGTGATATTTTTATGGAAGAACATTATCAGTAGGTATGGATGTCCATTGAGTCTAATAAGTGATAGGGGCACTCATTTCTTAAATGAGACCATTAGAATTCTCTTGGTGAGTTTATGGTAGCACACCATAAGACAACCCCCTATCACCCACATGCCAATGGAACAACAGAGGTTTTCCACAAAATTTTGGAACATACATTGAAAAATATTTGTGATGTTGGAAGGAAGGATTGGGATGATAAAGTCTTTGTTGTACTTTGGGCATACAAGACTACATATAAAAGGTTGAATAAGGCCACACCATTTTAGTTGGTGTTTGGCGCAGATGTTGTTTTACTGTAGAATTTATGTTACCCTCCTCCTGTGTATTGCATGCACATGTGGATTGGATGATGAACAAGCTTTTATGAGCGCATAGAAAACCGATGTAGTTGGATGAAAGGTGCGCTATTTACCGATGGAGCAAGAAGACATAAAAAGTGAAATAGAAGGCTTGACATGATAGGCATATCAAGAACAAAACATTTGAGGTGGGAAATATGGTTCTTTTGTATGATTCAAAGTTTTCACACCACCAGAGAAATTGAAAGTTCATTGGTTGGGACCCTTTGTAGTAACAAAGATATTGGAATCAAGTGCTTGTTAGCTAAAAGCACTAGATAGCACTTTGTTTCCCGATTACTTAAATGGGAGTAGGATGAAGCCCTACTAAAAATAAGACTTCTTGGTGTTTTTAATAAGGAAATATTTCCACTTATATTAGATATCCCTTTAATTCATTTCTTGTAATGTGTTTCCTTTCATCATTTTTATGATTTTTAAATTTATTTCAGTGTTTTATCGTAGTAAGCACCCTTGTGTGCTACTAGCTGATTACTATTTATTGGATCAATGCACAAAGGACTACACATAATTTTAGTATGGTGTGGATCAAAAAGAAGAAGTGATTGGTGATTTGATACAAATTGGTGTGCACAGGAAAAATGTTACAAGTGCTCAGATTGAAGATGTTTAAGGAAATTTTCTCAGATTGCAAACCACTTATAGAAGAAGGATGAATGCATAGTGCAAATGTAGGGTAGGAAATAACATGAGAAAAAACTTGGGATAAGGTGCAGTGGATAAGTACTTTGGTGTAGGGAAGCATATGAAAGGAGGTATGTGGCCAAGAAGTAGTCAGGCGTGCGTAAAAAAGTTACAATGGGTGCAAAAAAATATGACATGAAGTGTAAAAGAGTGAAAGAGTGGAATTAATGTTGCATACGGTGGTAGGTGATGAGTAATTAATGTAGAGAAAATGGATGAATCTATAAAAGGTGTGCTTGTGATGTTATTTTTACCTTGCATACTTTTATTTTTCGAGATGATAAGTGTGAACAAAAGTGCTAAAAAGTACGAAGTGTGTGAGTAATTAATTGAAGTAGAAAACTAGGTGATATTGGGACACAACCAGACCAAAGCTCCATTGGAAAAGTGTTTGAGCTAGTGGGGGGCGTGTGTAGAAGGAAATTTTGTGGAGTTAGGGTTTGGAGAAGACATATTTGTAGCTAGGGCATAGAGTGTTTGAAGTAATGAAGGAGACCATAGTTTGCAAGGGTAAGAGGTGGTAAGATATTTGAAGTTTGTGAAGCACATTATCATTCGATCAAGAACAATGACACCAAGGAGAGCTATGACTAAGGATATGGAACTATGACAAAGGAAGCACCAATGAATGGTTCATAGAAATGTAGTTCCTAGAGGAATTCATTGAGTGAAGGTTGTGGACATCTTAGTTGGAAAAGTGAAATATAAATGACATCAATCACTGGATTGAGAAAACCCTCAAGGATATCAAGGATGACACCATCTTGAAGAATAAAAGGAGAATCAAGACGGATAAAGGGTTTATGATAACATAATTTATAAGTGATAGATAGTGTTGGAGTAATATAATTTTACGGGTTACCTTTCTTTGGTAATCCAGAGTGATTGTACTAATGGATTATGTCACGAGTCCACGATGACAACTTCTACTTTACGAGTAGAAGGATGAGGATTACAACAAAGTTCATCGAGAAGGGACTGGAATGAAATGGAGGCTGATATTAAAGAAGAATAGCCTAAGGTTATGCTACCCATTGAGGAATAAGTGCACTGGTTATTCAACTATTTCTTATATTCTTTCATTATTTTATTTCTTAAAAGCAATTATCCTTTATTCTTCTTTGGAGATATAAGATGAGAAACCTCATTGTTGAGGATGGAAATGACATTAGTGTGGGGTAATGTTTTCCTAATGAATTATTGACTAAGTATCAAAGGTGCATGAGGTAGTGGCAGGTAAGAAGTGGGCATGTGAATAGGCCTAAGAGCTTGAAAAAATTACACCTTGAGGATTCACACCCAGAAAGATAGAGTTTGGGACTTTGCTGGTTTGCATGACATGGGCTAATAATAGGAGAAGCAAGGTAGAGTACAATTAAAAAAGGTAAAGACATGAAGACTTCAAGGCTAAGGAAATGCTATTTTGGGAAAAATTGGGAGATCAAGAGACATGTTGAGATCGAGATAATAATAGGATTAGATCAAGGTTTAATTATAGAGATAATCTATTATTAGGAAAGCTTGCATGCTTCATAGTTATCTTTGTATGCATGCATGGCTATTTTGAGCATGTAGTCTATTTTGAGAGTGCATAGGTGGTGAAGGGAAAGTCCCCACCGCCACCCTCCTCCCCCAACACACACACACACATTTTATTTCACTTGTTTTGACATGACCGTATTGCATTGAAGTTATGATGCTGGTATGAATCCATGCACATGACTTGTGTTAGTATTGTGAGGTATTCAAATATTTTTTTGATGAATTAATAAAATGGATCATTTTAGATGGACATTATTTTTTGATCTATTTGTTCATGGTGCTTCTATGGTAAATTTGATATTATTTCTTATGTGATCATTATGCTTTCTTATTATGTGTGTTTCCAAATTGAGCTCATGGATCTGATTATTTTGATGGAACATACACTCTAATTATGATTATTATGAATATGTATGCTAACATCCCGACAAAACAATATAAAAGAGGAACCCAATAGCTTCACGTGCTTGGGAGAGTGTCCAGATATCTCTGGATGAAGTGCTAGAGTGCTTAGACTTATGAGCATAAAAATAAAGACTACAAGGGGTCAAAGCCAAAAAAATAGTGTTCTATCCCCATGGAACATGTACTTGTGCTATCATATCAGGATTTTCTTTTTCTTCTTCTTGTGGAATGAAGACTAGTGGTTCTGCAACTGGTTCTTTAGTATGACCTTCAAGAGGATTTCCAAGAACTTGTCTTCTTACGTATAATAGGAAGTTTGAAATCAACTTATAATTGTTCTTCAAATGTTGGATCAACAATGCCACCTGCATGATTAGCTCAGGTATACCTTCTTTCTGTCAATTTTTCTCAAGTACTTAGAAAGGAAAGAAAATGGAAAAGTGCAGATTTTTCAAAAGGACTGCAAAAAGACTTTTGAACATAGTATTTTTGGTATTTTTAATTTTTTTAGTTTTTATGGATTTTTAAATATCCTTATTTTTATCTTTTTAGATATATTTATGGGTGCACAAGGGAATATCTCTCGTGCCAATGAAGTCACCAATTTTTTTGTGAAATAATTTTTCGTGTTGCAAATTATGTGTTTCCACCAATGGTCATGGGGCTAAGCCCTCCTATGTATGGGGAGGCTCCCATTATTGAATTTAAACTATCCTAATTTTGAAGGGTGGTCAATAGGCCAAGGATAAAAAGGAACACTCAACCTGGACTTGTGGAAAAGCTCTAATATGAGTATAAGGGAGGAATTTGTAGCGATGAGGGATAAAGGAGAGAAATTAGAAAAGAGAGAGTTATTGTTGTGAGTAGGCACTAGTAGAGTCCACACACAATAACCAGATTAGGTTTGCATTCAATTACAAGAAAGGCAGCAATGTAGGAAATTAGCAATAATAAAAACCATAGACACAATTATTTAGATTCATCAATCAAGGACATCAAGTTCCTTCTTAGTTATTCAAGATCACTATATTTTCAAATTCATAGAATAGAGGGAGAAGAGAGGAATGCATAATCAAAGGAAATAAAAGAAATGTAGCTTTTATTTCTTATATAGTGGTGATACCAAACTCAAAAACATACAATGATCCACAATTTCTTTAGAAAAACTAACTTTTAAGATCCTTTGGAATGGAGAAGCCATTCCAATTTATAACATTGAAAATTGTCTTCTCATCTACTCCCCACATGATTCTTCATGTCCTATCACCCGTGGCTTTTCAATTTCCCTTAGAAGAGAAAAATTAAGTACCTATCTTCTAATTGGAGAGAGTACTATTAAATTTTACAAATATTTTGTTGTCACTTAAATGAATAGGAAAAAATAGCAATAAGTACATTCTCAATTGAAAATTAGAATAAGGAGAGAGAGAGAGAGAGAAAAGAGAGAGAGAGAGGATTGAATGATCTATTGCTGATGAAGAACTTGTTGATTTGAGGCATGGTGATCACAATATCCTCCTTTCATAAGATGCACAAACACTTCAAACTACCGAATGAGTGTTTAGGAACACTATTGTGATACCTCCCGATGTGATCTTGAGATGAATATGGGAATCACTCATGATGATTAATTCTTGATTTCATAGTGAGAGTGAGGGTCACTCTCTTGCTCCTTAGACTTTCAAAATTGACATTAGTGATCACAAACCAACTCCATGATGTACGAACCTCTTTAACTTTCACTCATTGAAATAAACCCTCACATTGCGGATAGAGGATTACATCCGAATGAGATTCCTAAGAAGTGGACATTGGTTGGAATTTAATGTGGTGATTATGTGATTCTATACACATGATGATCATGAGTGCCTTGATAACTCAATTAGCTTAGTTCAACCTATTTTTAGGAGAGGTTGTCCTCAACTTGCTCCATAAATCTCTCATTTCATTTTTGATCATGATGACATCCTTTCCTACTTCACAACTCATTTCCTTGACCAAGATGCCACTTGGGTAGAAGCAAAACTATGGTAATTAGACATTTCTCATGAATGGAGATCATACCTATTTCCTTTTTGATTCTAGATAACTCCTTGAATGACATCAACTCATACACCTCATGTGCCCATATTTCTCATGGAAGTAGGTGATATTTTTTTTTATAACAAGACTAATCATGGATGGATTTTAAAGGAATGAATGAGAATGAGTCTCATATTCCCGTCCCAAACACTACACTAAAACACTGCAAACTGTACCTCCTCTAACTTGCAAGATGTGAGATTCTTATCAAGCATGAATTGAGTGTTAAGAAACACTTCATGGGGTATACATTGCACGAGTTTACCTCTTTACGAGGCTAATTATGTTGATGATGACCATAATATTGAGGAATTGAATTTTAATTAAGTTATTGATCCTCTTCAAACTCTTTTCTAGCCTTACAAAGTTCTAGAATTTCACTTTCGCACCTTGATATGCCCTGTCATGCTCTTTGACACAATTATGGTCAGGATGATGCTTCAAGATCCTCATGGGGGATTTTCTTGTTTTAGTTACATAATCACCTTACAACTCGTGAGGATGGAAAAAGTAATGAGATGAGTGAAAACATATCCAAAAATAACTTTTTGCACTGAAAACTGAAACTTTCTATTTTTGGCAAGTGGGACCAAGAGCTGTTATTTTGGGAATTTTTACCTTTTTCTCAAATTTGATCTTCTGAAGCTTCTGATACACTCAATTCACCTCTCGTTGATGATGATTTACCTTTTTTAGCATGTTATTTTTTAGAACTGTTATTTTGGGAAAATTGCCTCTTTTACCCTACTTGTCATTTTGCACCGTTTCATGATGTAATGAGTAACTTGATCTTGAAATTTTGATAGGTTTACTTTTTTAGCATGTGAGTGTATAGAACATATGCTATTTTTAGTAAATGGTCATTTTGCATGATTATGAGATACAAAATCACCTTACAATGCTGTGAGGATGGGAAAAAGAAGCGAGATGAGTGAAAATGGAGCCAACAATAACTTTTAGTCTTGAAAACTAAAATGTTCTATATTTGGTAGGTAGGATCATGAGCTATTATTGTGGAATTTTTTTCCTTTTTCTCAAGTTTTATCTTTTGAATCTTCTAGCACACTCAATTCACCTTTTTGATGATGATTTACCTTTTTAGTAACTTTCTATTTTTAGCATGTTGTTTGTAAAACTCTTTGTTTTGGGAAAATTACGTCTTTTACCATGCTTTCCATTTTGCATTATTTCCGGATGTACATAGTAACTAGAGCTTGAAATTTTGATAGGTTTAATTTTTTTATCATGTGAGTGTATAGAGAATATGCTATTTTAGTAATTGGTCATTCTAGCATTGGTTTGTAACAAAAACACCATTATTAGATTCAACTCTAAACCAAGATCTCACACTCTAATTTTTGTCATGATCCACCTGTTGAAATTATTACAAATCAAAAAAGAATTTTTTAGATGGAGGATTTCATGCTTATTGTTGTGTGATGATAGAAATAAATAGATACTTGAAGCTTTAGTGATCACAAGGATGTCTGGGAGAAGATAAATTAGTTCAAACATTGGTGTAATCAGTTTTTGGGATGAGAAGTCATAGGAAAAACTCCATTTTCATAGTCATGGATGGTCTTGAACGTGTTGGGTAATATGGATGGGTTTTTTCATGTTTTTAGAGTTTTAACAACATCAAAAATGGTATAAAGGTCTAACTGTACAAGACAAATTAGTTTGGAAGCAAGTTACTTTGTTTTTAAGTTACCTTAGTAACTACGTTTTTCTCATGGGTGTGAAAGCTGCTTATATTTGAAAACTAGGGTTTTGATGGCTTTGGTATGTGGTGAGTTTTTGTGTCCCCTTGGGAATGGGGACATGGGTTACAAAAAAATCATCTCAACCAGATCATGACAAGTGTCCCTTTGTGGTGCATCATGAGGGAGATGGAGAAAACTTGCTTGAGAACTTGAAAGGTGAGTTTGGGTCGTATGGAGTGTAATGCAAGAAAAGATTAGTGAGTATAAATGTGAGAAAACAACTAAATTGCTTCCCTAATATAATATTCTTAAAAAACCTTAGATAAAGAAATATATGGAAAGGAGAGAGAATATAATACCTGCACTTACCTACAAGATTGCAAAAATCCTCCTTTGATGTGTTGGATTTGCTCTCGATGGTGGATTGGATGTGCTTGCTTTAGATTTTGGAGACACTTGGGCAGCACCTCCCCTTGATATTTTATTTATGAAGGATGAATTTGATTGTAGATGGTGGATTGATTGAATGATTGAAGATAAAAATGGATGATTGATAAAATTATCATAACTTTGTTTTGGATTTGAGAGATGGCTCTCATGGAGGAGGATAGATAAATTTATAGCTGAGGAGTGGAGTATTCAATGGCTAGGATGAAGCCATATTAGATTTGGATCAAGGGTGGAGAATTGGTGATAAGAGTAGAGATTTTAGAAAGGAGAATTCTAGAATTTGAGAGAAGATTCAATGGAGAGTTGAAGGTTTTTTTTGAGTTTTTAAATATTAAAGAGAGAATTTTAGAGAGGCTTTAGAAATAGAAGCCTCTAGATTTAGAGACGAGGATGTGATTAGGATTAGAATTAGATTAGGTTAATAAATTTTAATTAGGGGTGAAGTTATATGGAAAGGATAGGTTTAGAGTAGGTGGTAGGTGAGATGTAGGAATCTTAAATTCTAGGAAATTTTAATGAAGAATTAAAATAGGATAATATGATATAATAATGGATTAATGATAAAAATGGGATATTAGATGAATGAAAATGATTAATGATGAATTGTTGGGATATTTGATAAATGATTAAAAGGGGAAATATGATAAAATGGAATATTAGATAAATGATAAAGGGTAAATGTGATAAAGCGATTAATAATAATAATAAATATCATGATTAATTATTATATGGGTGATGTTGGGATATTTGTAAGACATATTAGTCGTAATTGATCATGTCGACATTTTAGATGTTTACATGGAGAACCTAAGGAGGGGATAGGATGGGAATTTTTTTGTGTCCCCTCTATCCCCTTGGGAATGGGTACAAGGGGGATAAGAAAATGTTCCATTAACTAGATCATGTCACTTGTCACTGTGTGGTGTGAGGAGAGGGAGATGAGCTTAGCTTGATTAATACTCCGTCGGGCTGAGTTGGGTCATATGGGGGACTAAAGAGGATGGATGAGTTGGGAATTTTTTTGTCCCCTATATCCCCTTGGGAAAGGGAAAATATGGACAAAAATTTACGTCATGAACCTATAAGGTGACATGTGCCACTAAAACAATTGGCTAAGTACAAGAAGCACGCCTCGCATAAGAGAGAACTTGATGAAACAATTCCTGGAGCTCCAAATGGTATTTTCACATGAAATTTTATATGATTTTTACTCCCAATACCATTTCAAGATGAATTGAATGGATGAAATATTTAAATTATTCTTTTATATTTAAAATTTTTCTCCTTTTTCTTCCTGGACAACAGGTATGTCGCCAAGATTGAGCTTCGTGAGGAACAAACATATCTTGTGAAAAATGTAAGGATTCCACTATGTATATAATTCCTTAAGATTTCAAATTTATATTTTATTTCCTCTTAAATCATTATAGAGCTCATGGGATCTTCCGATGAAGTTTAGGTTCTAGTTTTGATCATTTACTCCTTACACTGAAAAAACTTGCTTTTGCATAGTTTGTCCCTAAATCTCCAAATCTTTCCTAAATCTTGCTAAATCAATTCCAAAAACTTATTGGATATATAATTCCACCTCTATATTATTATGATCATTTGGAACCTTTCTTGAAGATGCATACTAGCCTTGAAATGGACAAAACCAACCTTTCTAATCCTATTGGTGAACTAGTATCCAGTTGTTCTTCACTAAATGACCTTGAAACATAATTTTGAACAACTGCATATGATTGTTAAAAATATTGGGAGTACTTGAAAGGTAAATATGATCATGAAACATAAGAAAAAATGACCAAAGATGGATTCGTGCAGACTCGGTATTTTCAAATTTGTCTTAGTTGTCATGCTTGAAAGTTTGAATTTTTGAGCTAGTAAAAATGCATGAAAACACTTAAAAATATAAATATTTGACATATCAATTAAAATATGTTAAATAATATAATATATGTGCGCTTATTACAAAATAATTACCTATATCAAAATATATGGTCGAATTCAAAGAGGAAATTGTTTATGAGAATGAAAGACACACACATAGATCTCGATGGATGCATGAACAATTCAAGTTAATAAAGGACATATTCCAACTTATTATTATTGTTTCATTAGTTGAATTTGTAAATATTTACTCATTGTTACCAAAAATGGATTTTTATTCACAATAATACAAATCAATGCAAGTTTTTAATGTTGTGCATATAACATTCATGCACTCTCTGAAAAGTCCGAGAAATATTAAAAAATAAGAGTACCATTTCTACATCAGCAATGAGTGCACACATTCTACTGAATATGTGAAAGGATGCTTCAGCTTTTTTATGTGAAGTTTCTTGAAAGGAGCATTATTTTTAATAAATATTACATTTGGTTAGACAACTGCACATCAAAACTTAAGAATACATGGATGTTTTATTGGTTGAGCATGATGCATGTGACAAGTGTTTAACATATTTGGATTTTTACCGAGGTAGTACATGGTAAAGGAGAGCATGATGGTGTATGAGCTTGTGTGAAAAGATACATTGTAAGAAATAAAGTTTAAAGACAATGTAAATTTTACAGGTGTAGAAAACATTATTGAATGGTGTAATAAGAACATGGGCCATGACTCTCAAGAAATATCGAATATTCGTATATACTTCTAGTTGTTAAAGGAACAAAATTTTGAAAGATGTGAAGATTGTATGATAGTTACATGATCAAGTGGGTTATAATCATTCTATAGCTCAAACATAGGTTCTTGGACTACTCATAAGAGGTGCATGACATGTTTTTGTTTAGCATGCATTGATTTTATTTGGAATGATTGTGAGTCAGAAGAGTGGGTGGACAAATGGATTTTTAGACCTTTAATTCCACTAGACACATACATTTCCACAAGTATTACTTGTCTCTTCAAATTATATGACAAAATCACCTAACTTTGAAAAAGTGTATCTAATTTAGTGTAACAAGGTACATGATTTTTATAAATTTATAAATTATTAAATGATAATGCCTAGATCTTTTAAATTTGACTCGAGTTTTACTTTGTGATGTAGGGCATGTTTTAAAACTTGTTGCAACAAAATTTAACAAAGAGGGAATAAAATACTACTTGTGTCGTAGTGTAGAGGAAAAAAATAAATTAACTTCCCCAACCATTATGGTGAAAACCTTGAGTATCTCGTTGGGTCAATGGTAGTTACTGGAACTTGGCTTCAAATCTATCCCATCAAAAATAAAATGTTTGGTTGCTTTAAGACTATGAAATATATGAAGATACCCCACTATTCACATTTGGTTCTTGAAATAAATATTCAATTAATCAAATATCAAGGAATGCCATGAAAAAGAATGTATTAAAGGTTCATGAGTTAGATCATGAAGGGATTCTTGCTCACATCGTCAATAGTAGATTCGATCCTAATGGTTTATTAGATTGAATTTCTAAGGTATGTTGACTCAAGACTAGATGTATCTAAATGTGTTTCATTTGATTAAATTTTGAAGATTTTGTTTAAATTATATATTTAAATTTCTATTTAATTTCTTACTAACATGTTTATGTAGGTTAGTGGTGCCAAAAATCTTCCAACTTCACATGTTTGGCACTATTAGTAGAGAATTCCATATTTTCAAAGCTAGTAGAAACTTAAGAAATGGTTAGTGTTAACTTTCCAAGTTCCCTTGCCAAGAGGAATCTCATAATTATTATTGCAAAATTTTTCCTTGAACCAGGTATTATTTTTCCAAAAAAAAGTTTAAGAAGTTTCCTAAGTGATTGAAATCTTGTTATATACTTTGGATTTCGTATTTTGGAAGTAAGGATGCAGTTTGCATACAAACTACTTCGAATTCTCAAACCCGAAACCCGTATTATTTAAGAGAATTGTAAATCAGAAGTTGGAGTTTGAAATGAATTTTGCATGAAAATTGTCAATCAATTTCTAAAGTCTGATCCCCCATGTACATATCGGCATTCGGAGGCCGAAATGCAGTTTGCATGCAAACTTGGATCAAGCTCGACATCGACTTCTAACTTTTGACCGTTTCAAGGGTATTTGATGAAAGAGCATCCTTCACAAGAAAGAAAGAGTCTATTAGGTGGTCATGTGAGTTAGGAGTGATGGAGAATTTTCCCCCTCCATTATCTCATTGGTCAAATTCAAATTTGAATGTGTATTGTAATAGTTAAAGTGAAAAACATTGTAATGAGTGGTAATTTGTCAAGTTTGAATAAGTAAGAGAGATTGAATAGGTGAAAGTGAGTTTTTATAAAAGGTCATGTATAGCATAAAATAAGGTTTCTAAATGAGTTAGGAGGTGTCTAGGATGAAGATCATCCAAATTTCCTATGTTTAGAGTATGGTTAAACTTTTCTAGGGTAGAATCAGTCAATCTAGGAGCTAGTTGAGCCTCTTAAGTGGCTAGAATAGGTCAAACATTTAGGATTAGAAGAATAATTCAAAGGAAAAATCTTGTAATAGGATATTAAATAAGGAATAAAGTATGTATGATGATTAAAAGAAAGGATATACCTATGTTTTCAAAGTGAAACTACATATTTTTAGTGGACTATGTGAAGATGGCTTGACAGTAACAATGAGTATGAAACCCTCAATACGATCTAAGGAAGATGGCTTAAAAGAATAGTGGGTATGAAACCCTCAAAGTACCATCTAAGAATAAAAATATCTCTATTAATATAGGAAGATTCTATAGGTAATGAGGAGTGCAAATATATTTTTCATGAGTCTTAAAAATGTATGATTTGATTTTTATGGAAATTTGTGGGTTCTTGGACCCGATCTAGGTTTCTCTTAAATTTTGTTTGCACTGATGAATTGGGCCAAGATTTTCAAGATATTTTTTCCTAGCTTGAATTAGAGTTCCTAAAAATTGTAGAATTATTGAGCAAGAACAATGGAAGATCTCGATAACAGAAGTTTCGAGCTAAACTGAGAAAATACAATGTACACCAAGGAAGGAAAAAGAAAAGTTGTCATTAAGGCTTGATGATCATGACCCTAGACTGGGTGTGGATGTGGAATAAGGTTTAAATGATGATTTTAAATGATCTTAGGGAGTATACTATGAATAAAATGTCATTATTGTAAATCAAGACTAACTGTACATGTTGTAAGACGTATTTAGATCACTAGAAAAGGTGCGCAAAGAAGGGCAAGCTGGGAGAAATGTATTTAAAGAAAATGTATGAAAGGTTGGGAACACTTAAAACATGAGGAATAATGTCTATAGAACATGGGTCCATGGTATGAAATTCCTTTTACTTGTATTTTAGGGCTTAAGTTGGGCAGCCAAGAACTATAAGAAGCTTGGGTAGAGTACCAAGAATTCCAAATTGAAGACCATTGCTAGATCAATCAGAGGGAAGCCTAAGTCTTTAATATGATGCCTTCAACATGTATGAATAGGTGAAATGATCCTATGACTCTATTTTCAATATGAATCCATTGGAGAGTAAAGCATGGCTAAGAGGATTAGAATGGCATATGTGTTAGTAACCTCAAGAATGGATCTTGGAGTAGGAGACAATCTTTGTAAGAGAAGATAGAAGGCTTGAACATTTATATGACCTTGATTCAGTGATCCCAACTTGCTCAAGATGGTAAATAGTAACCTCTATACCTAATGACTCCCATGGTATGAGCTTATAGAGCCAAATCTGGACCTAGCACAAACACGATAGTATTGATATGTTGTTTACGATGATTTTATATTTTATGGACGTAGAATATGAGTATAAGATGTATTGGAGGTCATTTGACATTTGATTGTTTATTATCAGGTAAGTTCCCTCTTATTTCCTACAAGATACCAGTCATGCAAGTGTAGGAAAGTTCTTAGTATTACAAGCATGTGTATGGAAATCTAACTTACATAGATGAGATAATTCATATGAGGGTTATAATTAAGGATGTATGCTCCAAGGTAAGAGGATTATCTTGAGATCCCTATCATTCAAGTTAAGTTATACAGTATACCATAAGGATGAGGCTACTTGAGCATGAATTATGAGAACTAGAAAGTGAATGGATGCATATGAGTTCCAAGGAGAGGAATAAGGCAGAACATGTAAGGTTTAGATGGTGATTCTTCACTATAGTGGATCATTGTGATATAAGTGATCTAAATTTTTCCTATACAGGTAAAGGTCATCTTGTAATGAGTGATATATCATGGATCAAATAAGACTACATGTTATAAGTTTGAATGTTCTTAGGATCAAGAACAACATGAACAAGCTAGGAAGGGCAACGCTAAGCTAAGTAAGGGCATTAGTATTTTGGGTTTCAAAACTAAAGTGTAGTTTGCATACAAAATGTGTTCCAACTTCTTATCTCCAAAACCCAACAATATGTCAAGATTTATTTCCAACTACTCACACATGTCAGCCCCTTGGTAATTAATTATCAATTTTCTATTTAAAGGCAAATTTTAACTTATCTTTTTCACCTGAAATTTTAGTGCACCGACCTATTAATGCCTCTCCGACCTTTGACCTTACGTCTTATGTGGATTTTGAGCATTTTTTCACGATTTTATCATTAATATATTTAGCATTTAGGTAAGTTTTACAAGTTATATTTTGTAGGGTTTTTTTTGGTTTCTTCGTAGGGTTTTTCTTGTCAAATTTTTCATTTGGCCTCATGGGTGCCCTTCACATTTTCCTATTTGTGTCATTTCTTGGGGTTTCATTCTTATGTTTTGAACTTAACCTTCCTATGTTCTTACCACCTTCATGGTTTTGTTTGTTTTTGAAGCTTAGGCTTTAAAATTTTGGTTCTTGAGAAGAAAAGGATAAGTCACAATTAGAATATCGCTTAGGAGATTTCAAGCTACGAGTAAGCCCCAACTCCCGCAACGAAATTTATTGTTGGAACTATCAAATTATAAATCAAGCTCTAAATCCCGCTATTAGAAGTTGTTATCGTGCAATTTTGTTTGTGTAAAATTAAAAAAATGGAAATTTTGAATATTTTCAAAAGTGTTAGTTTGCATGGTTTATCACTTTCATCACGACCATCTCATTTTTTTGATTGTTTCGGTCTTTGTTTCATCCATTTTAGGTGAGAAATCCTCCGCCGCTTCTTAAATCGCGTTAAATATTAATTAATTACTCTTTATTTAATAAAATTAATTTTTGATAACTTTGGAGTATTTAATTAAATAAATAAATTAAAATTCATTCGACAAGTTTTTCGGGGAAAAATAAGCCTCGTTTCCAATTGCCAGGGATGCCAAATTGGCTTCCCGGGATAGGATTTCCCCTTTCTTGGAAAAATTGTTTTAAATCCCCGCTCGTGGGATTTCTTCCCCCAATTGCCAAATTAATGAATTGGCAAACGGGAAAAAAATCTCCGATTTCCCACATGGGAAAATAAAACAGAGATTGTCATCCCACTTTTCCATTCCCATTGGCAATTGGCCATTGCTTTCCCCATTTCCCCTTGGCAATTAATTCCACTACCTAGGAAGAGGGGAAGTTGGGTTAACCCTCATAAATTCCTCCGTCGAACTCATTGGAAAGAGTCATATGAAGCTTTCTAAATTGCTTCTTACTTCTTCTAAGAAACATAATAATATTTTTATCACATTCCTCAAACTGTGAACGCCCTTGTGAAAGAGAAATACAAGAAGAAGGAGAGTCCGATCGAAGGTCATTGCAAAGGATAAAACCAGTCCAAACCAAATAATTTTTCCATGCGATGAAGGAGAGGATAGTCATAAGAATCCACGCAGCAGAGAATAAAGTAAAAGCCACGCATTACCATTGGAGAAGGGGGACAATATTATCAATTTTCCACACATTGAAGAAGGACAACAGTCCCAAAACAACAAGGAAGACAACATAAAAATTTCCATGCATAGGAAGGAGGTGCAGGGAGAAAGCATTGAGTTTCAATGCCTAGGAGAATCTCCATGCATAGGCCAAAGTTAAGAGAGTTTAGGGGGAACAATCCAAAGGAAGGCAGTTTTAAGTTTCCACACATTTAGGAAGCAAAGCAAAGAAAGCACAAAAGCAGTCCAAAAGTTCCCATGCAACCCTAAGAACAATCAAGTTCCCACACAACATGCAGAATTTTGTAAATAATTTCAACGCATTTGTTTTGAAAGGAAGAAAACAAGACAGAAGATTCCACACAACCTAAGGAGGTAAAAAAGGTTTTCAACACCTGGAAATTAGAATAAAACAGTCCACACATGGGATTTGGTGCAAAAAGTTAAATAAAAGAGAAATAACAAAACTACAACACCCTCCACACATTCATTCAGTCTTTTACCACACAATGGGAGGAGAAAACAATTTTAAATGCATGCATAGAGATACCACGTGCAAGGAGAAGCTATCCAGGCAATAAACTAGGTAGAGAAAAACATTTTCCACGTGGCCAAAGAAGATAAGGTCATTGTTTCAATGCATTTGCAAAAATTGGTCTGCCAAATTCAGTCCACGCATTCACCAAATCCCATGCAAAACCGGATGAGCAAGATAGAAGAATCGTTCATGTTGGAAGAAATAGGTAATATAAAAAAATTAAATCGATCCATGCGAGAATATTAAAATCGGGAGATTTTAATTATTTAAAAAAGAATAAAAAATATATATCGTCGTTGTCATTGAATTGAAATCGACCCTAGTCTCGGTGTGATGTATTGACATTTAAAAAAATTGTAATCGGATGATTATTATTATATATCTTATTTTAAATAATATCCACACATATAGTTCACTTAGACACCTCACCAAGCCAACTCAACCTAAGACCTATTCTTAGTAAGTTGCCATAACTAACTAAGACTTACCCAAACCCTAAAAATCAATGCCTACATTCCCTCTAACCACATTCCCGCATGCTTACAAGAAGCTCCTAGTCTAATCCATGGGTTAATGACATGAGATATGAGGAAATCAAGAGGATCTCCCTAGTTTAGTAAACCTAGGAAATCCCACCTTGACCGACGCCGGTTACCCCTAACCATCGCCGTTAAGCTGGAACCACCATCGGTTACCCTTTTAACCCCAAAACAACCTTATTCTCAAGGTTGGAAGTTGAAAAAGAAGGTGAAAAAAAGGTGAGAGCATTAACACATCTCAAGAGAGATAACACATCTTCAGAGAGTGAATTCCAAAGAGAACATGCATGCAAGGAAGGAGATCAAGCACTTTCTCTTGCACAACCATCCCAACCATGATCTGATCTAACCAAGCAAAGAGGAATGTACATGCAGCCCATGCAAGAAGATTTTTTTTAGTTGGTGATCACTTGCAGCCTTCAAACCTCTCATCAGCACCTCCATCCCTCACTCACAAGCATCCAGAATCAGAATCCAAGTAAGTATAATGTCATACTTCTGGTTTATTTCATTTCATCATTATTTTATCATCTATTGTTTACCTACCCACCTATTGACCTTCTCCAACACTTCCACCTCCATATACCCATTAAAACCTCACCAAATCCTACCCAAGTCACCCAATACCTCATCCCGACCAACCAAAGTCCTTTGTGCAATCACAAAGGAGACCCAAAGCTTGTTTTGTGGCATTCCCAGATTTCCACAAAGAATCCGACACCGGTTACACCTAACCACCATTGGTCACCCTTAACCGACATCGGTCTCTGTATTTTCCCATACAACCTAGAACAGAGACCTACCCACCTAATTTCACCTCACCCTCATCCACTTGTGATCTACCTGAGACCTCTGTCAAACCTGCAGAGACCCAAAACCAGTCACTTGACCTTTGGATCCTATTCTAGCCTAGCCTGTTAGATTAGATCTATTTCTTATTGTGTTTTAAGTGAGATACCTAAATCATTTCAAATTACAATAGGATTTACTTTTTTTACAACATTAAATTGTTTAAAAAAGTGGATTGACAACCATCTAGGAAGTATCACACTTCCCGGATCTAGCATACGCTAGGTAGTTCACGCCATATTGTTTAATTCCTTCTGGTGGTCTTGCTTTTCATTACAGGTAGTTCCTCCTAGCCAAAAGGAAGTTCTCACAATCAAGCTATGGATTTGGAAGTCATATGCGCGCAACAACCCATCAACCAACATTTGAACAGGTATTCCTCCTACGCCGTTACCCTATTTGTTTCATCAATACTTCAAAGAAATGATCTAGAATCAGGTGAAACATTTTGGCATGCCGGTGGGACCCATCCGGGGTTCCTTGCATTTCATTCATTCCTAGGAAAAATTGTGTGTTTGTTTCCCTTCTAAAAAGCATACACATTAATTTTCTTCCTTGGTAACCCACCTTTTCTTTCTATTTTCTCTAAAGGAAACTTTTTTTTGGTGTAATTAAAAAGAACCATTTCTTCATGTTTTCTACATTGTAGTGAAAGAGCATCCCTCTTCCTCTTCATCTTATTGTGTCATCCAACTTCACACTTGATTTGGGCTTAAAAATAAGTGCATTGCATTCTGATTTATCACATTAGCTCACATTAATTGAGGGAAACCTATATGCTGGAAGTCATGACCAGCTGATGGTTGACAAATGAATCGTAGAAAAGCACTTCTTTCTCTTTTCTCTCTCTCGAGTCTTACCAAACCTCACAAAAATTCAAAATATACACATTCTTAAACAACATCCTACCTGGAAGAAGTTGTAGGTGATCACATGATCATGGTACAGTGGGCACCCAGCTCGCTGCTCTATCGAGTCATACTTCAGAGTGAAGCCCGCCCCCACCATAACATACCTGAAACCTCACCTTTTAGATCTCCTTCTTTGTAGGAAGCCATCCTCACCAAAAAACTCTATTTCACAATTCATGTGTCAGTCCCTAAATAGCATAAGCTAAACAAACATAATAGAAAAGGCACTCCTAGGATCACATTTTTCTTAGTGTTTTTGCTTGGCTTGCATTTTGAGGTGAGAGATCACGTTCTTCATTTTTTTTTTGTTCATCCTTGCATGCTCCTCATCATAGCTGGTGTATTCCAGCTTCACCTGAGTGTGCTGGGCCATATCATCATCATTCTCAAGAATTTTGGGTCTGATTCTACATCAGATTTTAATTCACAACCACTTTTCTTTCATCACTATTTCAATTTCACAAGAATCGCATCGTTGGTTACCTCACCTCTCGACCTCATCGGTTATACCCAACCGACGTTGGTTCCAGGTCCTTTTGTTAACCTACCCAAAAGGACATTTTATTCATTTTCTTCCACTTTTCACATATCCCCTGTCACTACCATCATACCCATTGACATTGTAAACATCATCGATTTGGCATACCTATCGATTTGACCTTCTACCTAGGTTTTTCACTCTCACTTCGTCCATTTTTACAAAGTGATCGGCAATGGTTACCCCCGACCGCGCATGTTTTTCCCTAACCGACATCGTTAGCCTATTTCACTTTCCAACCACCATTTGGTACCTAATCCACTTTTTTACCACTAGATTCACTGTTCTGTTTTTCTCGTGTCATTTACAGAGAAGCAACCCTACCTGATCAGTACTGGTTCACATGGTGTTGACCCAAAGACAAGCAAGCACACTCGTATTTCATGCCGCTAGTTGTCAACCACTCCCACCTAGTCCTTCACCACCTTCCATTTTATCACCAGCCATGGATCCCATCCAACCTATTACTATCACTATCGCTATCGGAGATGAGGAGTTTGCACATGACTCCTTGACCAAAACCCTACCACTTTTAGTTTTACCTTTCCCACTCATCCACTCGAGATGCCTCGGGTCAGTTGATATATGGACATGCCCATATCTATCCCCGACTCTCACTCCCACTCCCGCATCAGCCCCATCTGGCTCTCGTGCTGCCCACATCTACCTTACCCCAGTCATTTCGCAGCTAGGTCCTATACCCTGTTATGACTGCCACATCTGCCATCTCCATGGCACCCGTTACATCCACCATACCCTCGAACAACTACCCCAAACACAACCTCATCCACCCCTAATGTCTCACACATACCCATAGCTACATTACCACCTCCGTGTTGGTGACCCCTACCCCATTTTAGAACGTGGTCCTTTCCATTCCACAATCATTAGCCCCTATTGCCACTAGGGTTACCATGACCCTTCCACCCCTATACATACTACCAACAACCTCCCATTTCATCCATTATTCACTTTGGGTACGTACCCCTATTTCACTACCTTCTTCTCAATCAACCTACATGGCAGCCCCATACACTGGAGTGCCACCCCTGTTATATGCCCAAAACCAACCCTCTCATGCTATAGGAGGCACCCAATCATCACAACCCACCAATGACCTAATTAAATTGATGTTGGACAAGATGCAGACATTGGAGGCATCGGTTTTAGCTCCCGCAACACTCTCACCTATGATGAGATTTGCAATGAGCCCATCCACCCATCCATTCCTATCCACTCATACCCCATGCATTGGGAAATGCCTAAATTCAATCATTTCAATAGCAAAGAAGACCCACAACAGCATTTGTGGTCATTCAAACATGGGTGTTATCTGATCACTCATGATGATGCCTTGCTCTTGAGAACCTTTCCCATGTCCCTCACTAGACTTGCATTAGATTGGTATAGTGGGTTACCTAGACACTCTATATTCTCATTCAATCAGGTAGCCCAAGCCTTCTTGGATCATTTCTCTATCAATATCATCAAGAAGGTTACCATGACCGATCTATACTCCACACATTAGTATGAGGATGAATCTATCATAGATTTTTTTTCACACTGGCGTAGCTTCGATCAACCAACTCACCTTCCAACTACCACAAATAGAACTCATCGAGCTCTTCACATGGGCTTGTGCTAGACATATCTCACCGACCTTGCAGGTCCAAACCTTCCAAACATTCGATGAAGCATTCACTATGGCATGAAAGTTAGAGATTCGGGCCATCGAAGAGAAGAAAATCCAATTACGCAATAAGAATTGGCATTCAAGTCGAATGATACCTCTTCTTCTTCCAAACCACAAAACCAATTATTCAAAAGCTAAGGGCACCGCTAACGCAGTGGTACTCAAGGCCGGCCCAGCACATCCATCAAATCAGGCTACCCCTCATCTAATCTCTCACCCATCCAAGACTTTTCAATTCAGAGAGAGCATGGAAATATACCCAAATGGGGAACCTTACTCTTTTGTCTTAGAAAATCTTATCAAAGCTGGAGCCATCACCCTTCCACCTATAAAACCACACACTGGTTTTGACCCTGCTCACCCCATGCCCGCATGGTATAAAGAACATGATTTCTATAATTATCATCGAGTAAAGGGTCATAGTGATGGAAATACATCACTTTCAAAAATATTGTCCAAGAAATGCTCGAGAAAGGTGAGTTAACCATGGATAATCCTAATGCACCTACCAACCAAAACCTACACATCTTCAAGAAACCATTTCCCAACCATGCCCCTTCATCTGATCAAACCGGTGAGACCTCAACTCATGATACCCATACCCGCGAGGTTCACGCTATCTTTAATGATGTACTGTCACCTCCCAATTACCCCATATTCCTTCCATAGAGGAGATCCTAGCCCAAAATCCTCCTTCCACATCAGAACCAACCTCCCTGTTCCTTCACCCACAAGAGGAACACCTTTCATCTCCTTCATCACCTACGGAGGAGTCTTCTACTAACATCGAGACCATCTCACCCCCCGGCTTCACCACTTAGAGAACCTTTACCCACACAGCACCTCCTCCACCCATGCAGGAGCACCCATTACCTCCTCCACCCACAGAGGAGCACCCATCATCTCCTCCACCTATAGAGGAGCTCCCATCATCTCCTCCACCTATCATAGACCCAGTTGAGATACCTTTGCCTCTTGGTGAGCATTCTCCATCCACTACCCAAAATCCTGCAGACCTACTTTTGGCTCTCTTACCCACGAAAGCTAAAGCTAGCCAATTTCCCATCTCTAAGACACATTTTGGGAATTTCCATTAGGTCCTCATCAACTCCACCTACAGACATGTCATTCTCACATTTGGCCGATCACTTAGATTATGTGGATAGAGCCTTACTATGGGGGCACCTTTTGCTTCCTGTCTCAACAGATGCAGAGGTCACTTACTGATACCTCCACTATCTACCCAAAAATATTTTGACCAATCAAACCAAACACAACCACCTCTATCACAACTCCTTCCACGACACCGTTATAGCTCAAACCACACCCTTACCCATAACTCAACCTACACCTAAACCCAAACCCATACCTACAACATTTTCCTCGACTAAACCTATTACCACTTTAGGGGTCACCCCGACCACCAGCCTTACTCATCCACCTATCAAACTAGATTTAGCTACATCCTCCAAAGTCAACACCATACCTACTCCTACACCCAAACAGAAGAACCAAACCCATCGACCTCATACCCCGGCTATGCCAATCACACCTACACCTATCCCATCCATCTTAGGATCTCAACTTCCCACATGGTCAAGAAACCTCCACCCACCAATAAACCAAAAACACAACAACCCATTCCTTCCTCACAAACCTCTAACCTACCCAGATGCCCAACATGACTTACACCCACACCTGCAACATCTTTACCACCCATACCTCCAATACCCTCAGCTATTGCTTCACTACCCACTACACTTCAGTCGCTGTCTCTCACACCCCAAGCACGACCCGCGTCATCTACCTTCACAACACCCCCATTATCCCCATGGGTAACTCACCCTCTTCCTCCATCTATCTTTTCCTTCTAGACCTAGACCTCATACACCCACATCACCTTTACCCAAGAAGGTGCAACCCAAAACAAAACTCCACTACCCCACAATAAGGTAGTCAAAACAACCACACACCCTCCTACCCATCCATCTACTATACCCCTACCTAAACAAGCACGACCGACACCTAAAACCACACCAAGCACCCAAACCCATAGCTCGATCCCTCCTCCTCTTCCAAAGACCATTCCTCAACAATCAACCACACCTACACCCAAACCCATGTTCACTTCCCATTGTGATCCACTAGCAAGGTCCTATGCCAAAATTTTAACCAACCTCCTTGAGACTTCTGTCATCACATTACCACCACTCAGACCTTATGACCCCCTCAAACCCAAGCCAAAAGGGTTTGATGATACTAAAATTTGTGCATACCATCATGTGCCAGGGCATGATGTGGAGAACTGTAAGGCCTTGAAAACCATCCTTATCCAATTGTGTCCTCCAAAGGCCAACTTTGATGATGATGACGACCTTCTCGATGAGGATCCTACTTCACCAACACCCATTCCCACACTACCCACTCAACAACCACAACCTCCACCCTCACAACTCCTAGAGCCACCCCCAAAATTTGAAATTAACATGGTTCACATCAGAGAACTTGCCACGCCACCACCCAAATGTCATTGTGCCCAACTCACCTCACAAGGTTTTTCTCCTCCAGTAGGTTTTTTCCCATCATGTCATTATACCACTCACCCTACACCTTCTCCATTTTCCAACTCCCTCAAATCAACATGATACACATCACTACACATGCTGTAGAAGGATAAGGGAAAAGAAAAGGCAATTGACCCACCAACCAATCCTATACCCAACATACCATCTGCACCCATACCTAAAATCACTATCCATGGCCCCACATACCCCATTTCTAATGGTGTCACACATCGCACCATGCTCAAACAATTACACCAATCTCCCTCAAAATGTCCTTATATGACCTCATTCAAACCTCGTAATCCCATCATCAAGCTCTCATGGAGGTTCTTCAATCTATTGAGGTTTTACCCAATGACCCTACACCCGTAGCCTCCATTATCACACCCCATCATGTAGCCTCTCTCACCAAATTACCACCTTCATCTTCACCCCACCCTATTCACCAAGTAGCCTCCCTTAGCTTCTTAGAGGAAGAGATCACACCACACCAAAATGATGACCGGACCCAGCCCTCTTCATCTCTATCCACATCGATGACATATCGGGTATGCCATGTGATGATTGATGGGGGCGCTAGCATTAACATCATTTCATCCCATGCATTCACTCAAATGTGCATACCGACAATTACATGCATAAACATCCGGTCATGTTTGCATTCATTCAATGATGCTATCACCTCTACACTAGGCACCATCATCCTCCACATTTCGTGGGCCCCCACACTATTCCTAGAATTGTTTTATGTTTTGGAGGGGGAATTCCAATATAACCTGTTGCTTGGCAGACCCTGGATCCATGTCATGGGTTGCATTCCTTCCACTTTGCATCATTGTGTAAAGTTTGAACATGAAGGACACACTTATACCATTCCAGCTGACCCCTCACCTTTCAAAACATGCAACATGCTTTACCGACCCAATGATGTGCTCATACCTATTAAGCCGTCTACCTCCACAACCACTACTTCTTCACCTACACCTCCACCTACCAAGACCGCTGCTTCTACCGCACATACCTCCTCCATTCCTACCACTGCCATAACCTCCACGGCTGACCCATCAGCTTCCCAATCCATTAACTCCACCTCAGCATCAACCTCCGACACACTTTATCCATACCACTACCTACATACCAACCACTGATCCCTTGGAAGGTGTTTTTCAATGCCTCACTCTGGGGGAGTACCGCTTATATAGTGTCAACACATTCCTTACTCCACAAGAGTATGGAAGCCTTCACCAACACCCACGTTATGATCACCATATAGGAGAACATCTCCTTTATGGTCCTCCTCACCTTCATACTAGTCTCACCTATGGGGGACTTGATACTACCACTTACACACCCGAACCACCATCACAAACCCACCCATTTTTCCGCTTGACTTCCAATCACTTACCAATCACCATTTCACCCACACCTTCCTACACCGATGTGTGTGGAAGGGTTTTGGTTTTGGATTTTATGAGCAAGGCCACCATACCATTATTCCATGTACCACCCACAAACATAATGACCGTAGTGGTATCGGCTTTCCCGAACCACCTACCAAACAGGCCCGCATTGAACTCATTAAGGACACTAGCTCTTCTACACCTTCTTCACCCACTCCACCTTCATCACCACCTTCACCGATGGAGTCGATGGATCCTGAATCTATCCCTCCTAATTTTTTTTTTTTTTCATAAACACCATTTCCTTGGGGCCTCTGACTTATCAACGTGAGGGTGAGGCCCCTTCCACTCTTCCCTTCCTGTATCTCTGAAATGATCGATGATGATACACCTTCAATTAACATCATTCAATGTCAAGGATGATGAATCCATACTCACCTACCTTGGTGTAGAAGACTCATATATTCATTGGTCATTACCCTCTAGAGACAAACCATGTTGAATGAATCGACTATCGAGATCAACATTCATACTCAGATGACCCACACATCCTAAAGATCAGACAATCTTTAGATGCTGCCTGAACAGAAGCCATCACTTCTTTTCTCAGAGATCATAACCATGCTTTCACTTGGTCTTACATAGACATGCCCAGTATTGACCCCACCATAGTGGTCCACAATATCGTAACCATTCCCGATGCCAAACCCATCAAACAAAAGCTGAGGAAAATGCACCCTCGCATTGCTCTTCTCATCAAAGAAGAACTTCAGCACCTTCTTTCCATTTCCTTCATCTTACCCATTGATTATCCTCATTGGATTTCTAACATTGTCCCTATCACTAAAGCAACAGGGGACTCTCACATTTGCATGGACTTCCATGACCTCAACCTAGCCTACCCAAAAGATGACTTTCCCTTACCTGGTATTGACCAACTAGTTGACCTTTACCACTGTCATGAGATGCTATCACTCATGGATGGCTTCTGGGTTATAACCAAATTTTTCTTGCCCTAGAAGATCAACAAAACCTCATTCATCACCCCTTGGGGGACCTTCTGCTATCGAGTCATGCCTTTTGGCCTTAAAAATGCTGGTGCCACATATCAGCGGGCTATGACTTACATCTTCCATGACATCATGCATCACATATTGGAAGATTACGTGGATGATCTCTTGGCCAAATCTAAATGCCACTCCGAGCACCTAACCATCCTCAAAACCATCTTTGACCACCTCATTAAATATTACATCCACCTTCAACCTAAGAAGTGCATCTTTGGTGGTTCTCTCAGAAAGCTCCTGGGATTTATCATTTCCCTCCGTGGTATAGAAGTTGACCCTACTAAAGTCAAGGCCATTCTTGAAATGCCTCCACCTACTAACCTGACAACTCTCAGTAGCCTGCAAGGTAAGTTATAGTCCATTCACCATTTCATTTCACAATTATCTGATCGATGTCAACCATTTCATCATCTGCTCAAGAAGGATGTCTCCTTTAAATGGGATGATGACTGCCACAAAGCTTTTGAGGCCTTAAAACAATACCTTCTCCAACCACCCATACTCATTCCACCTAAAGATGATCAACCTTTTTACCTATACATATCAGCTACCGATCATTCCTTGGGAGCCATGCTGCTCATCGCATGATGAACAACACAGGGAGCAGGTGGTTTATTACATAAGCCATACTCTTTTGGACTATGAAACCCGATACACCATCCCAAAATTTTTTTCTTAGCCTTAGTTTTCATTGCCACCAAACTCCGTCATTACCTACTCAACCACAAAACCTATGTTGTGACCAACACCGACCCCTTACACTTCATGTATGCCAAACCTTATCAAAATCAGCATGCACACGATGGCTTATGCTTTTAGCTGATCTTGACCTCAAATTCATTCATCAAAATTCCATCAAGGGCCAAGCTATCCAACCAATTGGCCGACGCACCTATTTTTTCGGGGATCAACCCTCTAATTTTGACTTTCCAGATGAGTCAATTGCTACCCTTTCCTTGGATGAACCTCCTTACCAAATGACACTCTTTTTCGATGGTTCCAAGTGTCAGCATGGGGGTGGGGCTGGTATTATCCTCATTCCTCTTGATGGTGAACCCATGCCTTTGTCTTTCAAATTAGATTTTGAATGTACCAACAATATTGCCAAATACGAAGTGCTCGTACTAGGTCTCCAAGCCACCTATGCCCTAGATGTCAAATCAATCAACATCTTTGGTGATTCTCAATTGGTCGTAAACCAAGTCAATGGTATGTACCAATGTCATAATGAGATACTTCAAAAGTATAAACATCATGTAGACATACTTTTGACCACCTTTGATCGTTACACCCTTCAAACCATCCCACGTTCAACCAACAAATTTGTAGATACCATGGCCTGCTTAGCTTCCCAAATACCCGCTTCACCCACCGATTCTACAATCTTTGTCACCGTACAATGACTCCAATCACCTTCTTATTTACCTCATGATGTTTACTCGATCGAACCATACCCCGACCCGAGTGACCTTTGGTATAAACAATACTCCGACTACCTTTCTCTCTCCATCTTACCTCCTGATCTCACCCGTAATGGACAACGTGCCTTCCTTAAAAAGGTCTCTCTTATTCATCATCTGGGGGACTCCTCTATAAGCATGGCTTTGATGGTATTCTCTTACGATGCCTCAAGTTCTGAAATTCCTTATACCATTAAGGAGGTTCATGATGGCATATGTGGAGGTCACTTCAGTGGCCTTGTTATTGCTAAGTGTATTATTTTCACCTAGGCTATTACTGGCCGACCCTTAACCATGATTGTTGTGACTACATCAAATGTTGTGTAAAATGCCAACAACATTCCAATCTTCATCATACACCCAGTCATGCCTTACAAGTCACTCGTGACCTTTGGCCCTTCTCTCAATGGGGTTTGGATCTTGTCAGAGAAATCAATCCTCATTCTTCCCAACGCCATCAATGGATCATCACTGCTACTAAATACTATACAAAATGGGTGGAAGCCATACCACTCATCTCCATGAAAGCTGAGAAAATATGTGAGTTCATTAACCACCACATCATTTTTTTCACTTTGGTGTTCCTCATCGCCTCATCACTGATAATGGAAAACAATTCAAAAACAAAACATTGCAAAAATTTTCATGACGCCTTCAAAGCATTCAGCTTAGTTTCTCATCACCTTATTACCCACAAACCAATGGCCAAGCCTGAATCCACTAACAAAACCTTCAACAAAATTCTTATGAAAGTGGTTGACGATACTGGGAAGGATTGGCATACGCACATTCCTTTTTCCCTATGGGCATACCGCACTAGTATTCACACTTCCACCGGCCACACCCTTTTCTCTCTGGTCTATGGTATGTGAGGTAGTTCTACCTCTTGAAGTCTAGATCCCCTCACTCATATTTCTCTCCATGACATGCTCAATGATGATGACTTTTGTCAGGACCATTTAGCACAACTAGAGTTATTAGATGAATGTCATCTTAATGCTCTGGATCACCTTCAAGTTTACCAAAAATGTATCAAATGTGCCTATGAAAAATGTGTTCATGAACGAACCTTCCAAGTTGGTGACCTTGTCTGAAAGAAAATCAACACGTAACCAAAGCAGAAAAAAGTAAACGGGGAAAATTTTCTCCTAATTGGCTTGGACCATACATCATAACTCATACCTATGGATCAGGTGCTTATCATTTATCTTCACTCGATGGTAAACCCAAACCTGAGCCCCTTAACGCCTTGCATCTTTGACCATTCTATTGTTGACTTTCATCCTACCTCACCTTTTGTCTCTTTCCATGCTCGTCCCTTGAGCGCTATTCACTCCATACACCTCACCAATGATTAAACAAGAATCATGTGAGTACCCATCACTAGTTATCTTCTCTTGAATATGTGTACCACATAGACACTGCACATAGCATGATTCTCATGGATACTTTTCATCTACCTTTAGATGAGATCCCATGGTCATTTCTCCTTGCCTTTTGAACAAGAGTCCTATCCTTCACCTTGGTCTTGTCCATGACTGCAAAGACCTCACATGGGACCAAACTCCTTGAGTCAAACTTCTAATAAAAAGATGACTCCCTCAAAAGGACATCTTCCTCTCGATAAAATTGCTGCTATAAATAGACTACTCCCTCGAAGGACAACTATGTAAAGCTCTTTAAAAAAAAAAATGAGAGCAGTTGAAGCTTCCCGCATCGATCAGCTTCACGAAGACCTCAAGGAGTTAAATTTTCATCCCATATAGACTTCCCACATCGATCAGTCTATCTCAACTATAAGTCAAAACACTCAACCTTTTTGTCATGGGCTTGCCCATTGTGACCTAGGTTCTCTTGCCTCGAAGTGCATGCTACCTCATACCATATAAAAATTAACCCACCTTTTACCCTTTTCAAACCATTCCCACTCTCATTTCCTATTGCCTCAAGGGACTTCTTGGAACTTAGACATTTGGTGATCATGTGACTACTTTTCACCATAGAAAATCCATCATGCAATGTCTTTAGGGTCTTATGTTCATCACCTCCTCCAAGGTATGATCTACTCAGTATGATCCTACCCAATCAAGTGGCTTTATTGCCCCCTCTTATCTTTTAACCATCTTTGTTTACGTTTTGATTACCTTATATAGGACTTGGTCCTCGATGCTTACTTTTGGGGTAATCTTCTTCTTTCACCACAATCACCTTCACCTACATCATTTTACCTATAATCCACCCACACCTAACAAACCTAAACCCACAACATGCCCAAAAACCTACCAACTCATTTTCATACCTCCTCATATTCTTCCCTAGCTCATGGGAGAACTACATCGGCCTGAGGTCCCTTTTCACCGGGACTATGTAGGTAGCACTCCGAGGGCATGGGGCCCTTGGAGGTTAGCTCGGCCATCCTCTACCCTAAACAATTCATCTTCCATGTGCCTCACATTACATCACACCTAACTTCATTTCCCTTTTATACCCAACATTGGAAATTAAACCACATACATAACAAGTTGTTTCATATTTTAAACATTATCACAACATACATTTATTACGCCTACCATTTCTCTATCATCACTATGCATAGATTATACCACATCTCACATATGACCCATAGTATCATTCATTGCAAAAATAATGAATCACAACTTCACCTACTTTCAACACAACCATGCCTAACAAACTAACTCAACCATGCCTAACAAACCTGACTCAATCCATGCCTATAACCTGACTCAACCATGCCTAAAAAACCTGACTCAATCCATGCCTAAAAACCTAACTCAATCCATGCCTAAAACCTAACTCAACCATGCCTAAACAACTTGACTCGATCCATGCCTATAACCTGACTCAACCATGCCTAAATCAACCTGACTCGATCCATGCCTATAACCTGACTCAACCATGCCTAAATCGACCTAACTCGATCCATGCCTAACCACTCCACCATGCCTAACTCACCTAATTTCCATCCATATCAAAACAACAAATCCATATCTCATCTAACACAAGCCATAAATCAAAATCTCATAAACACATCAACAAATAAAAATACCATGTATCTCATCATATAAATAAATAAATGTGTATCTCAAATATACATGGCTATCTCATCATGTCCATCATCTCAAAAATGTCAGCACGTAGGCCGATATATAATACAAAATGTCATCGCATAGACGGTCTCATATATACAAAAAAATAATGAAATAATACAAATATCTTCGGCACATAGGCCGGTATATACTCAAAATATACAAATCACTCATACATCCTCACTATCTTGGCACAGCAGCTAGTATGTGATAAAAAATACAACTATCTTCGGCACGCAGGCCAGTATATATATCTCAAAAAATAGCTATCATACATCAAAAACCAGGTGACCGCATATCAGGCATCTCACCGGATGTCCTCCATCTCTGTGTCACCTATACCCTCGGCCTCCTATGTCCCTGCTGGCACCTCACCTAGAGCTGGTCTCCATGCACTGGTGGCCTCTCCCTGATCGGGCCTCGAGCTTGCTGACCTCCTGTGCTCTCCACACTATGAGTGTGGGATCTCATCCTCTCATTGGATGCCTGTTGTGCATGTACTCTGGCATAGGATATGAAATCTATCCTCGACCACCATAAGCTGGTCCTGATAGTATCTCACCTCACCTAGGGCATCCGTAACCTAGATATGCATGATCTGTGGTGGTCCATAGGTCTCGGCCCTATACTACCACACCCCTATCTTATACCCCCACCCACCTGAATGGGGACCTACTCCTGGAATGTGGTGGTGCCCCCTGCCCTGTGCTATATCTATGGGGCTCGTAAGGCCCCCAATCTATGCCTGGGCTATGGCCAACTAGCCCTATAAACCTGCCACCTGAGCCTCGTAAGGCTGCCACCACCATCCCCTCCTCCCACCATCTCCATCTCCTCCATCCATCCATCCAGGCCTGTATAGATGCACCACTAGAATGTTGGTGCCTCTAAAAGTGGGTCTCTACCTCCAACCCCTCCAACCATGTCTCTGTAGTATACCCAATCGAGGTAATCAGCATCTACCAACTACATCCGCCCCGTAGGGCAGCACATTCTCCACCGTAATGGTAGCTAGGGCTGTCCTGCCCTCCTGGGGTGGTATGGCTCAGTACATCGAGCCACCCACCACTACCTACACTACTGGAATCTATACATCAGACGTCATCTATCCACCGATAGTCACTGCACTCTCCTCCTCCCTCAGGCATCGTAGGAGGTGGTAGAGGTAAGGGCCTCTCCACGTCATCTCTCCGATACTATGGGAAGGGTGGAGGAATGTCCTCTGTAAGAGCCCAAATCCATCGACTCTATCTACCAGATCATCTCATCCTCCCCAAACATGGTGACCCCGTATCCATCTATCTCTGAGCTATGAGCTCAAGCTAGCTCCTCATGCATATGCCTATATGAGGGGAATCCCACATATGGCCTCCATATAATGTCCACTCTAGATAATCCCTCCAAGTAACTGCTGCAAAAATGGGCCACATCATGTGTGGCCTATCCATATGTAAATCCACTCTCCTATCACCGCACCCATCTCCTCGTACTCCCACCCACACAAATCTAGGTGGGAATGCATCTACTGAGGCATCCCAATCACACACACTATATGCTCATAGGCCCAATTATCAGTATTCCTACAACATAGCTAAATTTTTTCCTACCCATACCCATCTCAACTACCTAGCCCACATCACTTTTGGACCCTTGTGCCTAAAATCGACCGCACCGGGTTCATCCTAACCGATTTGGTCACCCTTTAACTGACTGGTCCACCTATTTGGTGACCGATACTAGCTTTTCACCCTTCACGACCATGGTTACCCCTTAACCGGCATCGGCCACCTATTGTTTGGTGATGATGATACCAGTTCCATCTAACCCATACGCTCACACTAGCACTAATGGACGTTGGTCACCGTCGTGAAAAACCTACGACTTCCCAAAACCCCCTTTTCTAAAAACCTCCCCTACCCTTTTACCCCACCTACAATGACCTAAACTCCCCTAGACCTCTACCCATCCCACCTATACCATTTACTACCCTCCCCTTCTTTTTTTGTCCCAATATTCCCCCATACCCAAATTTAATTTTTACCACCCACAAAAACCAAAAACAAAAACCTACAATAACAATAATCTACTCCTCTAATCTATCAAATCAACTAATGTAAGAGTAGAGTGCTTACCTCATCACATCCGCCATCTCTCGGTGGCACATCTCGCTGCCACATTGTACCGGTGGCTCACCCGATCCTCTCTCTCGGCCTCTCGCCATCACCGAATAGCTACCACTGCAACCTCTAACCAATCAAATCTCTCACCCTGATCCTGTGGACCCCTGCTCACCAACCAATCCCTCATCAAATCACACTGCCAGCTCACTATTCCATTTCATCCAGACACTTTTCTCTCTTTTCTCTCTTTTTGTCATTTTCTCACTTTGCAAATAACAAATGAATAAAAAAAACATAGATTTTTTATTTTTATAACAAACCCAACCTAACCGACGTCGGTTACCCTTGACCGCATCACCATGTGCCCTACCACCATCTTCAGTTTGACCTATACCGATGGTTATCCATTATCCATGATCGCATGGTCACCCTCACCTACACATTGCCCTAAATTTTACCCTTTTACCCTACCCCTACTTCATTTTTTTACCTCACCCAACCTTCACCCTGATCATTTACCCCACCCCACCTTTACCCTACCCATTTACCTCACCTTTCCGACTCATCATTTACTACCTCCCTTTTTCCTCCTTTGGGGACTCATTATTTTACCCCTACCTTGGCCTTACCCATGTCGTGACCTAGATATTTGGACCTAGACCATCGCTAGTGACCTTTGACCTCATGTGTTCGCTATACCTTGTGGCACTATTACTTGTGTTGTTGACCTAATGACCTTACCTAGCCTATTGCCATGACCATTTATCCTGACCCTACCTTTGGTGTACTAGAACATACCTAAATGTTCTTGCACCTAACCTACATTGTGTTTCCTGACCATATCCTATACCTTGGATACCGGAATCACTTCAACCTTGTTTGGATAAACCTATCGACCTTAGACGATGTAGAGTTTTTTCCTGCTCTTCAACCCGGTAGTGTGTTACAGTTTATACGTGTGTGTGCATTTGACTATTGCTACCTTTGACCTTGACCCATTACCTAGAATGGCCCGAGTAGACCTTTAACCCTTTTTTCCCCGTGCCCACCTACCTTTTCCTCACATTTACCTTTTATCAAACCACTCACCGATTCTTCCTTTGGCCTCGTTAGTTCTTGGTTTGAGGGGGATCACCTTCACCCACACATGGGGCAACCACATCTTATTTTTGTTAGCATCACTTACCAATACAAGCTACGTAACAAAAAGGGGCAAAATGTAGACACTAAAATTAGGTCACACTCCCCTTTGGTCCCTCGACAAATAAGCACCCTTCATCACATTCACCTAGCCATGGCCCCTTTCACCTCACTAATATTAATTTAATTAATTTAATTAATTAATTCATTATCCTCACTATATTTATTATTTAAATATCTTATTTTAAATAATATCCACACATATAGTTCACTTAGACACCTCACCAAGCCAACTCAACCTAAGACCTATTCTTAGTAAGTTGCCATAACTAACTAAGACTTACCCAAACCCTAAAAATCAATGCCTACATTCCCTCTAACCACATTCCCGCATGCTTACAAGAAGCTCCCAATCTAATCCAGTTAATGACATGAGATCGAGGAAATCAAGAGGATCTCCCTAGTTTAGTAAACCTAGGAAATCCCACCTTGACCGAACATCGCTACTACCCCTAACCATCATGGTTAAGCCGAACCACCATTGGTTACCCTTTTAACCCCAAAACAACCTTATTCTCAAGGTTGGAAGTTGAAAAAAAGGTTGGAAAATGTTGGCAGAAGGTTGGTGAGCATTAACACATCTCAGAGAGATAACACATCTTCAGAGAGTGAATTCCAAAGAGAACACACATGCAAGGAAGGAGATCAAGCACTTTCTCTTGCACAACCATCCCAGCCATGATCTGATCTAACCAAGCAAAGAGGAATGTACATGCAGCCCATGTAGAAGCTTTCTTTTAGTTGGTGATCACTTGCAGCCTTCAAACCTCTCATCAACACCTCCATCCCTCACTCATAGCATCCAGGACTAGAATCCAAGTAAGTATAATGTCATACTTCTCTGGTTTATTTCATTTCATCATTATTTTATCATCTATTGTTTACCTAGCCACCTATTGACCTTCTCCAACACTTCCACCTCCATATACCCATTAAAACCTCACCAAATCCTACCCAAGTCACCCAATACCTCATCCGACTAACCAAAGTCCTTTGTGCAATCACAAAGGAGACCCAAAGCTTGTTTTGTGGCATTCCTAGATTTCCACAATAATCGGCACCGTTACACCTAACCACCGTTGGTCACCCTTAACCGACATCGGTCTCTGTATTTTCCCATACAACCCAGAACAGAGACCTACCCACCTAATTTCACCTCACCCTCATCCACCTGTGATTTACCTGAGACCTCTATCAGACTTGCAGAGACCCAGAACCAATCACTTGACCTTTGGATCCTATTCTAGCCTAGCCTGTTAGATTAGATCTATTTCTTATTGTGTTTTAAGTGAGATACCTAAATCATTTCAAATTACAATAGGATTTACTTTGTTTACAACATTAAATTGTTTAAAATAATGGACTGACAACCATCTAGGAAGTATCACACTTCCTGATCTAGCATACGCTAGGCAGTTCACTGCATATATTGTTTAATTCCTTCTGGTGGTCTTGCTTTTCATTACAGGTAGTTCCTCCTAGCCAAAAGGAAGTTCTCACAATCAGCTATGGTAGTTTGATATCAATGGATATATGTAGAAGATTCTTGGAGTAAAGTATTAACATAACCCTACCATGGAAGATTTTTGGGCTGCATTTTCTGACGAACATGAAGTAAGAAGACGAGAGTTTTCTCACTAACACTTTCTTAGATCAAGGCCTTCCCGCATCAAGAAACCTCTAGATTCATTCATAAATGATGATGAAGATGTCATTGATCCTCATATGATATAGTTGCTTTTACCCCATTGCCTCAAATCAACTAGACCAAAAGAAATGAATTTTATTTTGATAGTAAGAATCAACCGATTCTTGAAAGAAGCATATCATGGTATGACAGAGATAACTTGCCAAGTTACAATCAATTCAAGATCACAAAAATTGCCAACACGAGGAGGTATTCATTCAACCAAAGCCCCTTCTCGATCAACCTCCGTACCATCCAATCATACACAAAAAGCAAGAAAGGAGTGGTTTCCAAAATCCACTTTGCCAAGTAATGTGCCATGAGGAGAAAAATCTAAAGACCCTAGCCCTGGTGAAGGAAGAGAGTGTGTATCAAGATTTTCTACTTCAAGTAGATATTATTCTACCCACATTGTTAATAGTGCTCAAAAGCTCGTGGTGAATGATCCACAGCCCATGCTTTGTACAAGCATCCATTCAGGTGTAGGTGGTCCAAATATCAAACACTTCGGAGCATACAGTTAATGAAGAGATTTCCCAAAATCTCCCGAATGATCGGGAGGTGGATATTGAGGTTATTTCTCCCCAAATCAAGGTCATAGATAGGATTCTTGTAGGATCTCATGATGTCGAGAACAATGAGAACATTGATTCGAGCTCTAGGGTTTTGTACGTGGAAATAGTGCATGATACTCCTTCCCGGGTTGATTCCAAGGTTAAGAAAAGGAAGAGGTTTTTCAAGGAAATTAACATTGATTTTGATGCCCTTTTTGAAAATTTTGAATGACATCATTCCCAAGAAGCCTAAGGTGCTTTCTCGAATAATTGTGGATAATGACGTAAATAGATTTGCAGATCTCACCATTCCACAAGTAGATAAGGAGCATGATGCCATGAAACCTGTTGACTATGAAGTTTCCAAACTTGGACTTGGGAGGTCCACATTAGAAAGTGACATGGCGATGGCTTGATATTCAATTGATATTGGTTAAAGAGACTTGAGAAATATAAGTCTCGTAACTCTCACTTAAGGATGAAAAGAATCAATTGGTGGAATATGTTCAACATTTGATAAATCCCATAGCATCCACTTTCCTAGTACCGATGTAGTGGTTTCCCCTAATGAAAACAATCTCAATTTGTCAAAATAAATAAACACATTGGGCCATGTCACTAAAACTTGGCTTTCAGAGATTCTCATTTTAGGCCAAGGGACGATCAAAACAGAGGTTAAGCTCCATGAATATGCCAAGGCGTATATTGATCCAATTATTTCTTTTAAGGAAACTGTTGTTTCTAATATATCAAATTTGGATGAGATATTGCCTAGTTTATAAGAGATGACGAGTATGGAATCCTCGCTTTAGCCATCAAGGAATTCTCGAATTTGAACATCGAGGGACACATTTTATTTGGTGTCAGCATCTCAAATCAAGGAATATGCTTCTCAAGGATTCTATGATTCATTATGAGAGCATATGCAATGAAGCCTTCACTTCACTCACCTTGATTCAAGAATTCATAGCTGAGATTCCTTGCAACCTCGTAAATGAGCATAATCAAAGGTGTTCATCGGAATAGGTGGAAGAGAAATTTTCACAATTTTTTAAGGACAAGTACACTCCTCGCAAACAATTTCTCATCTGTTTCAATGGAGCGGTGCATCAAATTAATGAACTTATTTGAGAATGCTCAATCAAAGATTATTAATTTAAATGATATGCCAAGTAGGATTCTTGAATTTTAGGTATTTTGTGAGGCTATTATTTGACCAAATGAACCTCCAAAAGAATAAAATATGTTTGAAACTTTGGGAAGGTTTAAATCCTTTCAACTCGGAAAAAGTGACAGATCCTAATTCATAGGAGGTTCAGGGGGATAATTTTCTTGGTATCTAACAAAGTGGGAGAGTCCATCTCTCATACGTTTGAGATAAAGCGAACCCCATTTTCATGGATAAGGCACTGGTTATTATTGTATATTTTAAAAGTGGGTTTTTAAGAAAAGGATGTTGTTATTTGCTTTCGGGAAACTGTGGATAACTTAAGTGATTTCTATTTTTGGTTGTTTTTAATAAAGTTGGTTAGAAAAAGTCAAAGGTCACTTAAGTTCCTTATTTAATGATCATGTAAAACCCTAACTACTTTATAACCAACGTTTGGGTTATAAAAGGAAGTGAGGGGCTCATTTGTAAAGGTGACTTTGAGAGAGGAGAAGAAAATAATTTTGTGTGCAAAATTTGTTTCAGGAAGAAACTTTGTGTCTTTAGTGAAAAAATTTAGAGTTAATGAAATATGAACTTTGTGTCCCATTCATTTTCTCTTATAGCATTTGATGTTCTTATGTTCATTAGATGTTAGTGTTTGAATCTTGCATGCAAATATTGTCATTGATCTTATTGTCAACGTTATTAATCTGTTGTTCTAGTTCACAATGATCAAGCTTTGATTATTTACTTACTCACGTGTGTTCCCTTTTACACATTCTTATTTAGCTAACTAAAACTCCATTTTATTTGTGTTAGTTATTCATCTTTCCTCTTCATGAAATATTAGGCTTTGTTTTTACGTAACTCTTGCATGTTCTTTCAATTCATTCCATTCCATCTCCCTCATTCACTTTTCTTTCCATTGATGTTCCAAAACCCCCCACATACAATTTTGAATGTACAGATGTAAATATAGTTTTGGTTTTCAATAAAGGTAGCCTCACCTTCATTGAGGAGGGAATTTGTTCCCACACTATTGCATGTCATTTGCATGCGTGCAAATCCATATGCTAATAGTTTTGGTGACTCCACTAGGGATTCATGAATTGTTAACCAGTGTTTGGTTAAATATTTATGACTATCCCCTCTGCACAAGCTCCAATTCTTCAACCAAACCTTGTGCCCGACAAATATTTTCAAGGAGACATTATCGCTAACCTTCGAACAAAGAGCTTGGGAAACCGTGAAAGCTTGCATCAATTTTTGGCCGATAGAGACATTGTGAGAGAAATATACATTGAAGACCTTAGAAGAAGAGCACCCGCACTTATGGCCATTAGACCTCCTAGACACGTGTTGATCGTTGTTCATCGACATGGTCCTCTTCCACCAAGGTAATAATTTGTATAACTATTACAGGTAACCCACCTATTTTACAAACAAATCTTATTTTTGTAGATACTCAAGAAGACAAATCATCATATTTGAGGCAAGCTATTTGGGAAAAGCGCATTTAATAACTATCATTTTCATCTCTCCATAATGATAATTGATAAAGAAGAAGAGAAATCCGTGCAGGGTTGCTAGAGTTATTCAGGTGCAAATATCTCAAGAAAGAGAGTGAAGAGAAAAAGCTAGAGCTGATAAGAACATGCCAGTGATCCCTTCACAATAAAGATTTGAAATTGGAAGGAAAGAGGTTTACGTGAGGAGAAAAATCTAAAGGTTTATCTCGATCCCATTTTTACTTTCAAGGAAAGTTTGGTTTTAAGTTATCTCCTCCAAAGAAGAACACACCTCATAGATCTACAAGCCTTACATCAAGTCCCGAAAGAGAAAGCAAGGAAAGAATCACTACCGGTCAAGCACTTGTCCTTACTCACGTTGTTTTACCTTCACATACCACCTTTCCCAAAATGGCACCAACGTACTCATGGGGAAATGCCAGGCCCATTGGCCTTACAAGCTTGACATGAACTCCCACGAGGATTGAGAAATATTCTTTCCAAGCTCAAGGGAGATGGGAAGACATCACAAGATGACCAAATTTCTACTTTCTTTGTTGCATGTGTAGTTTTGTCAGTGGAATATGAAGATGTTGCTATTCACCTCTTCATTGAAACATTGCATGATGTTGTTGTAGATTGGTTTCATCATCTTCCCAATGGATGCATTACGAATTGGAATGATATGAAAACTAAGTTTGAAGATCGATTCAAAATGGAAGAAGATGAACATGCTCTTCTTGCCCAACTATCTCAGGAGAAGAAAGAGCCAACCAAACCCATGAGGAATTTTGTGGCTAAATTCAACAAAATGGTGAATAAAGTTCTGTCAGGATTCACTGAATCTTGATGGACAAAATATTTCTTTATTAATGCACAACAACTAGAAGTGTGCTATCAACTGAGAAGGGATAGAGTGGCTACTTTGGAACTTTCTCAATCCTTGGCCATAGAAATTGAGGATGACTTAATCATGGTAGGAAAATTCAAGAAAACTTCCCTCAAGGGAAAGAGTCAAGAAACTCCCAATGCTTCAGAAGCTATACTTACTAAGTTAGCTAATGATGTGCTAGCTTTGAAAAATCAAGTTGCTTAGAGTAGTAAACCCTCTCCTTACAAAGACATTCCAAGGAAAGGCTATGTTCCCAAAAAAGCTAGGATTGCAGGTCCTCCGACGAGGCTTGCTATTGAAGCAGCTCCTACAACTAACTCAAAATGTGACGTCATTGAAGAAAGTGACGATGAAGTTGAAGTCGTCGAGGTTGATGAGGAAGAGCCGATTCTAGAACATCTGAACCTGAAGTTGAAGATCCTAAGGGAGAAAGTAATAATCATTTCTTCGAGTACCATTTAGAAGAAGAAGATGAATATGAAGAAATTATAGAAGATATGAATAGCCAGTCTTTCATTGTCTTCACACGCTCTTAGAAAAAGGAGCAAAATACCACTAAGGTAGGAGATAAAGAGGTTTCCAAGGAAGTTCCTAAAGAATCCAAAATTAAAGAAGCTTCCAAAGAATCAAAGATAGTTGAGACTCCTAAGGTCAAAACTATCTTAAAGAAAGGATAACCTTTGCTGAGTCAATCCATAGATAAATCATCTACGAAGAAATTTTCTTCTTCTACATCAATATCAACCAAGCTTGAAGAAAAGGTCAAAAGTGTGACATCATTAAGTTTGAGAGAACTAGTATCCGAGACATCAAGCATGGTTACTTTTCCAAAATTTGATATCATTGATCATAGCAATAAAACAAAAATTTCCATGTCACAAAGAGTACTTGAAGTCTAATAGGGATTAACTCGAGAAATTAGTCCATTTTATAAAAGGTGACTCTCTACTATTCATTCCTACAAAGGAATTTGAAAACTCCCAAAGATGGGAAGATTCAAAATATTGTGGCGGCCACTACACCTTCAAATATAAATATTGAACCTTTATTTGTGTCCTTTTTGATCAATGGATGTAAATTAAGTAATTGCATTATATAATCTAGAGCCTCGGATAATGTGATGCAGATGAAAGTAGCACATGCTCTTGGTTTGAATTGTACAGAACATTGATTGTGTTACTCCATGGAAACCAAAAAGTTCCTTTGATCGGGTAGATTAAAGATGCCAAAATGGTTTTATCCCAATTCCCTGAAAAAGTTAAGGTAACTATTTTAATTCTTTGACATTCTTGCTTCGTATGGTATGTTGTTGAGCAGGAAATTTTGTAGAGATCTAGGTGGAGAGATTCAAATGGATTGGTCTCACACCATGATCCCTATCAATGGAGAAATGAAGAAGCTAATGCCAAAAGCTCGAAGCAAAGTTCACGAGTAACTAAAACCGAATATCCTCATGCATAGATCCTTTTCAAGGCTCAAGTATGGGTAATTATATGATGACTACATAAATTCATACTTTTGAGGTCACTAGCCAAGATTCCAATGAGATCTGGACTCTTGAGTTTGATGGAAGTTGTTGCTCGATGGGTTTTGGTGCAAGAGTGGTGCTCATATCTCCAAATGGTAAAATATTTCCTTTTTCCTACAAACTTGAATTTTCAAATACTAATAACATTAGAATATGAGGCATTAATCCTTGGCCTCTAAGTTGCATAGGAGAAAGGAATAATTTTTTTGGAAGTATTTAGAGATGTGGAATTGATTGTGAAACAAGTCAGAAAACAATTCCAAGTAAAGAATGATCGTTTGAGACACTACAAAAATAAAGTGTGGGATCTTGATAGAAGCCTTTGATGTTTTTTTCTATAAAATTTGTCCTCACGAAAAGAGTGATAAATAAAATTCTCTAGTAGTCTTGTTGGTCCGAAAATCTGCCGCTTGGGCAGATCTATGGATAAACGAGCCAACAAAGTGTGCGAGGTGGCATAGCCCCTCTTTGAGTCAAGAAAGCGGCCCGGTTTATTGCTATTCTACCAGCAGGAATCTATGCAAGTCTCATAGATTCTGCCTTCGGGTTTGGGATCTCATCCCAGTGGGGTGTTTCCGAATTGTGAAAAGAAAGGAAAGGAAGAGGGGATGAGGAAAGAGCAGGTCCGAAGGAAGAAAAGAAATGAATTCCAAAGCAGAAAGGTCGGAAGTTTATGTTTTGGGATTGGTAGTAAACAGAGCCAAACCTACTTACATAAACAAACAAAGCAATACTGATGAGCAAATGACAAAAAGGTAGATATGAATCTAACAGAATAAACACATACAGATCTAACATAAGAAAGCTCTGATGTATAACACAA